>NW_020870958.1:741189-756189 GCF_003789085.1 Penaeus vannamei
TCCTTCCCTTATCCTCCTCTCCCCCTTCCTTTATTCTTCTCTTCCCTGAGATCGATTTTTTTGTGATCGATGTTTACTTTCTCCGAACGTGACTAAATGGCATTTATTGGTGTTGAATTCTATTTTCTAAATATAAATCCACATGAAAGTTATCGAGGCTTTGGCAAGAGAGAGACGACCACTATTTTCCCTTCTCGGTATTTTTTTTTTGCGTCGTCTGCGAAAATCATCTCTCTCTCTCTCTCTCTCCTCTCCTCTCTCCTCTCTCTTTTTCTCTCGATCCTTTGCCTCTCTCTCTCCTCTCTCCATCGTCTCTCCTCTCTCTCTCTCCGTCTTTCTCTTCTCTCCTCTCTCCTCTTTCTCTCTCTTTCTCTCTTCTCTCTCCTCCTTTCTCGATCTCATCTCTCTTCTTCTTAATGTAAATTTTTCGGTCTGTGTGATGTGTTTTTACGTTTATGTGTGTGTGTTGTATGGTGTTTGTTGTGTTGTGTCTGGGAAGTGTTTCGTTTGTGCTTTTTTTACGGTGTGAGTTTTGTATGTATAATAATTCTTCATATATTCGTGTAAGTGGAAATTCCCCCCCTCACCAAGAAAAGTTATAAAAAAAATAAATAAAAAAAATAAAAAAATAAAAAAAAAAATAACAGCCAAAACCCTTCCTTCACTCCCCTCCCACCTCCCTCCCCTCCGCCCTTAATACTCCAACTGGGTACCCTCGAGAAAAGCAGATCTGGGGAACACAGACCATCGAGGACCCACGGTTCCTCTGCCTTGCTGGGACCGGAAGAAGATTCCCAGAGCGGATTCTGGAGCGTGACGAGGCGATTCGCCTGGTAAGGCCCCTACTTCGCTTTTGGAATTGAAGGAATGATGTTGAAATGAAAAAAAATCAGATAGATTAAATTAAATGTTATACATATGTGTGTGTGTTGTGGTGTGTAGGCTACCTCGCTTTTGGGATTGAAGGAATGGATTGTTGAAAGAAAAAAAAAAAAAAATTTAGATTAAGTAATGTAATAACATATGTGTGTGTGTGTGTGTGAGTTAGTGTGTGTAGGCCTACTCGCTTTTGGATTGAAGGAATGGATGTTGAAAAGAAAATAGATAAATAAATAAAATGTATACAATAATGTGGTGTGTGTGTGAGTTAGTGGTGTGTAAGGCTACCTCACTTTTGGATTGAGGAGAGGATGTTGGAAAAAAATAGATAGAAAAAATAAAATGTATAAATGTGTGTGTGTGGTTAGTGGTGTGTTAGGCCTACTCGCTTTTTTGGATTGAAAGGAATGATTGTTGAAAAGAAAAAATAAGATAGAATAAATAAATATATACATATGTGTTTGTGGTGTGTGGAGTTAGTGTGTGTTAGGCCTAGCTCGCTTTTGGATTGAAGGAATGGATGTTGAGAAAAAATAAGTAGATAATAAAATATATACATATTGTGTGGTGTGTGTGAAAGAGTTTAGTGTGTGTTAGGCTACTCGCTTTTGGATTGAGGAAATGGATGTTGAAGAAAAATAGATAAATAAAAATGTATACATATGTGTGTGTGTGTGAGGTTAGTGTGTGTAGGCTACTACTCGCCTTTGATTGAAAGGAATTGATGTTGAAGAAAAAAAAAAATAGGATAGAATTAAATAAAGATATATAATATGTGTGTGTGGAGAGAGTTAGTGTGTGGTGCGGTGTGTTTTGAGTTAGTGTGTGGTTAGTGTGTGTGGTGTGTGTGTGGTGTGTGATTAGTGTGTGGTGTGTGTGTGTGTTGTAATGGTGTTAGTGTGTGTGTGTTGAGAGGAGAGGAGAGGAGAGAGATGGAGAAGAGTTAGTGTGTGTGTGTATGGAGCATTGGTTCTTACAGAATTAAAGGACCAAATCTAAAAAAAAAAATAACGTGTAATAAAAATCTTCTTAAGATCAATTTGTGTACAGGATATCACCTCAAAAAATATGTTTATTTAAAAATGTGGATAATACTAGGAAGTTATTGGGACATAATAGATATCATCAATTAAAAACCAATACGCCGGTGTGCAGTATGGAGCATTGATAGCTCCTCCAGTCCTTGCAATCTTCGCTGACCATGCGTTTCGAACATCCCGCCAACCTCGCCTGTGCATGGTAACCGCCGGCCATTCCTTTCACGAATTCAGGAAGTGGTTTAGAAAAAACATAAATAAACAGACCGTCATTTGACTAGTCACAAAGAGCCTGTTCCAATAAACCATAAAATAATTTTTATCAATTACATGATCAGCAAATAGATTGTAATGATTAATATCATCACCAAGATTAAAATGATTTGATTATAATGATCACANGAGGAGAGAGAGAGAGAGAGAGAGGAGTGAGTGATGAGTGAGCTGAGTGAGTGAGTGAGTGAGAGAGAGAGAGAGAGAGAGAGAGAGAGGAGAGAGAGAGAGAGAGTGAGTGAGTGAGTGAGAGAGAGAGAGAGAGAGAGAGAGAGAGCAGGAGAGAGAGAGAGAGAGAGAAGAGAGAGAGAGAGAGAGAGAGAGAGAGAGAGAGAGAGAGAGAGTGAGTGTGAAAGAAAAGAGAGAAGCAAGAAAAAAACATTAACCCGCTAATAAGGAGTAACACTTCACCTTCCACATTTATTTTCGGAAGATTACAAAGTGTAAATAAATAATTCTTCCAAAGAGATGAGAATTCAATGTAAATAATCTCAGAATGCTTTGCCACATCCACTTATTCCTGAGGCACTGGGACTGAGATCACATCAATATTGCAATATTGCCAGCGTTGCAAAATATTGTATGTATGAGTGTGTTCTTGTTTTAGTGCGTGATGTGTGTTTGTGTGTGTGTGTGTGTGTGTGTGTGTGTGTGTGTGTGTGTGTGTGTGTGTGTGTGTGTGTGTGTGCGTGTGTGTGTGTGTGTGTGTGTATCTGTGTGTGTGCATCTGTGTGTGTATTCGTGTGTGTGCATGTGCATCTGTATGTGTATGCGTGTGCGTGTGTGCGTGAGTGACTGTGTGTGTTTTGTCACTAATGCAAAATGCTGTAGTGCCCTGCTAATTCACAGATTAAGCTCATACTATAAAGTAAAGAGGACAGCTTGACGTGTTGCTTTTGGTGTATTAATAGTCACGCCGCATGACATGTTTACCCTAATGTATGTGAGTAAACAGTGTTACTCGCGGAATAAGGGAGAGGGATATATAGTGTACGTGTGAGGGGAGGGAGGTAGGTGGAGGAAAGGGAGAGAGATGATGGAGATAGACAGAGATAGGTAGATAGATAGATAGGAGAGAAAGAGAGAGAGAAAAAAAGGTAGAGTGACAGAGAGAGAGAGAGAAAGCGAGAGAGAGAGAGAGAGAGAGAGAGAGAGAGAGAGAGAGAGAGAGAGAGAGAGAGAGAGAGAGAGAGAGAGAGAGAGAGAGAGAGAGAGAGAGAGAGAGAGAAGAGAGAGAGAGAGAGAGAGAGAGAGAGAGAGAGAGAGAGAGAGAGAGAGAGAGAGAGAGAGAGAGAGAGAGAGAGAGAGAGACGAGAGAGAGGAGAAGAGGAAGGGAGGGAGTGAGAGAGGAGGAGAGGCAGGGAGAGGAAGCAAGGAGGAAGGAGGTAAGGAAATGGAGAGGTTGGAGAGAGAGAATCCACCTACGCCGTCACTCTACTATCTACCATCTACCAGCCGTTGCTATCACTGACTCTAACACCAGAGTCACCACTATCACCATCGTCATCGCAAAACTACCTCCACAATAACAAGAAAAAAGAAAAGAAAAATAGAGAAAAAAAGAAAAAGCAGAAAATAATCAATATCGAATCCACCATCGCTGCTCCTCGCCCTCCGCCCTCTTCCACTTCACTCTCTCCTTCCACCTTATCTCCCTCTACATCTCCCTCTCCCTCTCCTCTTTCACAACACCTCTCCCACTTTGCACGGGGACGGCTGACCCTTGGCCCGGTCTTCGCAGTTCATCATAATTCTTTATTATCGTTTATTGGTCTCTCCTTTTTCTGTTCTTGTCTCTATCATTATCATCATATCTGCCGTTATTACCATTATCATTTCTGTCGTTATTATCATTACCATCTTCATTATCATTGTCATTATATCTATTGCTGTTACCATTATCATTTCTACATTATTATCATTAACATCTTCATTATCATTGCTTATCATCACATTGTCATTATCATAAAAGTCTCATCCCATCATTGTCTTCACTGGGATCCTATTCATCATCATCATTATTGTTATCAGCATGATTGTCATTCGTATCATCATTCTCATTACCAGTGGATCTTAATCATCACACTGATGATTATTACTGATAGTTAAGAGATCAACGTCACTAATACATCTCAATCTATTATCTGTCCATCTATCTCGCACTGTCTATCGTGACTTTTATGATATCCTTCATAATTCACTACAGCTGTTCTAAATCACTTCAATTATAATTAGTATCGTCCATGATCGTCATCATTATTAACGTGGAAGCCTATCAATAAAACGTATAATTTAGTGACACTAAGCTATTAATATGATTTTTTGCTTTGTCATTTAATTGTTTAAAGAAAGGGAAATGATGGGGGGGATGGGTAAAGGAAGAGGAAAGGAAAGCGAAAGGAGAAGAAAAGGAAGAAGAAGAAGAAGGAGAAAAAAGAAGAAGGAGGAAAAGAAGAAGAAAGTAAGAGGAAGAAGACGAAAAAAGAAGCGAAGAAGATGAACAGAAAAAGAAGGGGGAGGAGTAGGAGGAAAGGGAGAAGGAGAAGGAAACGGAGAGGAAGAAGTAGAAGAAAAAGGAGAGGGAGGAGGAGGAGGCGGAGAAAATAAAAAATTGTGAAAAAAGGAAAAAAAAGAGATAAAGACAGGAAAGGAAAGGGAACTGCAACATCAGCGGAAGACGAAGCAACAACGACAAAAACAGCAACAAGAACAAACACACTAACCCCCTGACACGTAAAAAGAAACAATTACAAGGACAAAGAAATGAAAGACGACCGAAATGCGCACGTCGCCGAGGAACGCCGAAAGGTTGGCAACACTTCCCAAAGGAGGACGAAAAGGTTGGCAACACTGTAGGTCAGCCTGGAGGGACGAATCCTTGTTGCTTCGTCTCTCGCATTTCTCTCCTTCGCTGACTTATGGCCGCCCCTGCTCTTATTCCTTTTCCGTGCTCTCCGTCTGCCTTAATTTCCCTCCTTCGCTGGCTTATTCCTTTTCGTTCTCTGCGACTGCCCCATTTCCCCCTTTCGCTGGCTTATTCCTTTGCGTTCTCTCCGTCTGCCTCATTTCCCCCTTTTGCTGGCTTATTCCTTTTCGTTCTCTTCGTCTCCTTCATTTCTCTTCTTCGCGGCCTTACGTTCATTCACTTTTTCATTCCCCGTCTCACTGACTTATTTGGCCGGCCTTATATTTCTTCCCTTTTTAATTCTCTTCGTCTATGTCATTTCCCGTTCTCACAGACTTATTTGGCCGGCATTACATTTCTCCCCTTTCCGTTCTCTTCGCGTGTCTCACATCTCTCTCTTTCATTGAATTTTGATCGGCCTTGTTCTTACTCCCTTTTCGTTCTCTTGGTCTCTCTCGTTTCCTCTTTTGCTGACATTTGTTAGTCCTTGATTTCATTCTCGTTTCGTTATCCACGTCTTTCGCATTTCCCTCTTTTGCCCGACTCACTTTTATCACTGGATTATAGTAAAAAGGAAAAGAAGAAATAGGATTGGTCTGTGAAGATTTTTTTTCTATGAAATTTCTTTAAGCATTATTACTATCATATTGTTGTTATTACTATTGTTATCATTATCCTTATTTCCTTATTGTTATCATTATCATTACTGTTACTATTGTGTTTTGTTAGTAATTCATCAGTTCATTTAGTTTGTAATTAGTGTATCTAAATGTTTATATTTTTTATAGAGAGGGAATGCTTAGGCTTAACTTTTTGTGTTTAGGCCTTCTTATTGTTGTGGTGTTGAATTCTATTTTTTAATTTTCTTTTTTTACAGTTTCTGTAAATTGGATTGAGTTTATTGATGAATCTTTTTTAACTGCCTCTCTCTCTCTCTCTCTCTCTCTCTCTCTCTCTCTCTCTCTCTCTCTCTCTCTCTCTCTCTCTCTCTCTCTCTCTCTCTCGCTCTCTCTCTCTCTCTCTCCTTTTCAATGAATCAGTCCATTTATCGATCTGCTTATCTACCAAGTACATGAGCTTACAATCTATTTACCTCCTGAAACTTTTTGTCTGTGAGTCTATCATCAAAGAAATTAGGTTTCGTTGCATAAATGCCAGTTTAATACTAACCACTTCAGTCTATTTAAAATTAAACTGAACTGACGATAAAGGGACAAGGTTCTCGTTTTTCAGCATGACACTTTTACGATCATACTGAAAAAACAAATATCATCCCCAATATAAAACTATTACAAGCTCTCTCTCTCTCCTCTCTCTCTCTCTCTTCTCTCTCTCTCTCATATATAATTATATATCTATATATATATATATATATATATATATATAATATATATATATATATATATATATGTATATGTGTGTGTGTGTGTGTGTGTGTGGTGTGTGTGTGTGTGTGTGAATAATATATATATATATATATATATATATATATATATTATATATATATATATATATATATATATATATATATATAATTTTTTTCTCTTTACTTTCCCCCTCTCCCACTCTCCCCTCCATCTCCCTTTCCTTCTCCCTATTACTTTCATCCCCTACCTTTGCCTCTCCTCTCTCTCCTCCCTTTACCTCTCCTTCCCTCCTTCTCCATTACCCTCCCTCTCTCTCTCCATCCCCTTCTCTCCCTCCCTCTCTTCTCTCCTCCCTCCTCTTTCTCTTTCTCCTCCCTCTCCTCTCCCCCTCCTCTCTTCCTCCCCCCCCCCTCTTCTACCTCTCCCTTTTCTCCCCCTTCCCTTTTCTCTCCCCCACCCTTTCTCTCCTCCCTTTTCTCTCTCTCCACCTCTCCCCTCTCCCTCTCTGCCCTCCCCCGCCCTCCGCCCGGCGCAACTCACTTGTTCGCTGCATCCGGGACCTTTATCCATCATCGGCAGACTGAACATTATTCGAATTGTAATGAGAGGCCTCCGGATCTGCCCTCCGTCATCGCGCAAAGATATGACATCTCTGATCCCTCGCCGTGTTCGCCGGGCCCGTGTGCTGCCGCTGCTCTCCCGGCGCGGGTCCGGGCCTCGGCGCTGCTGCGGCGGTGAAGGCGGCGCGGGTCGTGCTCTGCGGCTGCCTCTTCTGCTGTGTCCCTCCTTTTTTTCTCCCCTTCTTTCTTTTCGATATTCTGGTCCAACTACGGTTTCTTTATTCCTTCGTCTGTTCTTCCTTTTCCTCCTTCAATAACTCATGTGCCTCCTTGTACTCTTTCTTCTTTCCAATACCTCCTTCTTCATCATCCATTACCTTCTCCTCCTCTTCCTTCTACTCCACCTTCTACTCCTCCACCTCCTCTGCCTCCACACTCTTCTCCTCCATCTCCTTCTTTACTACCCCCCCCACCCTTCTCCTCCATCATCTCCATTTCCACGTCCCTCTTCTCTTACTCCACCTCCACCTCCTGCTCCACCCCACCACCTCCTCGTCCACCTGCACCTCCACCTCCTCCTCGTCCGGCTCGGCCCCTCGCTCTCGGCTATCCCGGTCCGTGTCGGTCCCAGCCACTGTAATTTCGAAGGTCTCGGTCCATTATAGTGCTGTGAGCTTACCCCGTAAAAAAAGAGAAAAAAAGAAAAGAAAAAACAGACCACTTCAGCATCCATGTGTGTTAGGATGATGTGTATGTCGGGAAACGTTATTTCATTCGATCTGTTTGGCTAATTCTTGAGCAATGGAAGTTTTTGTTTGCGTGCTATATTACTGTGACAAGTTTAGGCTTCAATTGCAGACTTGTGGTATACAAGACAACCATAACGGATAATAAAAAAAAAAAAAAAAAAAAAAACGCGGATAATATACTTAAAATTAACGAATTTGCAAAAACTGAATCTTCATTAGAACAATCGTAGGGGGAGGGGAGGGGAAGGGAGAGGGGGTTAGGAACTAAGACTCCAGTTCGAAACTAATTGGCCAGAACTTATAATTTCAAATGTAGGCATTTGTATGCATTTTTGGCCCATCCTCCTGTGTTTTTAGTGTTGCTATGAATCATAGTTTATTTGCTGACACTGCTAGATAGACAGCTATATCCTCGAGTTTTAACAAGTCTTTAATGAACATGTGACGTTTGGCAGAATTACCTCCTAAGATTAAAAAAAAAAAAAAAAAAAAAAAAAAAAAAAAAAAATCAAATCTTTTAACTCGCTACGATTTCCTCCCAGATCCAACCTCTTCTCCTCTCTCAATAAGAAAGAGAAGAAAGAGAAAGGGGGAAAAAATCAAACACCTCCCCTCCCCCCTTCAAAAAAAAGAAGAAAAAAAAAAAAAGAAAACCGAGTCAACACAGCCGACATCAAGAGCCATTGTTACCGCATCGTAAAAGTCTTTGCTGTATAAAGCTAATTTTTAGAGACCAGCAGCTCGCTTATTAGCCCCACACAAGCGTTAGGCTGCGGCGGAGGGACGGACCGTGGTGAATGCCGGCGTAAATAATATGGCGGGGGAACGGGGAAACGGGGGGGGGGGTCGGAACGGGGGAACATCGGAAACGGAACGGGGGAAGAAAGGGGGCGGGGAACTGAATACAGGGGGATTGAGCAACGGCGAACGAGGCAACGGAACGCAGGAACTCAAGAACAGAATAAAGGAATGAACGAACGGAGAAACTAAATAAAGGATAACAGGACAACGGAACGGCGGGACTGGGAACGCGGAACGGGGCGATGAAACTCGGTAGCGGAACAGGGGAACCAGGGATTTAGAAAATGGAAAGGGTGAACGGAGGAAACGGAACATGAGAATAGTGGAAGGGAACGGGAACGAGAGATCGGAACGGGAACGAAGAACGGAACCGGGAACGAGAGAACGGAACGGGGGAAACGGTGAGACGGAACGAGCTTCGACGACCAGACAAGCGAGCTACCGGAGAACACACAGCGTTTTCGGTATCATTAAAGTCATAGTTATTATTGATGTCATTTTTTGTTGTTAAAATGTTTAGTTACAATACTAATTAATAATTTTATCTCTTTTATTATCAGTAGTAATAGTACTAGTAGTAGCATTAGTAATGTATTAGTTTTTATTTTCGTTATTAATATCACTATTGCTATTATTGTAACTACCACTATTATTATCATTATAATCATCATCATTGTTATTATTATTGTTGTTATAAAATAAGAAGTGGAGAAAAAAATAGCAAACAAAAAAAGGGAGAAATGAAAGGCAGAAAATAATAATCAAAAGAATGAAATTGCGAAGAAAGAAAAGACAGAAAAGAAGAAAAAAAAAACATATATGAATGATATAGCAAAGAAAGAATAAAGAGAAAAAGAATAAAGAAATGAAGGAAATAAGTAAGAAGAAGATAGCCATGAAAGAAAATAACGAGAAAGGGGACTGAAATTAAAGAAAAGGAATAAGAATAAGACGGGGAATGAGAACGAGAAGAATAAGGAGAAGGGTCGGTGGTCACTTGGCTCTGAGAATGATCCATGGCCGCGCCCGCAGGCGGTTCCCGCGCGCCGGTGACTCGGTCCCTTTCGCGTCGGCGGCGGCGGCAAGGGGCGGGCGAAGGGGAGGAAGACAAGGATGCACACACGGACGGCAGATTTGCATACGGATTCGTACGCGCGAATCAGGGGCGGGGCATGTCCGCAGAGAGACGCACACGTAGATAAAAACGTACGGGCTGTATAAAAAGAAAGAAAAAGAAGAAAAAAGATGATTATGAATAGATAAAAAAAATACTCGTTTACATATGCACAGATTTATAGGCACAAATACATACGCTTTCTTTCCGTCTTTCTCTATCTCTCTCTCTTCCATGTTTCCTCTCTTTCTCCTTCCTATTATTCATTACTTCTTCTCCTTCTTCATTCCCCTACCTCTTCTTTCTCCTCCGTTCCTCCTGCTATTCTTTCTTCTCGTTCCTCCTTCCATCTTTTCCGCTTCCTCCTCTCCTTTTCCTCCTTCTGTTCTACCTCCCACTCCTTTCCCTTCCTCCTCCCATTCCTCTTTCTCTTTGCACTCACTTCTCTCCTCTTCTTTTCCTCTCTCTTCCACTTCCACCCTCATTCTCTTTCTCCTCCTCCTCTTTCTCCCTCCTCTTCACCTCCATCCCTCTTTCTTTCCTCTCCTCCTCTTCCACCTCAGCCCTCTTTCTTTCTCCCTCCTCTTTCCANGAAAAAGAGAAGGAAATGGAGAAGAGAGGAAGGAAAATGTTTGGAACCGGGATGGGTAGGAGGGAGAAAGGAAAGGAAGAGGGAGAGGAAGAGAAGGAGAACGAGGAGAGAGGGAGGGAAGAAGAATTGTAGGATATCAGGGAAGGAGAGAGGTAAGGAATTGGTAGAAAGGGAGAGAGGAAGAGGCGGGGAGAGAGATAAGGAATAATATAGGAAATTAAAAGAGAGGAATGAGGGAGATAAGGAGAGAAGGACGAAGAGAGAAAGAGAGAGAGGAGTAATGGGGAGAGGAGAGACAGAGAGGAGGGAGGGGAGAGAGAGAGAAAGAGAGAGAAAGCGAAAGAGAAAGAGTGAGTGAGAGAGAGAGAAAGCGAAAGAGAAAGAGTGAGTGAGAGAGAGAGAAAGCGAAAGAGAAAGAGTAAGAGAGAGAGAAGAGAAGAAAAAGAACAGATCCGAAAAGGCAGAAAAACAGATTATCAAACAAAATAAAAAACAGAGAGACGAATGAAAGAAAAAGAGAAGAAAGCAGAGAGAGCAAACGAAGAAAGACAAAGAAAGAGATAGAGAAAGAGACGGAATTGCTTGCATCCTTCCGACTCTACCTTATCGCAAATTGCAAGAATTCCATTGCAACATTTACTCTTCGATAAAGGAGTCTCTCCACACAAGAGATTCCATTTCCCATTTTCTAATTTTTTATGATTAATTTTAGAAAAAAAATTGTAACAAAAACAGAAAAAAATATACTGAATCATGCAATTTAAATGTAAGAAACGCGAATATGCAAATGTATAAGTACGGTCGCCATAGCATAAAAATACAGCATTTATAACCACTAAGAAGCTGAAGAAATGCAGCAGATACAAGACTTGATAAGATATTATTAATTCAATTAGGATGTAATATAAATACGAAAAAGGAAATGTAATAGCCAGCAAGTAGTGAAAATACAGAAAATGTAACTGGCAGGATGTAAAACTGATAAAGATAATAATGTTAATGATAATAATTATGATGAATGATATATAATGATATGATGATATGATAGTGATAATAAAAGTAATAAAACGACAATGACAATAATGATAATAATGATGATAATAATGATAACAATAGAAATACTAATGATAATGATAATGATAACAATGATAATAATAATGATAACAATAATAATAATAATAATAAATATGTAAATAAGAATAACGAAAGACAATCAATCCGAAAATATTAATAAAAACCTGATTACAAATAACAGAATACAAAATACATGAGACGCAACCATCAAAGCACAACAGAAATACAATAAACACAACCACAAGAGAGAAACGCCATAGACACCAAACTGACTGAGATGTTTCAATCTTTAAGAAAATTCACACGAACTTCTAGTCTGCAAAACAATTATCTTTGCACAAACACACTCGCAAAAAACAAATAACAACAGCAACAACGGTCATCTAAAAGCCATTAAGTCTGCGGAAAGTATGTGCCAAAAGAAAAAAAAAAGAAGAAGAAAAAAAGGAAGAAGAAAAAGAGAGAAAAAAAAGGTTGCTTCTGGGAATGCTGTAGTATGAATGACGTCATTTCCGGCTAAAAGTTTCGTCAGATGAGCTTCTCTTCTCTTTCTCTCTCTTTGTCTTTCTCTCTCTCTCTCTCTCTCTCTCTCTCTCTCTCTCTCTCTCTCTCTCTCTCTCTCTCTCTCTCTCTCTCTCTCTCTCTCTCTCTCTCTCCTCTCTCTCTCTCTTCTCTCTCTCTCCCTCTCTCTCCTCTCTCTCTCTCTCTCTCTCTCTCTCTCTCTCTCTCTCTCTCTCTCTCTCTCTCTCTCTCTCCCTCTCTCTCCCTCTCCCTGTCTCTCTCTCTCTCTCTCTCTCTCTCTCTCTCTCTCTCTCTCTCTCTCTCTCTTCTCTCTCTCTCTCTCTCTCTCTCTCTCTCTCTCTCTTTCTTGTCACCAAGGTATGACTCACGAGTGCCAGAAATATTTGAATTCCTAAGGCCTCGGATGCCAGTGCCAAACATTTATTAAAATCTCTGTTTCATGTTTCCGCCTCGAAATGGCTGTGTATCTTTCATTCCATCAATTGTTTACTTTTCTTGGCATTCTTAACTGTTTTTTGTTATTTTTATTTTTTCTTGCTGTTGTTGTTTTTGCTTGTTTGTTTGTGTCTGTTCTAGATGAGGGTCTTACTTTACATGTATATGCACATGCAAGCTTAAAAACCTGTGTATATATATATTTGCATATACATATATGCATAAATAATTAGACAGATAGATAGCTAGATAGATAGGTAGATAGCTAGGTAGATAGCTAGGTAGATAGGTTGACAGATAGATAGATAATTAGATAGATAGATAGCTAGATAGGTAGGTAGGTAGATAGCTAGGTAGATAGGTAAATACATAGATAAATAAGGTAAGAGAGAGAGAATTTTTTTCATTTTTCCTTTTTTAGGGAAAATAGTAGTAATGGTAGTAGTAATAATAATAACAGTAGTAGCAATAGTAGTATTAGGAGTAATAATAGTAGTAGCAGTATTAATAGCAGTATTAATAGTAGTAGTAGTAGTAGTAGTAATAATAGTTGCAGTAGTAATGGTAGTAGTAGTAATAATAGTAGTAGTAATAGTAGTATTAGGCAGGTGGATACTGATAATCAGGTGGATAGTTTGGTAAAGATAATTATTTGGTAAATAATAGGTTTGTATTGAAAGCCAACAATAGAATATACCCTTATCATCATTATCTTGTTTAATTATTCATCTTCCTTGTATAACAGATTGTGGCTAATTATAGTATTGCGATTAAGGATGACGATAACAAAGCAACAGTAGTGATAAAGATGATAATAAAGGTAAGGTGATGATGATGGTAACAAAACAGTGATGATTATAAATTAATGATTATAAGGATGACTATTATCATAATTGAAGAATATGTTAGACTGAAGAATATTTTAGACTCAAGAATATTTTAGTATGGAGTAATGAAACAGATCATTGAATATAGATGGAATTAATGATATACAATCAGAAGTCCTTTATCATATTAACATTTATTTAGGTATTTCATGCAAGATTTTTAATTTTTTTCTATCAAAAAAATAATCATAACATATTTTTTTTTTTTTTTACAAAATTTGTGCAGTATTTCCAAGCCAGACACTTGCCACTAGGAGTACTAATAGTAGTTCTTGTAATAGTAGTAGCAGTACTAATAGTAGTAGTAGTAATGGTAGTAGTAGTAATAATAGTAGTATTAGGAGCAGTAATGGCAGCAGCAGTACTACTACTACTAGTAGTAGTAATACTAGTAGTGATAATTATGGTAGTAGTAATAGTAGTAGTAGTAGTAATAATAATAGTAGTAGTAGTAGTAATAGTAGTGGTAGTAGTAATTGTAGTAGTAATAGTACTAGTAGTAGGAGTAATGATAATAGTAGTAGTAATAGTAGTAGTAGTAGTAGTAATAGTAGTGGTAGTAGTAATTGTAGTAGTAATAGTACTAGTAGTAGGAGTAATGATAATAGTAGTAGTAATAGTAGTCGTAGGAGTAATAATAGTAGTAGTAGTGGTAATAGTAATAATAATAATAATAGTAGGAGTAATAATGACAGTAGTAGTAATATAAGTAGTAGGAGTAATAATGATAGTAGGAATAATATTTCCAATATCTTTATTGTTGTCATCCAAAGGGTTAACGTGAGAACTATCACTGAAATTATGATGACGTTTAATACCATATTTTGTTTTTGATCATGATTACTATTACAGCATCATTATCATTCTATCATTATTATTAACATTATCACCATGATTATGCTCATTATCATTACAACTTGTATTTAACCCTTTATTACCATTATCGTCATCATTATTACCATCATTATTATCATTGTTATCATCCTTATCGTGATCATTA
The DNA here is from genome assembly GCF_003789085.1 of Penaeus vannamei. Classification (NCBI taxonomy): domain Eukaryota; kingdom Metazoa; phylum Arthropoda; class Malacostraca; order Decapoda; family Penaeidae; genus Penaeus; species Penaeus vannamei. The sequence goes on from NW_020870958.1 coordinate 755,385, forward strand.
TTAGCATCATTTCCCTTATGGTTATTATTATCATCAAAAATACTATCATCACTATCATCATATACTTTAAGATCATCATTATCATTATCATTAACACTATCATAATTATCATTATATACTTTATGGTCATTATTACCATTTTCATTAACACTATCATCATTATCATCATATACCTTATGGTTATTATAATCATTATCATTACTACTATCACTATCATTATCAGAAGTAACACTGTCATCATTATCACCACTATCATTATTGTTGTAATCAGCATCACAATTGACGAAGATAAAACAAAAAGTCAATGAAATGTTGAACATCATGTGTCGTCATTAAACAGCTTATGTTGCACAGCATGTTGAAGGATCGCACTAAAACCGGTTGTTCTGTTGTGCAATAAAGTATTATATAGTGTAGTTACTGTACAATACTCTATAGAGCGTCAACGTTTTCAATATTGATGGAGTGCAGTATATTTTTATTTCATTGTTTACTTTTTTTTTTTTGTTTACTTTTTTTTCCTTTTAAGGGGAACGACCATTTGTATGTAATTGTTTATGGCAAAACAACAATTTAAATGCTAAGGGATTTTCTTTGTGTGTGTGTGTTGTTGTTGTTGTTGTTGTTGTTATTAGTCATTTCATATAAAAGAAGTTCAAAAAGAGCAATATCTGACCTTTAAACGATTATGTGTGTGTTGTTGTGTGTGTGTGTGTGTATTGTGTGTCATTTCATATAAAAGGAGTTCAAATAGAGCAATATCTGACCTTTAAAACGTGTGTGTGTGTTGTTGTTGTTGGTCATT
>NW_020870958.1:761189-764462 GCF_003789085.1 Penaeus vannamei
ATTGCAAATATTTGTATAACATACATTATATATCATAATAACCTATATATATTATTTTATATATTTTATATATATAATATGTATATATTATAGAATATATGCATATTCCATACTAATATATATAATAATATATCATATATATATAATATTATACTTATATTAAGTGATGCATATATATATTATAATATATAATATGATATATATATATATTATATATATTATATAGCTTAATATATAATACATATATTATATAATATTAGATTATATATATAAATTGCCATATATGGTATAGATAAATATATTGTTATATATATATGAGTTCTGTGGCCATTGATATATAATAATAGATATATATATATATAATTAATAGTCCACATATATATTATTATGATATTATATATATAAATTTAATATACTGCATATATATCTATATATATTACTAATATATAATTATATATATATTGGTGCATATATATATAGTATGCATATATATATATATATTATATTCTATATATATATTATATATAATATATATAGTCCATAAAGAGAATATTTTGTTTACCAATATCATAGTTACTCAAATTTGCGCAGATAACAACGAAACCAACGAAAACAAGAACCGACGAGGAACCATACAAAGAAAGTCTCCGGCAAGCACAATATGATGAAGAACACCCAGCTGTTAGGAAACTCAACGATATTCTCCAAATGAGATAACCGGCAGAACATAACGATAAACATAACGGAAAAAGGGTTATGACACATAAAAGAAAAAGTAGTCAAAACCATTCACAATGACAAAGGAACTAAAGAGGAAGTTGAAAAAATTGAAGATTTACGTTTAATGTATAGTTGCCACGTGACATGTTTCTACGGGCTCTATCAAATTTTTTCTGAGATCTACATCGAACTTTTTGTAATTGCTATGTCCCCCCTATTCTTTAAATGGAATCAGGTCAATGACACGGCCGAGGCAGGTATAAGTTATCATCTTCCGGTGATTTTTATTTCTTTCCCCTTCTCTTCTTACTGCGTTGAGGTGACGGGCGACAATTCTTGGGACAGGTGAGTAGGGCCGGTTTTGGAGGGTGACACCAGACGACCGGAGGGATGGGTGAGGGTGCTTATTTGGGGTAATAGTTTTGTCTTGGGGTGGGGTGTTTTTTCGGTCTATGGCTCGGGATCGTATCATATAAGATCTTAGTTCTGGCCGCGCGGAGGCGGCGAATTATTCTTCCCGGTTAGTGATATCTTTTTTTTTCCCCTCCTTCCCCCTCCCCCACCCCCCCCCCCCCCACCCCCGGCCCCTTTTTCTCCCCCGCTTTTCCTTCTTCCCCTTTTTCTGAGTATTCCCTGGGTGTAAATGATTTGTGCTGTAAGTGGTAGTATTTGCCCCTGAGATTCTGTTTTTGGGTACTGTGTTTTTCTTTTTTTTTATTTTGTTTTTTTTTTTTTTTTTTTTTTTTTTTTTTTTTTTTTTTTTTTTTTTTTTTTTTTTTTTTTCTTTTTTTTTTTTTTTTTTTTTTTTTGTTTTTTTTTTTTTTTTTTTTTTTTTTTTTTTTTTTTGTGTGTAGTTTGTCTGTGTGGTTTGTGTGTAGTCGTATGTTTGTCTGTGTGTTTTTGTGTATGTGTTTGTCTGGTGGTTTTTTGTGTATATGTTTGTCTGTGTGTTTTTGTGTATATGTATGTCTGTGTGTTTTTGTGTATATGTTTGTCTGTGTGTTTTTATGAGTGTTTGTGTTTGTGTGTATGCCTTTGTCTTTATGTTTGTATATGCTTGTAGTTGTGAAGGAGTTTGTATGTGTGTATGAGTTTGTGAGTTTGTACTGTTTGTGTGTGTACGAGTTTGGGTTTATGTGTGTACCCCATATAAACATCCCGTATACCATGCATACATATTCCAAATAAACACAACACTATTACAATTATATCCATAATCCCACCTGCCACTGATACCAAAAAAAAAAAAAAAAAAAAAAAAATCCCGACCTCTCCGACACCTATCGCAGAGTAAACAGCAAGTCCTCAGTCCCTTGTTGACACACACAGCTGACAGAAATCGCACCTGGCGAGTGACCCCGTGTTCTCTGACAGTCCCGCCGGATCTGACAGGCGTCGGAAATCAGCTTCAACAATCTTCTTAATTCCGTATCGTAACACGTCGATCACATGTTTAGAAAGAACGAGGGTTTGTGTTATTTCGATGTTGTTTGGGGATTTTTAGTCGTGGGATGAGCTAAGGATTTTGGGTTTGATGGTGTTGGAAGGTGGAGTAGGAGGAAGAGAGGGAATGGGAAGGAGAGAGATAATAGGAAAAAAAGAAGAGAGGGATATGTGTGTGTGTGTTTTCTATGCGTGTATGTGTGGTGTATGTGTGTTTGTGTGCGTGTATGTGTTTGTGTGTGTGTGTGTGTGTGTGTGTGTGTGTGTGTGTGGTGTGTGTGTGAGAGAGAGAAGAGAGAGAGTGAGGAATGTTATCTTTAAGATGTGAAGAAGAGAAACAGTAAGAGAGAGAGAAAGAGAGAGAGGCACAGACACAAATAGCAGAGCATACCACGGATGTCGCAGACAAATAATCACAAGCAAGCACACGCACTTGTATATTTATGTGTATTTATGTGTATATATATGTGTGTGTGTGTGTTTGCGTATATGTATGTATGAATTAAAATTATTCATATTATTTATTCCAATTATTGTTATAATTAGTGCCTTTCATATGCTCTAGTTGTTAATGCCAGAAATTTAAATGTTATTATCATTTCTTATTTTCATTCTAATATGTATTACCCAAATTTCACATTTTTTCGTCGAAAAACATCATCCTCACAAGGAAATTGTTACTTCTATCTTTTTTTCGTTGTTTTTTCTTTATTATCATTCTATTTCAGATTCCAATGACCTTCATAACACGAAATCAAAATGTGAAAGTATTTTTCTCTCGCTATTTCTTATTTTTCATTTTTTCGCTTTTTCTTTCTTTCCCTAAAAACAAACATTTCTTTTTTGCCTATTTCTTTCATTAGTGAAGGGGAAAAACACGAAACATCTCGCACTTGACTTTGCTTTTCACTGCCACGAAACAGGGAGAAAGTTAACGTGTACCTCGCTGTCTCGCTCCTCATCATGGGGGATGAACACGGGTACAGATGAATTGCTAAATTTCGGCGCCGTTTTCATGCTGGCAAGAGAACATGAGGGGTAAAACGTGAGTGTGTGTGTGTGCACATATATACATATATAAGTACATATATATGCATATATATATATATA
>NW_020870958.1:809625-814625 GCF_003789085.1 Penaeus vannamei
AGCGAGACATTGAGGGACTTTAATACCAAAATTGTTCATTTAACCCGTTTGAATATTAATTTACCGTCTGGTTTACACGTATAATTAACATACAAACTTCCTGACATTATAACAGTGCCCAGGAAAATAAAATTAAATAAAAAGTGCATGCATAAATACAGATACATGAGCATGCACTACGCGCATACGCACATATACACACTCTCACATATATAGAATCGTAAATATTTGCCTTGACGGAAGGGTACTTTTTTATCCTGTCTCTCTCTCTCGCTTTCTCTCCGTTTCTCTCTCTCTCTCTCTCTCTCTCTCTCTATGTGTCTGCTTGTCTGTCTTCCTCAATCTTACACTATCGCTCTTTTCCCCTCCCTCCAGCCTCTCTCTTTCTTTACACACTCTTTCTCTGTCTCTGTCTGTCTGTCTGTCTCTACCTCTCTCTCTCTCGTCTCTATCTCTCTTTCTCTTTCTTTCTATCTTTCCCTCTTTCTCTGTGTCTCTCTCATTGTGTGCAATCCTGTTTTCCTTCATCTTTCCCTCTCTCCTCTCTCTTTTTCTATGCTTAATCGCTGTCTGTCTGTATGTCTGTCTCTCTCCTTCTCTCTCTTTCTCCCTCTCTCTTCTTCCACCAAGATACACCTATACTAGTAGATAGATAGATAGATGCACAGGCAGACAGACAGACAGATAGGTAAACACTGTAGATTATGTACATATAAGCCATTTGTTTCGTAGACTAGCATATATAACATATCAGAAAAAAGCAGTTATATTATTCGGATCCTACTCTCTTACCCCCCCCAAAAAAAAAAGAAAAAAAAGCTAAAATACAGATACCAGTCCACCCTTTTTGTGTTATGAATGCTCGTTACATTTTCAAGGAATTGTATGTGTAAAAATTGACATAAATTCTGCAGCAGGGGAGGCTGCAGCTCTTGCGGGATTTTCCTTCCTTCACTGAAAGAAAAATCGAATGGAAAAAAAAAAAGAAATGGAGAAGAGGAAGAAGAAAAGAATAAAAAGAGTAGAATATGAGAACAGGAAGAGCAGAAGAAAAGGAGAAGAGGAAGGAAAAAAAGGAGAAATAGAGAAGAGGAAGAAGAGAAGAATAAAAATAGAAGAGGAAGAAGAAAAGAAGAAAAGGAGTAGAAAAAGAGAACAGGAAGAGAAGAAGAATAAAAGGAGATAGGAAGAGGAGAAGAATAAAAGGAGAAAAGGAAGAATAGAAGAATAAGAGGAGAAGAGGAAGGAGAAAAGAATAAAAGGAGAAGCGAAAAAAGAAGAATAAAAGGAGAAGATGAAGAAGAGAAGAAGCAAAAGAAAATAGGAAGAAGAGAAGAAGAAAAGGGAAAAGAGGAAGAAGAGATAGATAATGATAATGGCAATGGATCCGAAGGGGAGGAAAACGAAAATATGAAGAAAATAAGGTTAAGGGGAAGAAAAATTAAAAGATGAAGTCAAATAGAGAAAATAGAATAGGAGGAAGGAGAAGAGAAAGAAAAGAAAAAAACAGAGAGAGAGAAGATAATACAGAAGAATAGAATAAGAATAAAAAAAGGAAATTAAAGAACAAGAGGCAAAGAAGAAAAAAGGAAGAAAAGAAGAAAAAGGAAGAAAAGGAAGAGAAGAAGAATGAAGAAGAAGAAAGAAGAAAGGAAGAAGAAGAAGAAGAGAAGAAAAGAAGAAGAAGAAGAAGAATGAGTGAAGAAGAAAAGAAGAAGAAGAAGAAGAAAGAAAAAGAAGAAAGAAGAAAGAAGAGAAAGAAGAACAAACACAAAAATCCTCATCAACAAACGACCAGTCACAAACAACGGAAGACAAACGACCCGAAATGACCCCAATAAAGAGGAAAATAATGTTAGGTCACCGAGATTGGACAGGATGCAGCGACACTTAATGTTATGGACACCTGAGGTCGTGTCCGGGGCAGGTAACGAAGACATCTTGTACGTCTGTCTCGAGGTGTTCGCAAGATTCTTTTTTTTGGGGGTGGAGGTGGAGGTGGATGGGGGGGATTGGGGATGGAGGGGGAGGGGGATTTGGAGTGGAGCTGGGGGTGAGGTGGATGGGGGGATTGGGGTAGAGGGGAGGGGGGATTTGGAGTGGAGCTGGGGGGGTGGAAATGGGGATGGAGGTGAGGGAGTGGAAATGGGGTGGAGGGGGATGGGGGAGGAGGTGGGGAGGTGGAGGGCAGGGTGGAAATGGGGGTGGAGGTGGGGGGTGGAAATGGGGTGGAGATAGAGAGGGGATGGGGGTGGAGGGGAGGGGGGAATGGGGGTAGAGGTGGGGGGAGGTGTGGAAGTGGGGGTAGGGGTGGGGGCTGTCGTAAATAGGGATTCCATTAATGCTGAGAGAATTTACGGAGAGGTTGGCAAGTGCGGTGGACAGGGGAGGGGGGGGGGGTTGTGTTGGTTTAGGGCTGCATACGGATGTGATGTGAACGAAAGAGAGGAAGAAAGGGAAAGAAAAAGAAAGAGAGGAAATGGAGGAGAAGAAAACAGGGGGATATAATGAATGAAAAAGAAGAAAAAAGGAAAAAAGAAAGAGAGAGAGTAAATTTCCACGTGTAAATGAATACATAAAACAAATGAAATAATTGTTTTGGCTTTTATTTAAAAAAAACAAGACTTCATTCGTTTATGGCTGTAATCCCTATTTAAGTTAATTGAACCGAAATTAGATTAAATAAATATCACTTTAATTCACCAATAAATATGCAGGAATCTTAATGTTTATTAAAACTGAACTGCGGTTGATGTGTTGCACCAAACATTGTATAATACAAGTTTTATAATGCACAATAACCGGTCTCACAACTAGAGCCCAAATTATTATGCAATACAAAAGGCAGTTGACCCTTATCGGCAGTTAAATGCAAATCCAATACTGACCAGCCGTCACCAAGCCACAAATTATAGAGGCAGCGAAGCCATACGGCGAAAGGGCGGCGTAGAAGCGACCATAGTTAGATCAACACCGGCGATTACGGAATCAGGAGAGGAGAGACGTGAATAAAGGGTGTAAAAAAAGGGAGGCAAAAAAAAAAGAAAAGGTCTTTTGTCTGTGTTGTAATTTGTCCGACAAGGAGACAACATCGATGACATGGTTGAGGTTTGTTGGGGGGGGGGGTGTAAGGGGGAAAGGGAGGGGAGGGAGGGTTAGATGGATTCTTTCCCTCCCCGGTTGTTTGTCATATCACGAGTGCCACGTGAGCGGTCTGGGTGCGAGAAGGGCTCATCAGCAGCTGCTCTCTCTCTCTCTTTGTCTTCTTTTTCTCTCTCTCGGCTCTGTTTCTCTCTCTCTCGGCTCTGTCTCTCTCTATTCTCTCTCTCTCTCACACTGCTCTCTCTCTCTCTCTTTCTGTGTTTGTCTGTCTCTTTCTCTCTCTCTCTCTCTCTCTCTCTCTCTCTTGGGTATGACTCTGTTTGTCTGCCAACTTGCCTGCCTGCATGTGTGTCTGTCTGCCTATCTGTCTTTGCTTCTTCCATCTCTTTCGGTGTAGCATTTTTTTTGTTGATCTCTGTTACTGTCTATCTACGAATACCTTCTACATGTCTGTCTATCCATCCTTTCTTATATATGTGTGTATATCTACTCGGCTTACCTGCGAAAACAAACCACTTTGTCCGGGCGGCGCAACGTTGCAGGTCATTTGTATAAACAACAAAGTCACCATCTTGACATCACCGGGTCATGTTCCTCTCCTTTCGGTTAATAAACATTTTCCGTCCAACAAGTTCGTCAAAACGTTTTGCGTGACGTAATTTGGGGTTCGAATAAACGTTACATGGTTCGAAACTGTCCTTTTCATTTCCTGAATCGAGCCTTTGACAAATTTAACGGTCGCTCGACAAGGTCCCATAGAAATAATACAAGTTGGAAGTTGATGTGTTGACAGCGTCCGTGTCGGATTATAAACAAACAGATGATCAAGAGGAAATGGAGATTGAAAAGACGACATTACAGACGGAAGGATGACCTGCCTCGCGGGCGTGTTTGAGAGTCCTTTCGGTGTCCTGCGTGATGGGGTTCATGTAGGAGTCAGGTACAAATGCCTTTTACGGGTGTCCTGCGCGACCCTACAAGATGTCCAACATACTCATTTGGTCGAGAATCGTAAATTGCAATTTCATTAATGTGACAACAATCTGTTGACGCCACCATCGCCCGGGGGCACGAAGGAGGGAAGAATATATGAGAATTGGGACTCTTTTGACCATAACAGACGAGAGATGACAGTGTTACCATACCCGACATGGACAGAAATGATAGCGAAAAAAAGAGTACAAGATTCCTTTGAATGTCCCACCACTCTTTCTGGTCATCAACAGTACATGATATCATTTCTGTTTTTCTTTTTTTTTTCTCTCTCTCTCTCAGTTTTTTTTGAGTGTAGGGAAGTGTCATATACGACAAATGAGAGCTTTTGGGATCATATTTTGCCCCTTCTGCAACGCCTTTTTGGTGTCGTGAGATTGGCGCGCATATTACTTCACTCGTGGCGGGTCTATTGACATTCCGTGTTTCAGTTTTTTGTCGTTAAAGGATCAATCCCTTTTCAAGTGGCATTCTGGATACACTGAACCTGTCATCTGTATCCAATTCTCTGAGACATATACACGATACACTGTTTGCTGTTGATCTCCATCTCCGTGTATCCGCCGTGTCTCTTATACAGCGTCTTGTTTTGTCATTTTCTATTTTCATAACATTCACAAATATCCACATTTTCGCCGGTTTGTGAGCTGCCTTTCCTGGATTTTCAAAATACAGACGCGGTCAATTTGAGTGTTGTGTTCCTTGAACCTGCTTAAAATCTTAAGCTTTAATGAAGTATTTAGGCATTAAAAAAGGAGGTAGACAAGTGAACACGCGATAGAGATGCAAACACAAAAGTAGTATGAATAAATAGACACAAAAAATATACGTACATATACAGTACATATACACGTGTAGCATCTACACTAAAGCACCACTGATAGCCAGGATAGGGTCGTTGTCAT
>NW_020870958.1:822125-829625 GCF_003789085.1 Penaeus vannamei
GGATCTGATGTCTGTGTTGCATGATTATAATAAACAATAAACAAACATTCTTATTCTGTATCTAACAAAGCGAAAGGAAACGGGAAAAAAGAAAGGAAAAGGTGTCAGGGTCGCCGCCGTCTTGCCCTCGCGTGCCCGCCTCGGGTATGGGACACCGTCATTTCGTCCTCCACAGCGACATGATGGATCGAAGTTTCATGTCTTTCACCCCTTCATCTCTCGCCTTCGGACACAGCGGCGGCGTCAATGGAGTGTTTGCCGACATTAATGAAGCTGTAATTTATGTCATCAGTTGGTATCTTGGGCGCTGCGTATTTATGGACACATGTTCAAGGTATTTCGCCTGGTTCCTATATGATCGTCAACGTGGAGGACATTAAGAGGATACTGAAACACTGTCTTGGGTTATTTATTATTTCCTGTTATGTGTTATTTTACAAAATCAACACCGTGATTTAGATGCATAATCATGTCATCACACATACATCCATGTCAGGATTTACGTGTATGAATGTATGTGTAATATATTCATACACGTAAATCCAGCCATTCATAAACAGAAACATATACATTCAGTAATGTCACAAAGGTATGTAGAAGAGGCACAAACATTTGCATTTGATGTTATAATGTTATTTTTTTATTATTTTTTTCACGTGATAACAAAATTATTTTCCAATCAACATCGTTCGCGAAGAAAATTGCAGGAACTTGCTTTCTGTCCGCGATAACCGACGCTCCTCGATGTACAATTTCTGCTTGAAAAAAATGTCTCCGAGATCTTCTTACCTTTCTTTCGCGGTTTGCTCTTCTAAAGCACATTGCTATCGTGCGAGCTTTATCTAGTCACTGAAAATGATGCCCGAATAACTGATGCCTAGTGTGTAAGGACACTAGTTAGCGTTAAAATCATATAAGAGATGAAGGACACACATTTGAACTAGAAAATACCGCCAAACTGACAAAGGAATCGCCATAGTCTAACGGATCTGATTTTGTGATTTTCTGCTGTGGATTTTTATCGGTTTCATAGTTACGGGATACACATACTGCAAAAACAAAATATATACATACCTTTCTACTCCCGTATACATCAAATTTTCTGCAATAAAAATAGAAACGCACACACACACATTCTGTACCCTCACCCTGACATCCAAAGCACCATGAAGGATTTGAAATGCATCTTCATTGGCATCGCTACAAACATTACAGCGAGGAATGACTCCATTGCTGTTGTTCATTTCCCTACCTGCAGGTCCAGGCGGTTACTGATGACATGAAACCTACATTGACATTACCCTGTTACACTAGTACTTTGCAGGTCGTACGGGTATCAGATTGGTTAATTTGAATGTCTTCATTTATGAGTGTTAGGAGTGATGAAAAATGCAATTGCGTATTACTTCATTTGTATGGAATTTGATATTTGTGTGGTATGTTCATATTTAAGGAATGGCGTACTTTCTTCCGAAAGATCGTTGTGTTTAGCAGAGAGAAAGGAAAAGGGAAAAGCTCTATGAACAGCCTCCATCTTGTCTTCACTCGCCCATGCCGGGTATGGGACACCGCCATTTCCTCTTCCAAAGGGACGTGAAGGATCTAAACCTTATGTGTTTCGTCCCCTCAGCCTTCGGACACGTCGCTGGCGTCGGTGGCGTGTTTGTCGACGTTAAATGAAATTGCAATTTATGTCCCTCAAATTGGTATCTTGGTCGTCGTGTTGAGTCGTACCGGACACTTTTAAAGAGCATTTTCCTTGATTTCTACAAGACCATTTACACGAGAGATTAAAAGGACACTAAAATACATCCTGTCTCGTGGGCGATTTATCATTTGGTGCCGTATTCCTTTTGAGTCGAAATCTTGTTTTAGATGTATCAAGATCATGCCATGTAAACCCTTTTCTCACCTTTACTGCCTCCCTTATCGACCTGCATTGGCCGTTACTAACGCTATAAAAGGTACATCGAACATGAAATATTTTGTATGCGAGTTCGTACACAGTATCCATGCAGCCATTCGCGTGTCACTTGCCTTTATGGGTAATTGTATTTCGGGGTCCGTGCTCATGTATATCATCCAAAATATCATTAAATCAGTATTTGCCTAAAAATATCAAGTGGTAAGAGATACATATAACCAACAAAAATGCATGTAAAGGACAGACAAGAAACGAAGTTAGTTTGTTAAAAAAGAGAGATCAAGAGGAACACACACAAAGAAAAAGAAAAAGAAAAACATAGTCTCCATCTTGTCTTCGTGTCCATGTCGACCACGAGACCACCGTCATTTCGCTTGCCAAGGACCCTATGGAGCGGTTGTTGACATTAATGAAGGAACGATCTAAAGCACTTCAAATTGCTATCTTGGTCCGAGTGCAGCGTCGCGCCGGACAACCGTAAAAGGCATTTGTCTCTGATTCCTACGTGGTCGGTAACATGAAGGACATTAAAAGGACGTTGGGACTTGTTCTATCCTTTGGGCTATTCACTAAATTGTTTTATATTCTACTCCCACGTTTTTTCCTTAGCAGAATTAACAACTGGATTTGTAAAACTTATTACATTAATGAAGAAGTCCTGCATGTACGCTTTCACTAATTCGCTCATGCATAAAGGACCCTAACACCGGTACACGAATACAGTGAAGATATATGCCAAAGAAAACACACCTACGGTAAAAGCATTTGCCCATCCGAAGTGCGTGACTTTTGTCGGAGGGAAAGACGCCCATGAAAGGGAAACTGGCACCGGTCTTTTCCATGTAGTAAAAATTTAGAAGAGAAAAGTAGATAATACTAGTCACATACTGTATACATGAATATCAAAGCACGGCTGAAGATGAATAAACAAACGCAAAGGGTAACCTACAGGAAAAACATTTTACAATTGATCCAGTGTCGGTCTAAGATCCCTGTCATGTACATATGGCATTTACTTTTTAGTATTTAAAACGCGCAAAATATTAAAACAAGCAGTAAGAAACATTCTATAATGTTTTCCAGGGCTTATTTTTCTACTACACTTCCCTCCTTTGAAACAAACAATCTATATGTCTTTGTTGCTAACTGAATATCAAATATCGTTGGTAAAAGACGAACAAAATATAAAGATATCAAATGATGAAATTATTGAAAAAACGAAACATCTAAAGAATTCTTCGTATTTCTTCATCCATGTTGAGGAATACAAAAAAAAAAAAAAAAAAAAGTTGTTTTAATAACGTCGTTAACATTTAGATCTTGCTTTTGCGACCGAAGATAGGGGCTACGGGGCTAAGACGAATGCGATTTGTGTCCATCTTGTAAAGGATTCATGCTAAACAAGTAAATAACTAAATAAAACAGCGTAGGTAAAAACAAGAAAATTACACTCATTCTTCGCTTTGTCGTTTTATTTAGTTATTTGCAATTTATCAAGCATGAATCCTAAACAAGACGGACATAATTCGTTTTAGCCCCGTAGTCCCTATCTTCGGATGCAAAAGCAAGATGAATCTAAGCCTTACCGGCGTTAATGAAACAAAACTCCGTATTACTTCCAAAGCATATGTACTTTCCCATAGTGTAAAGCCTTACCATACTTCTATCTACTTCTATCTACCCAACTCCCACCTAAAAAGTAGTTGACAACTGAGAGTGAAGGTCAGTGAAGGTTATGTACCATAAGAAAATACAATGACAGTGACACTTGGTTTCTGATATTGTCATGAACAGTAAAAAGGGGCGAGAAGGGGGGGGAGGGACCTTCGTAAGATATCCAGGCTATATTTATTAGTGAAATGAGCCAGACTATCACTATCGACAGCTTCCCTTTATTATTGGTTTTATTATTATCTTTGTTTTTATTCTTATTTTAATTCTTATTCTTGTTCCTGTTCTCAATACTGTTATTGAAGGTTTTGCATTTGTCATTTTTTGCATTGCTATATTTCTTATGACACAGCTACTGAACATCCTTGATCCTCTAAGCAAATTAGGTTAAATCAAATCAAATGTCACTTCTTTAGGCTGATATGTCTTGGCCCTCGTGTTAGGTCGCACTAGACGCCTGTGAAAGGTATTTGTAATTAATCTTTACATGGTCATCAGTGCTTATGATGTAGCTGTCTTCATATCAAAGGTCAGTCGAGGTGAACTCATGTCAAGGGTAAATAGAGCGATGAGGTGACGTGAGGCTTTGACGGATGGTAGGTGGGGTAGTAGGGGTGGGGGGAGGGGGGGTCGGAGCAGGAGAATTATATTTGTTTATCTTTTTCTCCGTCGTCACTAAAAGTTATGTTTTGATGTATAATTCAGAATTGTAAATATTTTATCTTGTGGCTTTGAATCGCTGAAATGTTCCTCTTCTTTTTTTTTTTCCTCTTCTTCTTTGTGTTTTTTTTTCTTCATTATCTTCATCTCCTCTTCCTCCTCCTCAGCCTTATTCTTCTTCCTCTTCTTCATCTTCTCTCCCTTCTCCTCCCACCCCCTTCTTCTTCTCCTTCATCCTCTTCATATCCTCTCCCTGCTCCTCCGCTTCCTCCCCCTTCTTCATCCCCCATTTAGCTCCTCTCCCATTCCCCTTCTCCTCCCCCTTCCTATACCTCGTCTTCTTCTTCTTTATATTTTTTTTCTTCCTTATTTTGTTTCCTATCACTTACGGATTACTGCCATTTCTTTACCCAATGGAAATGACAGATCAGATTCCATGACACGTTCCCGGTCGTCCTTCACTCCCTCGGGCGTATCATAGACATAAAGGGATTATTTCTGACATCAATTAAATCACAGTTTACGTCTCATTAAATTGATATCTTTGTCCCTACGGTCGATTCACCCGTAAAAGGCATTTGCACTTGTATTCGCAGAACGTCAAAGGATTTTGTAAAGCATCCTAAACAGGTATATGTTATATATATGTACACACACACACACACACACACACACACACACACACACACACACACACACACACACACACACACGCACACACACACACACGCACACACACACACACACACACACACACACACACACACACATATATATATATATATATATATATATATATATATATATATATATATATATATATATATATATATATATATGTATGTATATATGTATGTATATAACCTAAAATGTTTCCTGTAGTATTATTATTTCTCTTTTGTAGTTTTATAATGTCATATTGGGCTTTTGGTAATGTTATTTCTTGTATTGTTATTTCGAATAAAGTAGCTTGATGCATATATTTTCTGAATGTGGAAAATACTGTATGGTAATCGATAATGAAATTTTGTGAATCTCTGTCTCTTTTTATCACTCTACCTCTTTCTGCCTGCCTATCTTTATTTCTTTCTCTCTTTTCTATCTTCCTCTGTGTTCTTGTTACTCTTTCCGTCTGTATGTCGGTCCTTGCCTTCCTCTCTCTCTCTCTTTCCCTCTCCCTCCCGCCTCTTTCTTTTCTCTAATTCACTACATCTCTCTTTCTCTTTTTCTCTCTCCCTCCTCCCCTCTTTCTTTTTACTAATTCACTTCATCTCTCTCTCTCTCTCTCTCTTCTTTCCCTCTCCCTCCCCCCTCTTTCTTTTCTCTAATTCACTCCATCTCTCTCTCTCTCTCCCTTTCTCCTTCTCTCCTAAAAAAAAAAAAAAAAAGTCAGTCCTCCCCTGCATCTCCTTCTGTCTTTCTCGAGCCCAGGAACACCGTCATTTCCTCCGCCAAAGAGAAATGACAGATCTCCCAATCATTCGTTTCAACCGCCCAGCCTACGCATTCGGACACAGCGGCGGCGTCAATGGGGTGTTTGTCGACATTAATGAAACTGCAATTTGTGTCACTTAATTTGGTGTCTTGGTCGCCTTGCACAGTAGAGTTGGTCATTGCATTTGTTTATTTATTCATTTATTTATTATATTCATTTTGTTGTTGTTGCTGTTGTTTTTGATTCCTGTATTATTATGATCGTGTGTGGCATTTGAAGGAGTTGAAACACTTGCTGTCATTGCTTTGGGTTCGATTCACTATCTGATTTTTTCATGTTGTATGTCTGGTGATTTTAATGGTACACAGATTTATAAACTAGGGTATTCATACGCGCACAAAAATCATCAATTCAGTAATTCATCAGTGAATAAATTAGAATCTTGCATTGCATGCATTTATGCATTGTTTGTTTACACACACACGCGCGCACTCACACACAAGCATAGAGACACAAACACAGACAACCCCCCACACACACATACAATACATATATATATATATATATATATATATATATATATATATATATATATATATATATATATATATATATATATATATATATATATATATATATATATATATATATATATATATATATATATGAATGGAAAAACACTACCGTGTTGGTAATATGGTAGAGAATCCCACAATGCACAAACTAAATTTATTGAAGAAAATGAGACAACAGTTCCGAAATTGTTATCTCACTTTCTTCAGTAATTCTAGTTTGTACATTGTGGGATTTTCTACCATACATGTGTGTGTCTCTCTCTGTCTCTCTCTCTCTCTCTCTCTCTCTCTCTCTCTCTCTCTCTCTCTCTCTCTCTCTCTCTCTATATATATATATATATATATATATATATATATATATATATATTATATATATATAGTCTACGTTCGGCCTCATATCCCAGGCAGCGGAGACGGACCCTCGCTGAATGCGCGGACCAGCGAAGTGACTCGTGGCCTCTGGTGCTGTGGCCAAGGAAAAGGAAGGCGGGTGAAGTACATTTTTTTTCTATTTACGTCGAAAAAGTCCTCTTTCCATAGCTTTTCGTATTGCTTCAGTGCTGACATCACTTCTTAATGGTTTTATATCATATTGTATTTTTCTCTCCTTGAATAAAAGGTGTTTCGTCAATCTTCCGGATCTTTCGTACGATCCCGAACTGACCTCTCATTAAATTTCTCGTAAAATAATAAACTGAAAAGACCCCCCCCCCCCACGCACACTAACCTGAACCCCTTCCGGCAAAAAACAAAGCGTTTTTTCTGCTGTCGCGTCGCGTATGGGAGCGCTGTCGTTCTCGCGGTGGACTTGATGAATTCAATTCGATTCAATCTCGCGCTCCCTCGGGCCTGTTAGGGGCTTCAGAAATTGCTTCGGGACATCAATTAAATCGCAGTTTATGGCGCTCAAACTCATACCCTCGACATTCTCTATGGTTCCACCGGGCATGATTGGGCATGATTGTCAATAGGCGTCAAAAGGATATTTAAGGCATCCTGTACAGATGTGTGTTCTCTTAAAATACTTTTCGGATATGGACGATTTTTAAAATCAGTTGTGTTTTCCATGTTTTTGGAACAAAATCAGCATATTCATGATGCCTCAAGTTAGCACATGGAAAGTCAGTACACGCGAGAACTTATGTAAACCCGTGCATTCATTTACGGAAATCCATTAAACTACATAAAAAAGGAATTAATAAAGATTACGTAACACACGAACGAACCAGTGAAGT
>NW_020870958.1:853158-855658 GCF_003789085.1 Penaeus vannamei
CAAACCACAAACTACGAAAAAACACAACAGCCAGAATCACAACCCCTAACAATATAACCACAAACCACAAACAATACCAGCTACAAAGAAAACACAAACAATACAGCTACAAAGAAAACACAAACAATACCAGCTACAAAGAAAACACAAACAATGTCAACCACAAACCACAAACAATACCAGTTACAAACAAACCACAAACAATATCAACCACAAACCAGTACCAGTACAAACAAACCACAAACAATGTCAACCACAAATACAACAATACCAGTTACAAACAAACCACAAACAATATCAACCACAAACTACAAACAATACCAGCTACAGACAAACCACAAACAATCCAGCTACAAACAAACCAAAACACATATCAACCACAAACAACAACTACAAACAAACCACAAACCATATTCAACCACAAACAATACCAGCTACATACTACAAACAATACCAGCTACAAACCACAAACAATACCAGCTACCAACCACAAAACAACACAAAACTACCAACAAACCACAAACACATACAGCTACAAACCACAAACAAACCACAAACAATACAGCTACAAAACAAACCCACACACAATAACTACAAACAAACCACAAAACAACATCAACACAAACAACATCAACCACAAACCACAAACAAAACCACCACATCAACCACAAAGGCTCAACACAAAACCAACAAAGCGCCCAAACCGCCCGCACCGTGGATCGGGGGGGGGGGTCCGAAGCGAAGCGCCTTTGGCAAACCACGACAAACAAAGGAAATATTTCCTTGCATCTCTGGACCAGATCCGCCGCCATGAATATTTCAGAGAGACTTTTGACCTGTGCATTTTTTTCCCTCTTGTGACCTGTGAATTATTTCCCTCGTGGGATTTATTTCCCTTCTGTGACTTATTTTTTCTACTGTGATTTATTTCCCTTTTATTTCACAAACAACAACTACACCACAAACCACAAACACATCAACCAACATCACCAACAACCACATCAACCACAAACCACAAACAACATCAACCACAAACCACAAACTTTTTACCACAAACGAACCCGCAGCCGTGGATCGGGGGGTCCGAAGCGAGCGCCTTGGCAAACCACGACAAACAAAGGAAATATTTCCTTGCATCTCTCGACCAGATCCGCCGCCATGAATATTTCAGAGAGACTTTTGACCTGTGCATTTTTTTTCCCTCTTGTGACCTGTGAATTATTTCCCTCGTGGGATTATTTTCCCTCTGTGCTTATTTTCCTATTAGGATTTATTTTTCTACTATGACTTATTTTTTTCTACTGTGACTTATTTTCCTATTGGGATTTATTTTCCCTCTGTGACTTATTTTCATAGTGATTTATTTTCCTAGTGTGACTTATTTTTTTCTACTGTGACTTATTTTTTCTACTGTGACTTATTTTTCCTACTGCGACTTATTTTTTCTACTGTGACTTATTTTCCTACTATGACTTATTTTTCTACTATGACTTATTTTCCTATTAGGATTTATTTTCCTACTATGACTTATTTTTTTCTACTGTGACTTATTTTCCTAATGTGACTTATTTCCCTTCTGTGACTTATTTTCATAGTGATTTATTTTCCTACTGTGACTTATTTTTTCTACTGTGACTTATTTTCCTACTGTGATTTATTTCCCTTCTGTGACTTATTTCCCTACTTTTACTTATTTCCCTTATGTGACTTATTTTTTCTACTGTGACTTATTTCCTACACTGACTCTTTATTTTCCTATTGTGACTCATTTTCCTAGTGTGACCTAGACACCATATAGATATATCTTATCCTGTGTACCTTTCTTTATTCGTCTTCTTTTGTCTGTTTTCCTTTTCTTCTCTGACTTGTGCATTCCTTCCTTCCTCCTTAGACCTGTGACTTCCCCTTTCTTTCTTTCCACCTGTGACTTTATTCCTCCTTCTTTTCCTTCTTTGGTCTGTGTCTTCCTTTCTTCCTGTTTCTTGTACTTTCTTTTTTCTTGTGATCTCCTTCTCTTCTTCTCTGGCTCACTCCTTTCTTCTCCTTCGATCTGTGTCTTCTTCTTCTCTGTTAATTCCTTCCTTCCTTCTTTCTTTCGCCCTTCCTGTCTTCTTCCTTTCTGTTAATTCCTTCCTTCCTTTCTCCCTTCTCTGTCTTCTTTCCTTCTCTCTTAATTCCTTCTTTCCTTTCTCCCTTCTCTGTCTTCTTTCCTTCTCTCTTAATTCCTTCCCTCCTTCCTTTCTCGCGTTCTCTTTAATCCTTCCTTCCTTCCTTTCTTTCTCCCTTCTCTGTCCTATGCCTCGCTTCCTACCTCTTCTGACTTACACTTTCCTTCTCTTTCCTTGACCTGTGTCTTCCTTCCTTCCTTCCATCCTCCCTCTGACCCTTCCTTCTCTCCCTTTCTGTTTCCTCCTCCTAGAGATAGCAACAAGTATATCAATAACGATATCAATAGAAATCAGTTTTTATTTAATTTTAATCTATCTTTTATGTTTATTTA
>NW_020870958.1:860658-861676 GCF_003789085.1 Penaeus vannamei
CGGAAGGAGAGAGTGGGTGGTGTTGAAGGAGGAGGAGGAGGAGGAGAAGAGAAGAGAACGGAGAGATGGCGAGGGAGGAGGGAGGGAAGAGGGAGAGAGAGAGAAGGAGACAGGGAGGGAGGGGGGAGGTAGGGAGGAAGAGAGAGAGAGAGAGAGAGAGAGAGAGAAGTAGGGAGAGAGAGAGGGAGAGAGGGGAGAGAGGGAGGGAGGGAGAGAGGGAGGAGAGAGGGAGAGAGAGGAGAGAGGGAGAGAGGAGAGAAGAGAGAGAGAGAGAGAGAGAGAGAGAGAGAGAGAGAGAGAGAGAGAGAGAGAGAGAGAGAGAGAAGAGAGAGAGAGAGAGAGAGAGAGAAGAGAGAGAGGAGAGAGAGAGAGAGAGAGAGAGAGAGAAGAGAGAGGAAAGAGAGTGGAGAATGGAGAATGGAGAAATGGAAAGAGAAGGAGGGAAAAGAAGGAGAGAAGATAGAATGTGAGTGAAAAAAAAGAATGTAAAACAAGGGAGAAAGAAAGGAGGAGAGAGGAGAGAGCGGGTGGGGTAAGAAAGGAGAGAGAAAGAGAGAGAAAGGGTGGGGAAAGAGAGGAGAAAAGGAGAAAAAGAGAATGCATTGCTATCATGATCATTATTATCATTATTACCATTATTATCACCGCTATGGGATAATTATTATCCTACACTTATTTCCTAAATAATTTATATACATATAATATCTGAAAAAAATGATCTAAAATTAATTGAAAGTCACCATTCAGTAACTTAACTCAGTATTGATTTTTTTTCTTTTTTTTAAAGATGTTGAAAAAAAAAACGTTTCTCTTTTTAAAGACCTGTTGATCTCTCTCAACTTTTATAATATGAGACTTAAACATCTGTTGCTGTTCTTTGCTCACTTTTGTAAGAAAGTTTGAGTTCTTAAAAGGAATTTTGTTATCTAAATCGATTGTTCTGTCCATTTCTTGCACTAGCTACCCAGACACCCACAAACGCACAAAGAACACACACGCAACACGCATACGACACATA
>NW_020870958.1:861692-866692 GCF_003789085.1 Penaeus vannamei
CCCTCCCTTTATCGCTGCGACTCCCCTCCCTGCCTCTCCCAAAGCAGCACCACAGGACGGTCTGGCAAGAGAGTGCTGCTGGTGACATAAATGGGTCTAACAGGGTCCTCGCTCTCTATTTACCGGCGTTAGCCCTTCAGTGGCCCCTCAGTAGGCGTAATGAGGCTGGGCCGTGCATGCCACTAAACACTGGCGGGGACAGTGCACTCCTGTACCTCCCCGGGCCCCCTCCTTTCCCCCTGCTTCGCGACTCTTCTCCTCCCTTTCCCCTTTCCGCCTCTCGTCCCCTCCTTTCCCCCCTCCTCGTCCCTCAGGCCCCCTCTCTTTTCCCCGCTCTTCTTGTCCCCCTCCCTTTTCCCCCTCTCTCTCCCTCTCTACCCCTCTCCCCCCCCTCCTCCCCCTCTCCCCCCCCCCTCTCCCACCCCTCTCTTCACTCCCCCTCCACCCTCGCCCCTCCACGTCCCTCTCCACCCCTCTCTCCCTCTCCCCATCCAACGTCCCTCTCCACCCCTCTCTCCCTCTCCCCCTCCACGCCACCCTCTCTCCTCTCCCCCTCACGCCCTCTCTCTCTCCGCCTCCCCCCCTCCTCAACCTCCTTCACTACGTTAATTTGGCATAACCGTAAGATGAAGTACCTAAGTTGGACAATGCTCCGTCCTGCCTCCCCCCCTCCCCCGCCTCCACCCCTTCCCCCATCCCCCTCCTCCCCTCGCCCCTCATACGCACACTTCATGCCTCCTCCTCCTTCTCCTTCTTCGCCCGCCAGCTCATTCTCATTCGCTGTAATGGGTGAGGCAAGAAGTCCGCCTCGCTCACTTCGCCGTCGAGCCGAGATTCGATTCGAACCACAGAGGAGAGCAATGAGGCTAATGCCAAAGCTGGTTAGGTATAGAGCCTGCAAACTACGGCGCGAGATTTGTATTTGTTTATGCGGTAATTTATTTTATTTCTCTCTTTTTTTTCTTCTTTCTTTTTTTTTTCTTTTTTTTTCTTTTTTCTTTTTTTTCTTTTCTTTCTTCTTTTTCTCTCTTCTTTTTCTTTCTTTTTTTCTTTTTCTCTCTTTCTTTCTTTTCTTCTTTCCTCTTTCTTCTTCTTTCTTTTTCTTTCTTCTTTCTTCTTTCTTTCTTTCTTCTCTTTTCTTCTCTTTTTTCCCTTTTTTAACTTCTGTTTATTCTTTGTTATCTATTAGTGATGAAAATTAATATTATAATAAAGATCTAGTGATAGCAATAATAATGATCGATAAAATATGATAGATAATAGATAAAATTCCAACAAAATAACGATGATTATAATCAGACCAAAATCATGATAACCGATATAAACTGAAGTAATAATAATCATACTTATATACAAAATAATGAGCCTGCAAGCAATGGCAGTGAAAATAAGAATTAACATATTTATATCACATGCTATTGATAACACTGGCACTATTGACAATAACAATTTTTATCATTATCTTTATTCATACCATAAGTGTTATTATCATCATCATCATAATTATCATCATTATCATTATTTTCATTATTATTGATATCATCATTTATTTATTATTATCATCATCATTATTTTCGTTTTATCACTATTATCATCATTACTAATATTAATATTATCATTGTTATCATTATGATTATCATCATACTTACTTTTATTATTATATCATTATGATTATCATTATTACTTTATATTATTATCATTATTATCATTATCATTCTTATTAATATCATTACGATCTATTTTAATATCACCATCATTATCATTATTATTCGTAATTATCATCACTCATTATCATTTCTATTACTTTTACTTCAATTGTTATTATTTTCGTTATTAATTTTGTTATCATGAATATTGTTATCATTATTGTGATTACTCTCATTATCAATGTTATTATCATATTCATTATTATCACTTTTATTATTGCTATAATCATTAATGTAATTGGTATGGTTATTGTTTATATCTTTTTATTGTTATTATGATTATTATCATTATCATAATTATTATCATTGCTGTTGTTATTGTTATTGTTATTGTTGTTGTTATCATTATCGTTGTTGTTATCATTCTTATTTTTACTATCATTGTTGTTGCTGTTGTTTTTGTTATTACTAGTAGTAGTAATTGTATTATCACTATTGTTGTTTTTATTATTGCTATTGTTATTGTTGTTGCTGTTTTTGTTATCATTACACTATTTTCATCAGTATTATCATCATCAATATAATTAATTTCACTATCATTATTTTCATTATTATCATTATTGTTATTATTATCATTATCATCATCATCATCATCATTATTATCATCATTATTATCAGCATTATTATTATCATCATCGTTATCATCATTATCATTGTTATCATTATCATCATTGCAGTTATTATTATCATTATTATCATAGCTACTATTATTATCATTATTTCTATCCTTATCATTACTATTGTTTTTATTATACTTATTTTATCATTATTGTTATTATGATTATTACCATTATTGACAATATTATCATCATTATCAATATCATCATATTTGTTATTCTCCCTATTATAATAATAGTAGTAACGATTGTTATTATGATTATTACTATAATTGTTGTTGCTGTTATTGTTTTCACCTTATTATAATTGTTGTTTTTATTATCATTATTATCATCAATCTCATTATCATTGTTATTATTATTATTATTATTATTATTATTATTATTATTATTATTATTATTATTATTATTATTATTATTATTATTATTATTATTATTATTATTATTATTATTATTATTATTATATATTATTATTATTATTATTATATTATTATATATTATTATATTATTATTATTATTATTATTTATCATTATTATTAATTATTATTATATTATTATTATCAATATTATTATTATTATTATTATTATTATTATTATCCTTATCATTATTACTGTTATCATAATTATTATCATTGTTATTATTATTGTCATTATCATTTTCATTATAATCGTTTTTATCATCATCATTACTATCATTACTATCATTATTATTCCTATCATTATTATCATTATCATTATTATTATAGTTATTACGATTACTATTATTATTACTAATGTTATTATGATCATTATTATCATTATTATTATCGTCATCACCATCATCATTGTTATCATTATTACTATTACTTTTATTATCATTACTCTTGTTATTATTATTATCATTATTACTACTGTAATTACTGTTATTGTTATTTTGATTACCATTATTGCTATTATTATGGTATTATATTATCATCAATATTGTTATTATTATTATTATTATTATTGTTATATTATTATTATTATTATTATTATTATTATTATTATTATTATTATTGTTATTATTATCATTATATCATCATCATCATCATCATCATCATTATCAGCATTATTATCAGCATTATCATTATCATCATCGTTATCATCATTATCATTGATATCATTTTTTTACCAATATCATTTTTATCCGCATTCTTTTCATTGTTATTGTCATTATCATTTTTTTCATCTTTATTATTACTGCTATCAATGCCATTATCATCATAATCATTATTGTTATTATAATCATTATCATAATTTTTATTATAATGATCCTCATTTTATCATCGTTATCATTCTGTTATTATCATCATTCTTATCATTATCTTTATCGTCTTTATCATTATTATTATCATTATCATCCTCATTGTTATTATCATTATTTTGATTATAATTTTTACCTTTATCAGCATTGTTATTGTTATTAGCAATATCATTTTATTACTATTATTATCACTATTATCATTATTATTATTATTATTATCAATTATTATTATCAATACCATTATCACAAACGTTTTTGTTGTTATTTCTTTTATTATAATTATTATAATTATCGTCATTATTATTTTTTTGTTAATACTATTATTATTATTATTATTATTATTATTATTATTATTGTTATTATTATTATTATTATTATTATTATTATTATTATTATTATTATTATTATTATTATTATTATTATTATTATTATTATTATTATTATTATTATTATTGTTATTATTATCATTATCATAAATTATCATTATATTAGTATCATCATATATATTATCATAATCATTCTTAACATTGTTATCATAATAATGATAATAATAATGATAATAATGATAATAATAATAATAATAATAATAATAATAATAATAATAATAATAATAATAATAATAATAATAATAATAATAATAATAACAATAATAATCATCATAAAATTACTATTATTATCATCGTCATTATTATCATTACCCTTATTACTACCATTATTATTATCAAGATGGAAGAGGCTAGCGAGGTGACCCATATTGGAATAAGCTGATTTATTATTATCATTATCATTGCATCATCATCATTGTCATTATTTTACATGTTATTGTTATTTTCACTGTTATTATAATTTTATTATTACTGTTGTTATCATTAGCATTGTTATTATCATTATTATCCTTATCATTATTATCATCATCATATTATTATTATTGTTACATTCATTGTTATTATGATTTTAGTCATTCTTGTTATTATTATTATAATTATCACCATCATTATAATCATTTTCAGTATTATTGTCACTATTGGTATTATAGTTGTTATCATTATCATCATTATCTTGCTATTATTACCTTAATTATGATCTTTACTACCATCAATATTACAATTATTGTGATCATTGCTATTGTCATCATTATTATCATCATTGTTACCATAATCTTCATTTTCATAATTACTCTCATTATAATCATTATTGTCATGGTTATTATGATAATGTTGATGATTGTCACCATTATGTATATATAATTTAAACTGTTATCGTCATAATCATTATCATCATTTTCATTATCACTATATTTGTTATCATTTGCCCTGTCGCTACTATATGAAAAAAGTGTGACAGCTTACATGTACTGTATATATATTTTTTTAAAAGCGCTCCGGCAGGGGAAAA
>NW_020870958.1:871692-877510 GCF_003789085.1 Penaeus vannamei
ATTATTGTTATTATTGTTATTATCATCATTATGTGTGTTATTGTTGTTGTTATTATTTACTATTATTATTCATATTTATTATTATTATTATTATTATCATCATCATTATTATCATTATTATATTATTATTATTATTATTATTATATTATTATTATTATTATTATTTATTGTATATGCATTATTATCATTCATTATTATTATTTATCATTATTATTGTTATTATTATTATTATTATTATTATTATTATTATTATTAATTATTATTATTATCATTTATTATTATTATTATATTATTATTATTATTATTATTATTATTATTATTATTTTATTATTTATTATTATTATTATTATTATATATTATTATATATTATTAATTATTATTATTATTATTTTATTATTATATTATCATTATCATCATTATTATCATATTATCATTCATATCATTCATCATCATCATCATTTTTTATAACCATTCATTAATGCTATTATTGTCATTAATATATCATCATTAATATGAATACAATATTAATTGTCATTATCCTTATCATACATTTTTGCTATTTATTGTAATTATTATTTTCATTATTATATCATTATCGTTTCATTATCATTATCAATTATATTATTTGTAGTTTTGTTGTTATTATCATTATCATTTAGTTCTGTTGTTATCATCATCGTTATCATCATATCATTATTATTACTAACTAACTACTGGTATTGTTATAAACTGGTGTAATCATTACTATCATTATTACTTTTATCAACATTATCATTGGTATCATTATTGCAATTATCTTATACATTTTTAGTTATCATGTTATTATACATATTATTATTGATTGTTATTATTACAACGATATAATCTTATCATGAATTATTGCTATTATCGTTATATCTACAATCATTATTTTATTATTATTATTATCTTCATCATTTCATTATTACTGTTGTTGTTGTTATCATTATATATAATAATAATTATTCATTGTTGTTGTGTTGTTGTTGTCATTATCATTATCATTATTATTATTATTATCATATTATTGTTATTATTCATTATTATCATATTGTTATATTATTATCATTATCATTATCAATTATTATTTTACATTCATATTCATCATTTTTTTCTGTTATCATTATCTACATCAATTTTGCTGTTCTTACTATTATTATTCCTGTTGTTGTTATTAATATTATTATCATAATTATCATTGTCATTATTATTATCATCTTACTCGTTATCATTACTATGATAACGAGCAAGATAATCATTTATATTCATTTGTTTCTGAATGCGTCGTCATTATCTTTCTATTATATGTCATCACTACAGTAGAGTACTTGAGTATGCAGGGTAAGTATAGTGAGACAATGGTAGTTCAGGGCGGAGTGTGAAAATATGGAACAATTACTGCAGAGAGAGAGATGAGAGAGAAGAGAGAGAGAGAGAGAGAAGGGAGAGAGAGAGGAGAGGGAGAGCGGGAGAGGGAGAGGAGAGAGAGGTTAGGGGAGGGAGAGGGAGAGGGAGAGGGAGAGGGAGAGGGAGAGGGGAGAGAGGGAGAGAGGAGAGAGAGACGAGAGAGGAGAGAGGAAGAGAGGGAGAGAGGGAGAGAGAGAGAGAGAGAGAGAGAATGAGAGAAGAAGAGAAGAAGAAGAAGAAGAAAGAAAGAATAAAGAAAAAAAAGGAAAAGGTAGAGGAGCTTATTTGACTAACTATCATCGTCATTTTCATCGTCACTGCCATTCTTTTAGAAGTAAAATTACGACACCACAGTATTGGCATCTACTTCTGTTTGTTATTGTATCTGTAACTGGTACTGTTGTTGTTGTTGTTGTAGAATTAGTAACTGCTGGGGTATTAGCAATATTACCTGGCGGTGTGATATGGTAGCGGTAGCAGTAGTTGTTATTGTTGTAGTGATAATGTAGTGTGTAATAACTGTAGGTAGTAGTAGTCATAGTAATTTGCTTGCTGATGGTGATACTGTTATCGAATATTGTTGCTGTTGTTGATATTTTTAATTATATTAATATTTACTACAAAGATAAATGCTGGTTATCCGACTTTCAAGAGCGAATATCTACTTTTCACTAATAATCTATATTAGCAGAGCAATTCGAACAGTAGCAACAGCCGACGATAAGCAGTATATCCATAGGTCCATCTTCCCTTGAAGCGTAGACACACCCAGGCAAATCTTCTGATCCTGTGACTCTATAAGGTGTATAGGCATATCCACTACACTCCAGAGGGAAAGAGGAAAGAGGAGAAGAAGGAAGAGAAAGGAAGGGAGGGATAAGGAGGAGAGAGGTGGACAGGGGTGGAGAGGAGAAGAGAAAGGAGGGAGAGGAGAGGGAAAAGGGGGAGGCAGGGGTAAAGGAGAGATAAGGAGGGAGGTGGAAGGGGTGAGGGAGAAGGAGAAAGGAGGGCAGAGGAGAGGAGAAAAGGGGGGAAGAGAGAGGAGAAAGGGAAAGAGGAGAGGAGAGGGGAGTAGGGGAGGAGAGATGGATAAGTGAGGAGTCGAGACGAAGTTGGAAACTTTGTCGGGGGAAGAGAAGACGTCGAGACGCACATCGAAGCGGGCTTATAGGAGAGAGGGGAATGACGAAGTGTAAGGAGAGAAGGAGGAGGAGGAGGGGAAACAAGGAAGTAAGGAAGAGAGGAGAGGAATTGAGACATCGCAGCGGGCTTATAGGAGAGAGAAAGATTGCCGAAGAGCAAGGAAAGAAAGAAAAAGGAGAAGAAAC
Organism: Penaeus vannamei; assembly: GCF_003789085.1. Classification (NCBI taxonomy): domain Eukaryota; kingdom Metazoa; phylum Arthropoda; class Malacostraca; order Decapoda; family Penaeidae; genus Penaeus; species Penaeus vannamei. The sequence continues at coordinate 874,446 of NW_020870958.1, forward strand.
AACGAAGCAAGGAACAGCGCGATCGGAGGAACCCGAGAACGACGAAAAGATCCCCCGTCGAACCTTCGAGGAAATATCAGGAGGTGGTGGCGCGCAGTTCCCCGAGCTCCCGTCCACGCGCGTGAGGGGAATCGCGGCCTATTCACTGGGCGCTGACGACTTTGACTCAACAGCGACCATTATCCCGTGACAAGCAGCAATCAGGCCCGGAGCCTCCGTGTCAGACTCGAGAACTCTACTAAGGCGAGCGCTCAGCATAGGGGAGGGAGGGAGGAGGAGGAGGTGGAGGAAGGAACAGGAGGAGGAGGAGCTGGAGGAGAGAGGAGGAGGAAGGAAGAGGGAGGGAGAGGGGAGGAGGAGGGAAGAGGGAGAGAGGAGGAGGGAGGGGAGGGAGGAGGAGGAGGAAGAGGAAAAGGGAAAAAGGGGGGAAAGGGAGGGGAGGAGGAAGGAAGAGGAGGGGAGAAAGAGGGGAGGAGGAAGAGGAGAAAAGAAAGAGGGAGAAGGAGGAGGAAGAAGGAAGAGGAAGGGAGAGGGGTGGGCAAGGAGGAGGAGGAGGGAGGGATAGGGGATGGGGACTAGAAGAGGAGGAAGGAAGAGGGAAGAGAGAGAGGAGGAGGAAAGAAGATGGGGGGGAGAAGGGATGGGGACTGGAAGAGAAGGGGAAGAGAGGAAAGAGAAAAGGGGGAGAGGAGGAGGAGGAAGGCAAAGGGAGTGGATGGGGAGAAGGAGAGAAAGAGGAGGGGGGAGGGAGGATGGTCGAAAAGGGAGGAGAGGAGGAGAAGAGGTGTGGAGGTAAAGAAGGAGAAAGAGGTGGGGGTAGAGAAGGGGAGAGGAGGAGGGAAGAAGAGAGGAGAATGAGAAGGTAAGGGGAATGAATTGGGGAAGAAATAAAGAGGAGGTAGAGTAGGGAAGAGGGAGGGGAGGAGTAGGGGGGAAGGAGAGGAACAGGAGTAAGGGAGAAAGAGGAGAGGGAAAGGGGAAGAAGAAGGAAAAGGAAGGGAGGAGAAAGAGAGAGAGAGAGAGAGAAAGAGAGACGACACAGAGAAATACAAAAGAGAGTTAGAAGGAGAGAAGAGAGAACACGAAGAGGAGAAAGGAACGGGAGAAGGAGGGGGAGAGAGAGAAGTAGAGCAAAGGGGAGGCCGTATTCAACGCAGGCGAGGAACGCTGATTGTGAGATTGTGATGGATTCGAACGCCGATTGTGACGAGCTTTGCGTTCGAGTTGGAACACTGATGGACATTTTAGACATCTAAGGGTTTAGTGACTTGCTGCGGGGAAGGACACAGTGGGTGTTCCTTGCTTTGTTTTGCGACTTGATTTTGGCTCTTCGGAAAACAAACCTGACGCCGAACTGTTAGACGCGAAAATCAGTTTATTTATGAAACCTAAAAGAAAGAAAAGAAAAAAAGACAAATCAATATCGCTTCGAATTAAAAAAACGAAGAGAATAATAAAGCGAACTAAAAAAGAAAGAAAAAAGAGAGAGAGAGAGACAGAAAGAGAGAGAAGAGAGAGAGAGAGAGAGAGAGAGAGAGAGAGAAGAGAGAGAGAGAGAGAGAGAGAGAGAGAGAGAGAGAGAGAGAGAGAGAGAGAGACAGAGCAGAGACAGACAGAGACAGACAAAGAGAGAAAAGAGAGAAAGAAAGAAAAAAAAAAACAGAGACACACAACTAATCAACTTATTCCAAAAGCCAAAATAACTCTCTCCGAGATCAGAGTCCATAATGGAGCCATCACAAATGTCACAAGGGGACATCAGAACCCTTTGATGTTTCGACGTCCGCGCTCGCTCGCATGTACGTATAGTAACCCCGCGTGTGCACATACTCTCTCCATAACAACTACTCTAATCGAAAGAAACACACAAATGAAAGGGCCTGGCAGGGTGGAGATGACAGGGTGGCTTGACAGGACGACTTGACAGGTCAGCTAGGCACAGAGAGCGGCGGGAAGAGCTTACTGTCAGGGACGTGTCATACACCCCCGTCCCTTCCCACACCTACCCTCCGTCCTGCTCTACGCCTCCTCGCACTCCCGTCCTCCCCCACTTCCCCTTCCCTTTCCTCCCTCTCCTCGCACTCCCACTCCCCCACCCCACCCTTCCGTTCCGCCCTACCCTCGCACCTCCCCCCCCTCCCTCCACTCCCGTCCCACCCCTCCCCCCTTCCCGTCCGCCCTCCACCTCGCCCTCCCTCCCCCTCCCCCTCCAGCCTCCCCCTTCCACCCCCTTCCCCCCTCCCTCCCCACCCCCTTTCCACCTTCCCACCCCTCCACCCTCCCCATCCTCCCCCCTCCCCCCTCCCCCCGGTTGACAAACTGCCTGACGGACTCTAATGGCACCAAATAATGACTGGACGCCGATCGGGTAAAGGGTAATGGCACGTCAGGGAGAGAAGGCGGACGAGATTTGGATTTTCTCCGAAGACTCGACCTCACGGAAGAAGTCCTCGTCTCAAGATTTTTTTTTTTTTTTTTTTTTTTTTACTTTTTACTTTTTATTTGCTTCTTTGTGAGTTTTTTTTTCTCTCTCTCTTTCTCTATCTGTCTGTCTATTCTATCAGGTCTGTCTGTCTCTCTGTTGCTCTTCTCCTCTTTTAACTCTTCTGCTCTCTCTCTCTAACTCTTTTCTCTCTCTCTCTTTCTCTTTCTTTTTCTCCTTCCTCTGCTCTTGGCTCTCTCTCTTTAAGCTCTCTCTCTCTACTCTTTCTCTCTCTCTCCTCTTTCTCTTTTTTTTCTCTTTCTCTCTCCTTGGCTCTCTCTCTTTTAACCTCTTTCTCTCTATATATACGATCTTTCTCTTCTCTCTCTCTTTCTCTGTCTCTTTACTCTCTCCTCTCTATCCATCTCCTTCTATCCATCTATCTAATCTGTCTTCTCTCTCTCGGCTCTCTCTTTCTATTTCTCTTTCTCTTTCTCTTCTCTTTCTCTCTTCTCTCCATCTCTCTCTCTCCTCCTCTCTCTCTCTCTCGTCTCTCTCGTCCACTCTCTCTCTCTTCCTCCTCCTCTCTCTCTCCTCTCCTCTCTCTCCTCTTCCTCTCCTCTCTCTCTCTTCCTCTCCTCCG
>NW_020870958.1:892976-915476 GCF_003789085.1 Penaeus vannamei
TGGCCCATAAATATGACCTTATACACACATAAAATCATTAAACTTATACATATAAAAATCCTATTGCAAGTTCATGCCACAGCTAAACCTGCATCCAGAGAACACCGTCTTACACTCATGGCACTGCGCTCCCTGTCTCCCGGGCGGGCAGGCGCAGGCCCCCGTCACGTGGTCGCAGGGCTCCTCGGGCCCGCACGCGCAGCGCTCGTTGCACTCCTCGCCGAAGAACCCAACAGGACAGACTGCCGAAGGAAAATCGCGAGTCGTAAAATTTTCCCAACAATGGGAAAAGATCTGCAGCCAATACCCAAAATAAATTAATCTTGTTTATAACCTTCGTAAATACAGCCGCAAACAGAAACAAGAATGCTATAAATAATAATAATAATAATAATAATAATAATAATAATAATAATAATAATAATAATGAATAAATCAATAAAAAGAGAGTACTCACTGAACTGGCACTTGTCTCCGGTGAAGCCTGGGGTGCAGTGGCACTCCCCGGTGACGTGGTGGCACTGCGCTCCGTGCTCGCAGTCGCACACTTGCTCGCACTCGCGGCCCCAGAAACCTGCGGGAAGTTGGTTGGGGTTTTATCACCTTCATAATTATCAAGGTTGATCGTTTCGTCACTGATATAACCAGCTATATCATTGTGATGTTTATTATGAAAATGGTGATTAAAAAATAATAATAGCTATGATACTAATAATGACAGTAATAATATATACGATAATGATATTAAAGATAACAATAAAATGATGATAATGATATTTGATAACGATAACGATACTGATGAACAGGATTAACAATGATGATAATAGGATAATAATGATGATAATAATAATAATAATAATAATAATAAAATAATAATAATAATAATAATAATATAATAATAATAATAATAATAATAATAATAATAATAATAATAAAATAATAATAATAATAATAATAATGAAAATGACTATAATAATAATGATCATAGTAACAATGATAATAATGATAATAACAAAACAACAGTAACAAAATAATGATAATAATAATAATAATAATAATAATGATATCATAATAATAACAATAATAATACAATAATAATAATAATAATAATAATAACAACTGTAACCACATCATTATAATAATGATCCATTATTCAGTAATATCAACATACTGCATTTCCCATCTAAACAGAAAAAAACTTCCAACACTACAGAGAGTACCCCCCCCCCCACTATCACCTTACTCCCTACAAAAAAAGAAAAAAGCCGCTCTCGCACTTCAATAATGCTTCATAAACACATAAACTCACCCTGATGGCACGGTTTATGGCACTTCTTGCCCCTCCATCCGGGCTGGCACTCGCAGGCCCCCGTCACAGGATCGCAATGGCCCTCGTTGTGGCAGTCGCAGGCCAGCACGCACCCGGGGCCAAAGCTGCCTTCGTCACACCCTGAGGCAGGAGGAAGGGGGGAGGGGAGTGTGATGAGGTAATAAAGGCTTTATGAGGATTTATTCTTTTCTTTTTATCTCCCCCCTTTTTTTTTCTTTTTTTTTTCTTCTTTTTTTTTACAAGGTAAGAAGAGTTTGATATATTTTTCGTAATAAGGTAATCTGGATTCTATAAGGACATATATTTATCTAAAAAAAGGATTTAAAGGGGAAACTTATTTATTCTTAATAAGGTTCTTCCATATATTTTGGACAAAATTGAATAAGGACGTTAACGGGGATAAAATGCATTTGCGGATAAGGTAACCAATATAATATCAGGATTTATATGTTTTTAGCAATAAGGTGATAATGATTCTAAAGGGATAACATATTTCTGGTAATGGGGTAATCCGGATTATACGAGGATTAATATATTTTTTACCTTTTGGGCCGCAGTTTGGATAGGAGGATAACAAGGTAATTAGGATTTTATAAGGATTAATATCTTGCTGGGGATGATTTTATTGTAACTGATATTAGGTTTATATATGCGTTTGTTTGTTAATTCTTTTGTTTATTTGTTTATCTATTTATCTATTATATGGATACATTCAATTCGCTACGCATTTATCAATTCAGCTTTCTCATTAATTTAAGTATTCATTCATCTATCAATCTGTTTATCCTTTTTTATGTATCTGTCTGTTCATTCAAATATCAATCTGTTCAGTCACAAATTCATAATCTATTTATCCTTATAATTATGTGATTATACTTCGGTCACCATCCAGCCCGGACCGACACTGCGAGGACTTGCAGTGCACCGCGCGGATAATATGCATAGAGCAATGCATGGACATGTATACATATTGTTACATTCAGTTAGCCCCTTACACACTGACCTGTCTCGCAGTATGTGCCGCTGAAGCCAGGTGGACACACACAGGCACCTGTGTCATGTTGACATGTGGCACCGTGTTGGCACAGACACGTATGCTGACAGTTGCTACCGTACGTTCCCTTGGGGCATCTGTCTTGGCATGTGGCACCGGTGTAGCCCGCGGGGCAGACGCAGGCGCCGGACGCGCGGTCGCAGGTGCCCCCGTTGTGGCACAGGCACACGTGCTCGCAGTCGCTGCCCCACCGGTCCACGGGGCACGCTGCGGCACAGGAGGCAGTCGCCATTGAAGTCGGAGGTCAACTCTCGCAATTATTCATGATCAAAGTTATGTTTATACTCAGCCATCGTGATGCACACTAGAAAAATAACTTACTTTTAGAGCAGTGCTGCCCGTGCTTGCCCGGCGGACAGACGCAGGCGCCTGTGGTGGGGTCGCAGGCGGCGCCGGCGCTGCAGCCGCAGTGATGGCGGCAGTCTTGCCCCCAGAAGCCGTCGGGGCACGGCCGCGAGCAGAAGGTGCCGCGCCAGCCTGCGGGACATCGACAGTTTGTGAATACACACACACACACACACACACACACACACACACACACACACACACACACACACACACACACACACACACACACACACACACACATACATATATATATATATATATATATATATATATATATATATATATATATATATATATATATATATATATAATGTATATATATATTCATAACTTATGTGTGTGTGTGTGCCTACGCACACTTATAATCCAACAAGATTTAAAATATTCACAGGAATGCATCAGACATCTTGACGCAGGCCAGGAGGCGGCCGCGGCAGTCCCTCACCTGGCTGGCACATGCAGGCCCCGGATATGTGGTCGCACTTGGCACCGTTGGCACAACTGCAGTTCATGGCACAGCCTGCGCCATAGCTCCCCTCAGGGCAGGCTGGGGGAGTTAAGAGAATGGCGAAGGTCACAGAGGAAATTCATTGAGAAAGTGAGAGGGCATTGGTTTCGATGACGATACTGATAATAGTAATACATTGATAATGAATCCAATAGTATTAAATTTCGTTTACGTCGATTATGAGAAGAATGATAGTGGTCATATGAACAGTTAAGATAATCCTATCAATGATAGTACTTATCACATATGCCATTTTTTCCTCATTATCATCATGATCACTCTTATAATACTCACGCAGCGTGCAGTGCGGTCCCCGCCAGCCGGAGGCGCAGTTGCACTCGCCGCTCACGCGGTCGCAGCCGCCGCTGTTGTCGCAGTCGCACATGTGCACGCAGTCCGGCCCGAAGCGCCCCAGGGGGCACGGCTGCCCGCACCGCTGCCCCGTGAAGCCCGCGGCGCACTCGCACCTGGGGGCGACGCCAATGATCAGTGGCCATTATCTGAATGGTTATCTAAAGTGCTTGTATGTATGTATGCATATAAGTTAAAATGTGTATCTATATACAGGTTGACATTTAAAAATCCGGCCATCGATAATCCGGTTCCTTCAGATTTCTGGTTTTGATTTCGGAGCGCATTTCCACATTTATTCTGGAGTCGCCGTTCATGTTTTGATAGCGCTGTACTCCAGAATCAGCTGTTGGGTCTCGCACGTGTAACAGGGAATCCTGCTCATTCCTCACTGTATCATATCATGCTGCTGCATAGCGCCATGATGGATTCAGTAAAGAAAAGAGGAGGTGTAAAGCATAAACACCGTACGTTGTCGACTGCACAGAAAGTGGAAATGCTAAAAAATATTTATGTATATATATATATATATATATATATATATATATATATAATATATATATATATATATATATATATATATATATTATATAGTTCAGTTGGTGAGCATTAACATTTCATTTGCTTTTCATTTAGTGCTTAAGTTTCTTTCTTTAAAGGACTGTACACGTATTCACTTTCAGTTGAATATATACAATTATATAAACGTAGAAAATACTCCTAAGGTCCGGAGGTTATGCTGAAATAATATATATATATATATATATATATATATATATATATATATATATATATATATATATATATATATATATATTAATATATATATATACATATATATACGTATGCACATTTGTTTTCTCATACCAGTGCATATCAGTGATAGGCATATAAACTAATTGAATATTAACAAAAGTCTTTCAGTGTCGATCATGAGATTATGCCAATCAGAAATAATCCTAAGAAAGTATTTAAAGAACCTTACTGAACACTTAGCAAGAATACTTAATCTTCGTCTCTATTTATTTATTCACTCGTTAGAAAAGCATCCACCTAATCTTATTTATATACAAAGTGTCTAATCTTTAGTTAGCCAGGGATTGGTCACTAACCAAGTTACATTTAACGAGCTCTATCTTTTTCAGCTATCAACAAATTCTTTCCTAATTACCCGAAGGGAAGTGGCACCTTCGAGGGGAAAAAATGGCCGCTTTCAGACACTGCAGCTGCTGATGTAAACAAACAAAGACGGATTCAGGGGTAACTTCGATATCTTGCCGGACTTGTTTTTGGAACAATAAACAAAGCATTGTCGACAGAGAAAGAAGGGTGGAGCGATGCGAAGGAGGGAGGGAGGGAGAGAGGAAGAGTAAAATGGGGATATATAAAGATGGATGGTTGGATGGATAGATAGTTGGATGGATGGATGGAGGGATGGATGAATATGTAGATAGATACATAGATACACGAACCTTGAATAGAGAGAGAGAGAGAGGCAGAGACAGAGAAAATGCACCGGGTAGTGAGGGACATGGCAAACAACACCGCGAAAGAAAAAAGAGAACGAAAAAAAGCAAACTAATTAGCGATCTCACACTCACCTTCCCGTAACGTGGTGACAGGCAGCACCGTTGAGGCAAGTACAGGTCTCACTGCAGTCTTTGCCAAACCTCCCAGGGGGGCACTGCGCCTCGCACGTGGGTCCCTTGGGGGAAAGGGGGGGGAGGGGCTATTACGCAATCTAAGCATTGTTTTTTTAGGTCACATTTGGAGAATGTGGCGTAACGTGGTTTGGAGTATGTCGGCCAATTGAAGTCAATATTTTCAAATTAGATTTTCCTTCAAAACTGATCAAAAGCTCATTCTTTGAGTCGGTTCCTCAAATCAGTCAATCCGGATATAAATACCACTTTTTTCTCTGGTCTTGTCTATATAGGATACACAAAATATAGCGCTACCTATGTTCATCGCTTTACCGATGTCCTGATAGGAAAAAAATGAATACATTTAAATATCATCCTTATCATCATCATTAACCTAATTATCAAAAGCGAACCAAACCATCCTTACCGTGAACCCTGGCCTGCAGTGGCACTGTCCGCTGACCCTGTCGCAGTTCCCTCCGTTCTCGCACTGGCACTTCTTCAGGCAACTTTCTCCCCACAGGCCATCAGGACAGGCTGGAGGAAGGCGGGAGAAAGTATCGTGTATTTCATTTATGTTTTGGTCAGTTTTGAGTATTCGTCGTTTGTTGAGGTTGGACGCTTTAGAGGTTCTTATGATCAGATTTGTCTTTACTGTCGCTCTCGCGTTCTCTCTCGCTCTCGCTCTCGCTCTCGCTCTCGCTCTCGCTCTCGCTCTCGCTTTCGCTCTGTCTGTTTATCTATCTATCTACCATCTCTTCATCTCTGCCTGTCCCTTAATACCATGTACAGCCACCTACGTTGCTCGCAGGAGAGGCCGTAGGTGCCGGCAGGACACAGGCAGGCGCCGCTGACCGGGTCGCATGGCCGCATCCCGCACATGCACACCTTCATGCAGCCCGGGCCGTAGTGGGCCTCGTCGCACGCTGCAGCCGGGGGGAGGAAGCAGAATAAGATTTCATTTCATTCTAAACCAAGAGGATAGAATACCCAAAGGGATGTGACATAAACTATGGATATGAATAAAATTCCTTATGTGCTTTAAAAGAAAAAGAAAGAAAAAAAAAAAAAAAAAAAAAAAAAAAAAAAAAAAAAAAAAAAAAAAAAAAAAAAAATAAATAAATATATATATTATATATATATAATATATATATATATATATATATATATATATATATATATATATATATATACATATACATGCATAAATGCGTGTGTATTTTTTTTTTTTTTTTTGTATGCGTGTGTGTACAATATATCATGTAGGAAATTTTACTATGTCTATAGTTATGTCATATCCATTGGATGTGACTCATGAATGAATAAATAAATAATATATATATATATATATATATATATATATATATATATATATATATATATATATATATTTATATTTATTCATATATACACACATATACCTACACGCATATTCAAATTCTTACTAAACAGAGCCCAAGGAATCCCCGCCCCGCAACCCACCGTCTCGACAGTCGGCGCCCGTGAAGCCCGGCGGGCAGTCCATGAGGCAGGCGCCCGTCGCCGGGTGGCAGCTCGCCCCATTGGCACACTGGCACTCGTGGTTGCAGCCGGCTCCCCAGCGGCCCTTGGGGCACTCCTCGGAGCAGTCGACGCCCACGTAGCCGGGCTGGCACTCGCACACGCCGCTCTGAAGGAAAATCACGTGACGAAAAATCATGAAAGTAGCCGCGCTGATGGACAGTCAAGTAAGAAGGAATTCATGGCACTTATGTCTGGCCCAGAAATCTCGAACAAGCCAAACTCTAGAGAAAAATGTACCTCAGGGTGGCAGCGGGCAGTGGTCTGGTCGTTGCACTGGCACTGGTGGCGGCAGTTGGCACCCCAGGTCAAGGCCGGACACGGCATGTTGCACTTGGGCCCGAAGCGCCCCGGGTCGCACTCGCAGAAGCCGAACACGCGGTTGCAGCGCATCGAGGGGCACATCATGGGGCACCGCCGCTCGCAGGTGTCGCCGTAGTAGCCTGTGGAAGGGGGGGGGTAGGGGAATGGGCGATCAATCGTGCCCTGTTTGCTGTCAGTTAGACCTGTCTCACCATCACCTGCACGCGCTGAATGAGTTTGTTTGCTATTTTCCAATGAAAAGGTGTTCTCTGGTTCAGTCGTCAAAAGACTTACACCCTGATTCATCGTTCACTTCACTCCGGATGTGTTCATGTATCCATTTGTAATAAACCTATAAATCCATCAATAAATAAATAAGTAAATATACATCAAACAAACGGCGTGTGTGCGGTCCCTTACCGGCCGGGCAGCCATCCTCGCAGAATTCTCCAGACACGCCCGGAGGACAAGTGCATTTGCCACTCACGGCATCACAAGTGCCTTCGTTCTCGCACCTGCACACCTGCAACGAAAGGAATGCTCGTGATACTATGGTGAGCCAAAAGACTTTTCTTACCGATTCTGCTATTAATTAAAATCACAAAATGATAATACTAATTCAAAAGAATTTAATGCCACATATTCGAAAACGAACGCATGATGAACCTCGCTTTCGCTTACCTCGTTACAGCCTGCACCGTAGAAGCCTTCGGGACAAGGGACACTGCAGGTCGGCCCCGTCCTGCCAGGCTCGCAGAGGCAGCCTTCGCCCTCCTTGTCACATTCCCCGGGACAGTCGCGGCAAGTCAAGGTGCAGTTCGGCCCGAAGTATCCTGGGACGCATCCTTATGGGGCGAGGAGAGGACTCATTGCCATGTGGTCATTGCGCCACCCCCCCTCGCTCTCTATCTCTCTCTCTTTCTCTCTCTCCTCTCTTCTCTCTCTTTCTCTCTTTCTCGCTCTCGCTCGCTCTCGTCTCTTTCTCTCTCTCTCTCTCTCTCTCTCTCTCTCTCTCTCTCTCTCTCTCTCTCTCTCTCTCCTCTCTCTCTCTCTCTCTCTCTCTCTCTCTCTCGCTCTCTCTCTCTCTCTCGTTCTCTCTCTCTCTCTCGTTCTCTCTCGTTCTCTCTCGTTCTCTCTCTCTCTCTCGTTCTCTCTCGCTCTCTCTCGTTCTCTCTCGCTCTCTCTCGCTCTCTCTCGCTCTCTCTCGCTCTCCCTCGCTCTCCCTCGCGCTCTCTCTCGCTCTCTCTCTCTCTCTCTCTCTCTCTCTCGCTCTCTCTCGCTCTCTCTCGCTCTCTCTCGCTATCTCTCGCTCTCTCTCGTCTATACATCTAGCTATCTTTCTATCTATATGTATGTCTATCTATCTGGATATCTTTCAATCTATCTGTCTATCTATCTGGCTATCTATCTATGTATTTGTATATCATCTTTCTATCTTTATTTCTTTCTACCTTGTTTTTTCTCTTTTCATATATTTCCCTCATCATTATTCATATATTTTTTTTTCTTTTCCCTATCCTTTCTCTTTATCTGATTCCGCTTCTTTCTTTCGATTTCTTTCTCCCACTCTCCCTCGGTCTCACTCAGACTCTCCATCTCTACTTTATATTTTCAAAATCAACACTTAAAGTGTATTATCAAAACGTCAGTTACATATTAAATGGAGTTGTTCATTTTCAGTCATACATTTGTCTATGTGTGACTTTTCAGATTCTGTCTTCCCCCCTTCTTTCTTTCTCCCACTGTATCCTCCCTTTCCTCTCCCTCTTTTTCCCACCGCAACCCACCTCTCCCCTTCTCCTTACCGCAACGTCCCTCTCCCCTCCTCCCTCTTATTCCTTCTCCTCCCCCCTCTTCCTCCCTCCTCTCTTTCCCCTCCTCCCTCCCCTCTCCCTTCCCCTCTCTCCCTCTCCCACCCTCTCCCCCCCTCCCTCTTCCACCCCTCTCCCTCCCTCTTCCACCCTCCCTCCCTCTCCCTTCCTCCCTCTACTCCCTCCCTCTCCCCCCTCCCCCTACTCCTTCCTTCTCCCTCCTCCCTCTACCCTTCCCTCTCCTTCCTCCCTCTACCCCTTCCCCTCCCTCTCCCTTCCTCCCCTACACCCCCCCCTCCTCCCTCTCCCCTCGCTCACTTACGCGTGTGTATGGTCGTGATCCTGGCCTGCTCCGCGTACGTGACGACGTTGAGTGCCTCGTGGGTGTGCGACGTGGCCTCCTCCAGCACCGTGGCGTCGTCCTCGGGGTCCGGCTGCAGGTCCATGTCCCCGCGCGAGCTGTGGGAGCTGTAGTCGTCGCCGTAGTCATAGTCTATCACTGGGGATTCGGACGAAGAGGAGGGATGGATTTGAGTGTTTGAATTTGTTTTGTTTTTCTTTTTTGTTATTCTACTTCTTTATCTCTCTCTCTCTCTCTTTCTCTCTCTCTCTCTCTCTCTCTCTCTCTCTCTCTCTCTCTTCTCTCTCTCTCTCTCTCTCTCTCTCTCTCTCTCTCTCTCTCTCTCTCTCTCTCTCTCTCTCTCTCTTACTCGGTTAAGATGTTAGAAATATATTGTTTACAGTGATATTGTATTGTTGAGACGTGGAAGAACGAAGCAGATTCAGAAAATTGTTGAAACAAGAAACATGTACAGTATAAGTTGGTATGTCTGTGTGTGTGTGTTGTACGTACACTACGTAACATGTTGCATAATGTGCGCAAATTATATGAAATGCGAACACGTTGATTTAATCACAGTCATCTAGTCCTTGTCTCCAGGAGAGTTATCATAACATTTCCAAAGCAAATGACCATGTTCCATCTGAGACAGCAGTTCAGCGAAAGAAAAAAGAGTACATGTAGCTAATGGAAAAATACTCCTTGAATTAACGTCTTCCATTTCGCTAAAAGGTGGACTTAGAAAAAAAGAAGTAATCTCAAGTAATAGTCTCCACAAAACAGCTATCTGCCAAGAGAAAGACATAAAGAATTCGACGCCTGATAAAGCATTCCCACTGAGCCAATTATCCTCACAGCCATTAAAGCTTGCTCGGTGAAGATAACCTTTTAAAAAATGGCTGTTTTAGATGTTTATCGGACGTGACATGAAGATATTATGGTAATCCCCACTAAAAGGTGCTATCAATGCTGGCAACAGAGGGTGCGGTACTGCCATTTAACATTGTGCGTGTCTCTTGGGGTTTACAACCGTCGTTAGTTGAAATGAATGGAGGAAAAAATGAAAGAAGGGAGGGAGGAAGGGGGGGAAGAGAGTCGAAGATAAATACGAGAGAGAAAGGGGGTAGAGGGAGAATGAGAGTGAAGGGAGGGGAAGAGAGGAGAGAGAGAGGGGGGAGCGGGAGAAAAAGAGAGAGCGAAGGGAGGAGGGAGAGGGGGGAGAGAGAGAGAGAAAGAGAGAGAAAGAGACAAAGAGACAGAGTCAAAGACAGAGAAGAGACAGACAGAGTGAAGGAGACAGAGACAGTGACAGAGATAAAGAGAGAGAGAAAGAGACAGAGACAGTGACAGACAGAGAGAAAAAGAGAGAGGCTGTGACAGACAAAGAGAGAGACAACGACAGACAGAGGAAAAAAGAGAGCGAGGCAGAAAAAGAGAAAGATATAGCGACAGACAGAGAGACAGAGACAGACCGAGAGAAAGAGACAGAGGCAGACAGAGAAAAAGAGACAGAGACAGTGATAGACAGAAAAGAGAAAGAGAGAGAGGAAGTGACAGACATAGAGAAAGAGAGAGAGACAGAAAAGGAGAAAAAGACAGCGACAGACAGAGATAAAAGAGAGAGACAGTGGCAGACAGAGAGAAAGAGACAGAGACAGACAGAAAAAGAGAAAGAGACAGCGATTGATAGAGAAAGAGTCAGAGACAGACAGAAAAAGACAAAGAGACAGCGACAGACAGAGAAAAAGAGAGAGACAGTGACAGACAGAGGGAAAGAGACAGAGACAGACAGGAAAAGAGAAAGAGACAGCGATAGATAGAGAAAGAGTCAGAGACAGAAAAAGAGAGAGACAGCGACAGACAGAGAGAAAGAGACAGACAAACAAGCAAAGAAGGAGTATGAAAAAAACTCGCTAGCACAGCCAAGCAGAGTGAGAATGCGAATCAGAGACGGACGGAAGCGAGCAAGAATAACAAAAAAAAATAATAAAACGTAGTGAAGAAGTGGTGAAAACGAACGAGCGAGAACGAGTCCCACACTTACTGTCACAGTGCGTCAGGTCGACCAGGAGGTAGCCGGGCCTGCAGGAACACGCGAAGGATCCCTGCGAATTCCTGCACTCGTGCTCGCAGCCGCCGTTCTCCTGCGCGCACTCGTTCACATCTGGGGGAGGAACAGGCGTGGCAGGCTATAGATAAGTTCATGTAATCTATCATGTTTTTTATTATTCATTTGTGTGTCTAGTATATATACCACACACACACACACACACACACACACACACACACACACACACACACATACACACACACACACACACACACACACACACACATATATATATGTGTGTGTGTGAGTGTGTGTGTGTGGAACGGCCTCCCCCGCCACGAACCTTCGCACGAGAACCCGTCGGCGCTGAGCGTGAAGCCCTGGCGACAGGCGCACACGTATCCCCCCGCCGTGTTGACGCACTCCTGCTCGCACCGGTGGCTCCCCGTCTCGCACTCGTTGTCGTCCTGCGGGAGAGAAGAGATACATTACCCAATTTTCCTCCGGCAGACGCCTTCAAAGGAGGAGAATCTATATCCACATGAAAAGTCTTGCAAGAAGATCCACCTAATTTAGCCTGACGGAAGGTCTCAAAAGGAGATGAATCCGACGATACATCCACTATTTCACCCGCTGGGGCGCGCCCTCGTCCTCACCTGACACGACCTGAGATCCGGCTGCAACAGGTAGCCGGCGTGGCAGCTGCACTCGGCGCCTCCTGCAGCGTGGCGGCACATGTGCTCGCAGCCGCCGTTGTTCTCCAGACACGAATTTATGACCTCCATGTCGATCACTGCGGGAGAGGAACAGGGCTCGATTGAGGCAACCGCTGGAGGGGGGAAGGGGGGGGTAGGGGCGAGGTGGACGGCAGAGTGACGGAAAGGGGTTCGGCCTGGTGCAGGGGCCTTGTTTCCTAAGGTGCGTCTGTCTTGCCCATTATCTGTCTATCTGTCTGTGTCTGTCTGTGTCTCTATCTGTTTTGTCTGTTTTTCTGTCTGTCTATCTATTTTAGTCTGTATGTATATGTGTATATCTGTATCTGTTTGTCTATCTGTCTCTTTTCCGCTTTCTTCTCTCTCTTCTCTCTCTCTCTCCCTTCTCTCCCCTCCTCTCTCCTCTCCCTCTCTTCTCTCTCTCTCCCTCTCTTCTCTCCCTCTCTCTCTCTTCTCTCTCCCCTCTCTCCCTCTCTCTCCCTCTCTCCTCTCCTTCTCTCCTCTCTCCCTCTCCTTCTCTCTCCCTCTCCTCTCCTTCTCCCTCCCTCTCCCTCTCCTTCTCCACTCCCTCTCCTCTCCTCTCCACTCCCTCTCTCTCCTTCTCCACTCCCTCTCTCCTCTTCTTCTCCACTCCCTCTCTCCCTCTCCTTCTTCCACTCTCCCTCTCTCTCCCTCTCCTTCTCCACTAATCCCTTTCTCTTACTTCTCTCCTCTTCTCTCCTCTCCTCCATTTCTCCTCTCTCTCTCTTTTCCGCTTCTCTCATTCTCTCCTCTCTCTCTCTCTCTCTCTCTCTTTCTCTCTCTTCTCTCTCTCTCTCTCTTTCTCTCTCTCTTCCTCTCTCTCTCTTCCTTTCTTTCTCTTCTCTCTCTTCCTCTCTTTCTTTTCTCTCTCTTCCTCTCTCTCTCTCTCTCTCTTTCCTCTCTCTTCCTCTCTTCTCTCTTTCCTCTCTCTTCCTCTCTCTCTCTTCTCTCTCTCTTCTCTCTCTCTCTTTCTCTCTTTCTCTCTCTTCCTCTCTCTCTCTCTTTCTCTCTCTCTTTCTCTCTCTCTTTCTCTCTCTTCTCTCTCTCTCTTTCTCTCTCTCCCTCTCCTCTCTCCCTCTCTCTCTTTTCTCTCCCTCTCTCCCTCTCTCCTCCCTCTCCCTCTCTCCTTCTCTCTTCCTCTCTCTCTCTCTCTCTCTCTCTCTCTCTCTCTCTCTCTCTCCCCTTCCTCTCCCTCTCTCTCCCCTCTCTCTCCCTCTCTCTCCCCTCTCTCCCTCCTCCTCTCCTCCTCTCCCTCTCCCCTCTCCCTCTCCCCTCTCCCCCTCTCCCCTCTCCCCTCTCCCCTCTCCCCTCTCCCTCTCCCCTCTCCCCCTCTCCCTCTCCCCTCTCCCCCTCCCCCTCTCCCCTCTCCCCTCTCCCCTCTCCCCTCTCCCTCTCCCCCTCTCCCTCTCCCCTCTCCCCCTCCCCCTCTCCCCCCCCCCCCTCACTTTCCCCAATTCCTATTCGCCCCTCAGATGCTTATTTAGACCAACGCACGCCCAAATAAGCAGAGAGCCAAAGTAAGATTACGTGTAGCAATGGGCATCAATAAATCATTTGTTGCATGCAATTGACCAGAATGATAAAAACGCTCTTAAATTACACCGAAACGATAAGCTTTTCTTTGTTGTGTTCTTAGCCTCTGCCTTTGTTATCATTGTTGTTGTTCTCTGGTTCGCACGGTGCCTTGCGAACTCTATAGAAGCATTGGTGAAGACGATTTGTATAGTATGTGTGCGGTCCTTTCAATTTAGATGAATAGCATTATCGTTTTATTTTCATTCTCAATATTCCTGTATTATTTAGTATTACTATTATTATTAACAATAGCAGTCAGTGCTGATAATGATTTTCTTCTTCTTCTTCTTCTTCTTCTTCTTCTTCTTCTTCTTCTTCTTCTTCTCTTCTTCTTCTCTTCTTTTCTTCTTCCTTCTTCTTCTTCTTCTTTCTTTCTCTTCTAGATACTACGCACTATAATATTCATTAGGAGAAAAACATCTTTTTACGTAAAGCTTAATTGAGTACATACGTTGACATACTTCGCGCAAACTGCATTTCCCCTTAAGAAAAGAAAGAAAGAAAGACGTTGACAGACATTCTGTTCCTGTCACTAACACGATTACGTGTCTCTCCAACAGGCCAAACTCGCTGGGTTTTTGCGAGTAGAGACAAAAGCGTCTTTGCGGTGCTATTTTTGCAAAAATGTACTCACCGTAAAAAGATAGAAATTGAGAGAGAGAGAGAGAGAGAGAGTGGTGGAGGTAGATACATGGGTCGTATGAAAGTTCTGCTTGGGATTCTGAGCTGCGGTAGGAACCCTTTCTTGTGGGCGGATGTCAACGGTACTTATACAGTAGCGTGATTAATGGCCGCACTTTAGCGAGGATATGGTGTTGTAGCGA
The DNA here is from genome assembly GCF_003789085.1 of Penaeus vannamei. Taxonomy (NCBI): domain Eukaryota; kingdom Metazoa; phylum Arthropoda; class Malacostraca; order Decapoda; family Penaeidae; genus Penaeus; species Penaeus vannamei. Next base: position 907,408 of record NW_020870958.1, read on the forward strand.
TGCCTCTTATACGCCCTTAGTTGTTAAAGAAGGTACTGTGACAGCGACATTTACTTACTGTAGCAAGATTTGTGGTCGGTTCCTAGTTGATAGCCGGTGTTGCATAAGCATGTGTAGGAGCCCCAGGTGTTGCGACACTGCTGACTACAGATGCCTGGCATTTGACACTCGTCGACATCGATGCAGTTGCGCTGGTCATCGGCCAGCTTCAGGCCTTCAGGACAGGTGCACTGCGGCCGCCTGTCCATGGCCTCGCACCTGTGCTGACATCCCCCGTTGTCGACCTGACAGGGGTCGACCACCTCGCAGCGCCGACTGTCCCGACCCAGGCGGTATCTGGGAAGGAAAGGTTGCATTCAGGTGCTTGGGTCAAGGAAACTGGGGAAAAGATTCAGCATTCAACTGAATCATTTAGGAGATAGTCTGTAGAAAAATTAATAGTATTAATCCACTCGAGAGGGGGTCCGTGCGCTCCATACAAAAGCATAACCAGCTGATCTTACCGAGCAGCAACCACTGAAGCCGAGTTTTTCATCACGGATAAAGCCCATGTTCCTGGTTCTACGTATCACCACTTCTTACTCTGTATCACACGAAAAATATTTTTCCTACATATCTCCAAGCAGTTCCGTTCAGCCCAGGTTAAAATCGTAATCCCTGAGATCAAAAGCCAAACCAATTAGTAACATTCAATCAGAAACATGTTAAAACTCGAAGATTTATCGGTCTTTGACGAACCCCGCGAACACAAACTGTTGTGCCGAGAGTCACGAACCCTTTTCACCGCAAAGAATTGCTTTCGTATAAATTAGCGTTTAGGTTTTTGAAAGGAAAACAAGCCGATTTCATTAACTAAAAGCAATCTCGATCTCCCACTCTCATCCCTGAGTAGAAAGACGTAACCGTGAATGCAGTCGAACAAAGGAAATACCGAAAAGACAAAGCGAGATGTAACGGCTACCCTTGTAGCCCTATTTTCAAGAATCGTGCATTTACGCTGCGGCCTTTGGAAACTCTAAACGTAGACCCTAAGTAGTACCTCTTTGACCCCCAGGTGTTCGTGGGCGCGGAGTCGGGAATCAGCGACGGCCCTCTCGCCGCCCATATCGACATCTTGGGCGTGTCAGCCGACACTCCAGATCACGGGATGCTTTTATTACCTGCCGCCACGAGGGGTTATCAGCCGCCTCACGCCCTGATAAGAAATGCCTAAAAACGAAGAAGAAAAAGACCGCGGGAGGGGGAGGAGCGTCGGCCCATACAGCGCAATGCGGACGGCGAGAATGATTTACCTCCGCCTGTTCTCGACATTTAAAGGCAGCCTTATCTCGGGCGCACGGGTACCCTGGCGCCGGCACCGCGGGGCCGTATCTCTCTCCGGACACTTTTTCTTCTCACGATTTAGGACCGTAAGGCAGTATCGACATTCTTTGAGAAATCCTCTCAAGAAGGTTTTTTTTCTCAAACTCGCTCACGCCCGCAACCGCAAGTGAGAACAAAGATACCCGGAATGATAAACTGTTTAGAGATTGGCAATTTGCATAACGCCCTACATTGATAAACTGCACAGGGCTTCGTACAGAGACACAGAGATACTGACAGACAAACAAAAATAAATATCTACCCACACAGAGACACAAAAGGCTACACCCGCGGAGGATAACAAGCGCGTGGGATGCAATGAGCGCCATAAACACGCCGTTTGGAGCCGCAATGACGCTCTCTGCCGCCTCGGCTTTCGGGCGGCGGGACGCGGCTCGGGGAAGGCGGAAGGAAAATAACACCGGCACACTCACACGCACATTTTATTTTTTTATTTTTTATTCATTTATTTATTTGTACAGGCATCTACGTACATATATTTGTTCTCGTAGATATTCGAGTTTTTCTTGAATGATTTTTGGTGGTTGGGTGTACAGTTGAAATGATTATGGTACGTAGAAATATATATATATATATATATATATATATATATATATATATATATATATATATATATATATATATATATATATATATATATATATTATATATATATATATATATATATATATATATATATATATATATATATATATGTGTGTGTGTGTGTTGTGTGTGTGTGTGTGTGTGTGTGTGTGTGTGTGTGTGTGTGTGTGTGTGTGTGTGTGTGTGTGTGTGTGTGTGTGTGTGTGTGTGTGTGTGTGTGTGTGTGTGTGTGTATGTATATACATTAATCCATTCATGATTAACAAAAATTGTAGACTATATTATCAACTACGTATTTGAGACCTTGCACCGTGATCGCTGGTGTTATCCCGTTTTCAGACAAGGTCTATATAAGTACTTATATATAGACCTGTTTTCAGATGCCGGTGTGAAAGGCCTTAATACCATATGTCGATATAACTTTAAGCCATTTAATTAAAAAACACTGGCGGACGTGTTATGATTTCATTTCACTTCATTGCAGGATTGATATTTTGTTATAAGTTTTGGAAGTTTATTCCTAAAGTTTATCTCCTCAATGCAAGTTTATTGTTTACATACGGCCGGTTTGTTAAAATTGTGCCAGGCCCGACCCAATGAATTTTCATAAATACAGACGCAGAAATACAGGCATATCTGTCTATATATCTGATAAACATACATTTAAATATCTATTTGCCCGGCTGATATGCAAGTCTAGCCTGATAAATATGCATTTATTTTTTATTTATGCATGTCAAGTATACGAATATTCTTTGGGTCGGACCTCGCACAATTCTAACAAATCGGCAGCTTGAGTTTACTGAGAGTGAATTCCGAAAACACGTGATTCCATTAATCAGATTACTCTAGTATTACGTAATCTTTGGTAATTAAAAAAATGCACGTTATTCCTAATGTGTGTGTGTGGGGAGGGGGGGGGGATGCGTGCGTCCGTGCGTGGGTGGATGGTTGGGTGGGGTGGGTAGGGTGGGGGGTGGGTGGGGTGGTGGGGGTGGGTGGGGTGGGGTGGGGGTGGTGGTGGGGTGGGGTGGGGTGGGGTGGGGTGTGGGGTGGAGGGGTGGGTGGGGTGGGGGGGGGTGGGTGGGGTGGGGTGGGTGGGGTGGGGGTGGGGGGTGGGGTGGGTGGGGTGGGTGGGGTGGGGGGTGGTGGGTGGGGTGGGGGTGGGGGGTGGGGTGGAGTGGGTGGGGGTGGGGTGGGGTAGGTGGGTAGGGTAGGTGGGTGGGTGGTGGGTGGGGTGGTGGGGTGGTGGGGTGGGGTGGGTGGGGGTGGAGTGGGTGGGGGGTGGGTGGGGTGGGGTGGGGTGGGTGGTGGTGGGTGGGGTGGGTGGGGGTGGGGTGGGGTGGGGTGGGGAGGTGGTGGGTGCGTGCGTCCGTGTGTGCGTGTGCATGTTAGCTTCTCTGCTCTGATATCTAAGACTCCTCCCACATTCCCTTTCCTCAGCATTCACCAGGAAAACTTTAAGGGCGTGGGAAATGAGGCTTAGAAGAACCGCGAGGTGGGCGGGAAGGACAAAGAACGAGGACGGGGAATGGGGCGTATCTCACTCCAAGGGGCGAGAGGGGGGGGGTTGACAGCAAGAGAGTGTGGCTGGACGCTCTAAGGAGGGGGGGGGAAGAGGAAGGGGAAGGGAGAAGAGGAAAAGGGGGAGGGGAGAGGAGAGGAGAAGGAAGGAAGGTGGGAAGGGGGAAGGGGAAAAGCAAGAAGGAGGAACGGGGGAGGAAGGAAGAGAAGTAGGAAGGGAAGAAGAGTGGAAGTGGAGAAGGAGCAAAGAGAGGAAGGAGGAGGGGGAAATAAGAGCCTCTGGACATCGTCACAAGTAATCATTTCCGAACGGACGCGGCATCGCCTCTTGCTTTATCGCCCTCGCGCTGCCATGCGTCTTCCCCGCGCCCTGCCATTACCCTGTCGAGGGTGACGAAAGAGTAGCGCCAGGGAGACGACAGGGGGATACTCTCGCGCAGTCTCGTAAAATCTCGGACGTTCTCGCCGAAGCAACAGGCTGCAATTACACTCGCGGGACTTCGGGCGTTATCGCGGTTATCGGGCCATGAACATTTTGGATTTGCGCCGGGGTTCCGCCCGGGATAACGCGCGGATTGAATTGGGCGGCGCGGAGAGTTCAGCCTGTGCGAAAAGGGATGCTGCAGGCCGACCCCGCCCGAGATTAGGGCAGAGAAGGCGCAGAAGGAGGAGAAGGATGCTGAAGGCGAGAAATGCTGTTTTGTTGTTGTTTGTTCATAATAAAGTTGATAATAATCATAATTGTTAGTACCACTATTCCCTTAACATATTTTTGCTTACCTTATCCTTTCACTTCTCCGAACACAACAATAAAAATCATATCATCTCTATTATCTCACTCACTCTATTATCTACCACTATTATCTTATTCTATTATCTCACTCCCTCCGTTATCTCACTTACTCTATTGCCTCACTCACTCTATTCTATTATCTCACTCACTCTATCATCTTACTCTTTTATTTCCCTCACTCTGTTATCTCACTCACTCTATTATCTCACTCACTCTCTTACTCTGTTATCTCACTCTATTATCTCACTCACTCTAGTATCTATTCTGTTATCTCACTCACCTCACTCTCTGTCACTCATCTCTCAGGTATCTCACTCATTCTGTTATCTCACTCACTTTATCTCACTCACTTTATTATCTCACTCAGTCTGTTATCTCACTCACTCTATTATCTCACTCACTCTGTTATCACACTCACTCTACAATCTCACTCACTCTATTATCGCACACAATCCATTATTTCACTCACTCTATTATCTACCTCTATTATCTTACTCTATTATCTCACTCAATCCGTTATCTCACTCTCCTCTTTCCCAACCCACGACAAGGGGCGCACTCACCCTCGCCGGCAGGAGCAGACGACCCGGCCGGAGGAGTCGTCGCAGTAGTGGTCGCAGCGGCCGTTGTCCACGTCGCATCCGCCGGTGTCTGGGGGGGAGAGGGAGTTAAGGGCGGCTGGGATTTCTCTCTACTTTTTCCTCTCATTTTATTTCTCTCTCTCTCCCCTTTTCTCTATTTTTTCTCTCTCTCTTACTGTAAATCTGTCTGTATAGCTGTCACCTTTCTTTCTCTTTCTCTCCCCTTTTCTCTCTTTTTTATGTCTATTTTTGTCTCTAGCTATTTGATAATTTACCTCTCTATTTGTCTGTCTAGCTCTTTGTCTATTTACCTGTCAGTTCTTCAGTCTGTCTGTCTTTCTCTCTGTTTGTTTGTCTAGTTGTCTATCTATTTTGATACGTCTCTTTATCTGTCTAACTCTGTCTGTCTAGTTGTCTGCCATTATAACTGTCTCTCTCATTCTGTCTACCTGTCTACATTCTATCTGCCACGCTGTCTGTCTGTCCCAATATCTTACTATCTATCTATCCATGAATCTGTCTGTCTATCTATTTATCTAGCCATTCACCCATCCCTCTCGGTTTATTTCCTCTACTCTTTCCCTCCCTCCTCCCACGCTAGCATGATCAGAGTGAAAACCAGTGCCGGAGAGCGCCAGTCCTCGAGCGGCGCGCACTCACCCAGGCACGTCCTCCCGTCGGGCAGCAGCCTCTGGCCCTGCTCGCAGCGGCACTCGTACGAGCCGGGGTTGTTGACGCAGCGGTGCGAGCAGCCGCCGTTGTGGAACTCGCACTCGTTGATGTCTGGTTGGGAGGCAACGGGGGAGGGTCAGGGCTGAGCTGGCAGGGAATTCTTGCTTGGCTTGTGTATTAGGTAAGTATGGAGATACAAAAAGTTTCAAGGATATACAAATTCATACGTGCACATACGTGTGTGTGTGTGTGTGTGTGTGTGTGTGTGTGTGTGTGTGTGTGTGTGTGTGTGTGTGTGTGTGTGTGTGTGTTGTGTGTGGTGTGTTGTGTGTGTGTGTGTGTGTGTGTGTGTGTGTGTGTGTGTGGTGTGTGTGTGTGTGCGTGTGTGTGTCTGCGTGTGTGTCTGCGTGTGTGTCTGCGTGTGTGTCTGCGTGTGTGTGTGTGTCTGCGTGTGTGTCTGCGTGTGTGTGTGTGTAAAACACGCACATGTCTGTGTTTACACTAATATTTCCTCATTGAGTTTTTTTACTAGAAAATAATCTTTCCTTTAAGCGCAATCCAAAATTAGACATTGCGAATTTCACGCTTTACCTCCTCGCTCTCTACACAAACATCATGTCTTTACGCAGAGCAATAACTGATGCGTGTTGCAAATTGCTAAATGTCAAAAGGAAAAGCAATTCTTGTTTTCTTGCAAACATCCAAACATCCCCTTCTGCCTAGTCGACAATGTACAGCCAAAAACATGCTCAAAATTGACATTAATTCTATTTTGTGTCAGCTGCCTTTACCCCGACCTCCGCCGCTGCGACGTGACGGCGACAGAAAACCCTTTTTTCCTTCCTAATATTCTCTCTTTCGTTTTAAGTTTCAACAAGACGCCCGCTTATCGAACCCCGCAATACTGACGCGAAGGGAGGTCAAAGGTCGGATACTGATTGCCTCCGAATAAGGCCAAGATTCTATTATGTCCTTAACCAAAAGTGTGATCCAACGGCTTTATCTTTAAACCCCGGTAAGTGATGTACACACGCGTGCAGATAAGCATGTTTTGCAAGTATGTATAAATATCCTATCGGTATGTATTTACTGACATGCGTTAAAGCGTGTGTTGATGTTGTTGTTGTTTTTGTATTGCTGTTGCTGTCGTGGCTGTGGATGATTCTGCTGCAGTTACTGTAGTTGCTGTATTGATGTTGTTAATGCTGCTGTCGTTGCTACTGCAGATACTGATATCATTGCATATGCTGTTGCACGCCCTCCCAAACGTACCTTGACAGGAGCGCTTGTCCTGCAGCAGCTTGAACCCGGGCGAGCAGCAGCACATGAAGGAGCCCAGCGTGTTCTTGCAGAGGTGGTCGCAGCCGCCGTTGTCCACGAGGCACTCATCGCGGTCTGCCGATGATAACAACAACAATAATAATAATAATAATAATAATAATAATAATAATAATAATAATAATAATAATAATAATAATAATAATAATAATAATAATAATAATAATGATAATGATAATGATAATGATAATGATAATGATAATGATAATGATAATGATAATGATAATGAAATAATGAAAATAAAATAAAATGAAAATGATAATAATAATAATAATAATAATGATAACGACAATGATAATGATAATGATAATGATGATGATGTTGATGTGATGACAATAATAATAATGATAATTAATGATGATGATGATAATAATAATGATAATAATAATAATAATATAATAATAATAATAATAATAATAATAATAATAATAACAATGATAATAACCTCTCTACCAACCAAAACGAACAAGTAGCGACGGAAGAAAAACAAACGCAAGCAGGTGCTGAAAGCGACCGATGACTGACAAACAAACTTGCTCACTGACAGCAGACGCAGCATAAATACCACCGTCTTTAACTCCCCAATGCATCCTCATAAAAGAAATGGAAAGAGAAAAGGGATAGATAAATAGAAGAAAAAGAAGAGACGAAAGTGTCGACGGGGAAAATATGAATAAATATCCAGGTAAAGAGACGTGGAAGAAGAGACAAAGTGGCGTGGAGAGAATTGTTTGATGAAGGACAACTTCGCATTAATATATGTCTCTATCGCTTAGATTGCTGTCTACCTGTCTATCTATCGAGGTATCTATAGCATGGGCGTTTAAATTCTTCTCTCTCTCTCTTTCTCTCTCTGTCTGTCTCTGCATGTATGTCTGTATGTCTGCCTGCCTGCCTGCCTGTCTGCCTGTCTGTCTGTCTGTCTGTCTGTCTGTCTGTCTGTCTGTCTGTCTGTCTGTCTGTCTGTCTGTCTGTCTGTCTGTCTGTCTCTCTCTTTATTTCTCTCTATCTATATATCTATATTTATCTCTCTCTCTTTCTCTCTCCCTCTCCATCTATCTATCTATCTATCTACCGACCTACTACCTACTACAATTCTCTCTCTCTCTCTCTCTCTCTCTCTCTCTCTCTCTCTCTCTCTCTCTCTCTCTCTCTCTCTCTCTCTCTCTCTCTCTCTCTCTCTATCTATCTAT
>NW_020870958.1:920476-930476 GCF_003789085.1 Penaeus vannamei
GCGGCTCCTCTGCTGGTGTTGAAAGGGAGGGGGGGGAAGGGAGAGGGAGAGGGGATGGGTGGGTAAGGGGAGGGGGAGGGGAAGGGTATGGGAGAGGGGAGGGGGAGGAGGAGAGGAAGAGTAAGGGAAGGGGATGGGAGAGGGGAGGGGGATGGGAAGGGGGAGGAAGGTAAGGGGATGGGAAAGGAGGGGGAAGGGTAGGAGGAAGGGTAAGGGAGAGGGGTAAGAGAAAGGGTAAGGGAGAGGGGATGGGGGTGGTAGAGGGAAAAGGGTAAGGGGATGGGGAAGGGAGAGGGAGAGAAGCATGGTGAAGGGGAAGGAGGAGGGGGCAGTGTATAGGAGGGGGAAAGGGAGCGGAGAGGAAAGAATAATGAGGAAGAGAAAAAGAAGAGGGATGGATATAAGAGCAAAAAGAGAGAGTTAATATGAGTCCATGAAAGGAATAAGATTGATAGCAATAAAAGCCATTATAAAAGAATTAATAGCCACTATGAAAGAGAAATAGAAAATGGAACGTCAAGACAAATGAACAACAGAAGAAAGGGAATAGAAATAGGAAAGAGAATAAGCAACAGAGAATATAGGGTGGGAGCTTTGACACTGTTAATGGCCTCTTTACCAAGCTGCTGCTAGTCGTAAATAAACATCAGGATGCGCATTTCTCTGCGTAAGTCTGTGTGCGTGTGTCTGTAGTGTCTGTTTATGCCTGATATAATTTATTTTAGGACAAACATATTTAACATGGCTAGGAACTTGATGCCTAAGTCATGTTTTTAAGAATAATTTACGTATATATTTCCTGTTTTTTTTTTATTCTCCTATATGTATAATAAAAACATCGCCTTTAAATATAAACACTGATATCAGCATCGACATATTCAAACACAATAAACTGTGCAAGAGATATACAGAATGTTATCTCGACAGGTTGCAATCAAGGTTTAATGGACCGATATTGACCGTTCGGACTTGCCCAGGGAGTATAAAACAAACACTAATCACCTTTACCTTCCAAACAAGGTAACGCGGCAGTCCAAGCAGCAACGACGAACCTATCGCAAAGAGTGAAGTCAATCCGCACCTTCCGTCGGCATCACAACCTCACCCTCTGGTAAAATGGCCAAACGATTTACGCAAAACGGCGCTGCTCTATATCAACGACGGTCCTGCCACTATTGCCATGGGAGGCGGCAGGCGGCGCTGGCGCTGTAGTGTCGCTCTGGCCTCTTCGTTAAGGATGAAAAATTGTAGAACAACAACCCGCAACAACAACGACATTAACAAGGCGTGCCGGAGAGGAGATCCAGCACTGTTGAGGTCCCTCGGGTGTTGTGACGCGGGACAGTTATGTTAACGGACGGGACAGCCAGATCCACTCAGACACCCGAAGAGAGATCCTGGACAACGAAAAAGTAGTAATGAATGTAGACGGTACAGTGTTTACAAGGAAGAAAATAAGGTAGTGGTGAAAGAGGGAGTTAAAAAAAAGGTGTTAGGAGGAAGGGGGCAGCACAAAAACGAACGAGAGGAGAGAGAGACACGGAGACAAGCAGAAGCTAAGCGATAAGGCACAGACAAGGAGAGAAAGACAGAGAGATGGCCAGATGGAAAGAAGCAGACAGTGACAGCACGAGAGAAAAACATCCCATACCCAAAAGGACAACAGACCTTCAGCAAACATCATTATAAAACGAACGCATCGACTCTGGCCATCGACGTATCATAAACAATAGGCAACAGAGGGGGGAAAAGGTGCGTTGACTCCCATCTACAGTGGAAATGCGACCATGTAACCTCCTTAGACCCTTTGTACCCTCCCCCACCCTCCCCTCTCCCCCTTTCCACCGCCCCTCCGACGTGTGAACTATCACCGCCCAGTAAGGAAGGGGAACATGAACGCTACAAGAACTGGAAGAAGATTAACGTGAGGCGTTGATTACAGGGGAGCAGGAGCTGGGTGCCGGTGGGTAGAGGAGGGGGGGCACCGGCCAAGGGGGGGGGCGAGGGGCGTGCATGAGGTTGTTGGAATAATAATGCATGAGGAGGTCTTGATGATACGGGGAGAGGGGAGGGGAGGGGAAAAGGTCATGTCTGCTTGTTTGCTTGCTTGCTCTTTTTTCTTTTTTTCCTTTTTATTTTTATTTTTCTTCTTTTTTTGGCCCGCTAGCCGCGTCTTCTTTATATGTTTACCTGCTTACTGCATCTTTCGCATTTGTTTGTTTGCACTTCGCCCGCCTGCCTGCTGCGCCCTTCCGCGTCCCGAGTTCTGTTTGTTTTCCTTTCCCCGCCAACTTATCTTAATCCCTCCCATTATATATTGCGTCGCCCGTTTATCCGCGTCTGTACTTCTTCACCTCTTTTTTCTCCCTCGCCCAGTCTGTTTATGAACCTCCTTGGATAATACAATTAAGTGATAAAGAGAGACTAATGCGATTGGACGCACGCAAGCAAGGATCATGAGCAAATAGGAGATACATCTAATTAGTTTTCTTTTTATCAGACATTAAAGACTTACTATCGAGCGAGTAGTGTCATTCATCATCTGCAAAGTAGTTTTTTGTTTTTTGTTCCTCCCCCCCTAATCTCGCCCCGACTGGAGACTCCCAATCCGTCTAATCGGATAGTATTTACACAAGACTAATCCGATGATGCAATTGAAAAGTGAGTGCATCAGTTACCCACCAAGGAGAGAAGGGAAAAGGGCTTAAGGAAAATGCATGAGTGAATTTTGGGGAGGTGAATTTACATGACTAATTCTTCATCAATGCTTGCAAGAGAGAGAGCGAGAAAGAGGAGAGGTGGGGGGCAGAGGCAGAGAGAGAAAGAGAGAGAGAGAGGGCAGAGCAAAAGAGAGAAGAAGAGAGAGAGAGGGCAGAGGCAGAGAGAGTAAGAGAGAAAAAAGTAAGGGATTTAGAGAGACAAAGGCAGAGAGAAAAGAGAGAGAGGGGGGAGTGATAGAGGAGAGAAGAGAGAGAGAGAGAGAAGAGAGAGAGAGAGAGAGAGAGAGAGAGAGAGAGAAGAGAGAGAGAGAGAGAGAGAGAGAGAGAGAGAGAGAGAGAGAGAGAGAGAGAGAGAGAGAGAGAGAGAGAGAGAGAGAGAGAGAAAGAGAGAGAGAGAGAGAGAGAGAGAGAGAGAGAAAGAGAAACAAAATAAGAAAGAGAGAGAAAGAAATGATAAAAAAAAACTCGTCCCATCCTAATACCTCCTTATACGGAATATCAGACGTGGTACATATTGAAACTGAAAGACGCCCAAAGTAGATAACAGCCTTAGCGTGAGTCCATTCAGCCCTAAAAATTTATGCATATCATAAATGTCATCTGGTATATACTGAACCGTTGTGCGTAATTTGCGTTGATGTTAGTGATAGTAAGGTCGCTTCAGATACCACTGGGGGAGAAATGGCTGCTCACTCGTCTAATGATAGAAAAATATCAAATTTGAGACATCATGATACATTCAGTAGCCTTAGGTAGGGGGGCAAATATAGCTAAATATTTCCGACTGTTCATCCCCCGACTCTCCAGTTCTCTCTCTCTGTCTCTGTCTCTGTCTCTGTCTCTGTCTCTGTCTCTGTCTCTGTCTCTGTCTCTGTCTCTGTCTCTGTCTCTGTCTCTGTCTCTGTCTCTGTCTCTGTCTCTGTCTCTGTCTCTGTCTCTCTCTCTCTCCTCTCTCTTCTCTCTCTCTCTCTCCTCCTCTCTCCTTCTCTCTCTCTCTCTCTCTCTCTCTCTCTCCTACTCTCCTCTCCCTCTCCTCTCCCTCTCTCTCCTCTCCTGTCTGTCCGTCCCTCTCTGTCTCTCCCTCTCTCTCTCCCTCATCTCCTCCTCCCTCTCCCTCTCCTCCTCTCCTCTCCCTCTCTCCTCTCCCTCTCTCCCTCCCCTCTCCTCTTCCTCTCCTCTCCCTCTCCCCTCCCTCCCTCTCCCTCTCCCTCTCGCCCTTCTCCTCTCCCTCTCTCCCTCTCCCGTCATCCCTCTCTCCCTCTCCCTTCTCTCCCTCTCTCTCTCTCTTTCTCCTCCCTTCTTTCTCCCTCTTTCCTCTCCCTCTCTCCCTCTCTCTCCTCTCTCTCTCCCTCCCTCTCTCTTTCCCTCCTCCCTCTCTCCTCTCCTCTTTCCCTCCTCCCTCCCCCTTTTCCCTCCCCTCTCCTCCTCCCTCTCCTCCCTCCCTCCTCTCCTCCTCTCTTTCCTCCCTCCTCCCTCCTCTTTCCCTCCCTCCTCCCTCCCTTCTTCCCTCCCTCCCTCCTCCTCCCTCTTCCCTCCCTCCTCTCCTCCTCCTCCCTCCCTCCCTCCTCCTCCCTCTTTCCCTCCTCCCTCCTTCCTTCCCTCCCTTCCTCCCTCCCCTCCCTCCCTCTTTCCCTCCCTCCCTCCTCCCTCTTTCCCTCCCTCCCTCTCCCTCCCTCCCATCTTTCCCTCCCTCCCTCTTTCCCTCCCTCCTCCCTCCCTCCCTCTTTCCCTCCTTCTTTCCCTCCCTCCCTCCCTCCTTTCCTCCCTCCCTCTTTCCCTCCCTCCCTCTTTCCTCCCTCCCTCTTTCCTCCCTCCTCTTTCCTCCCTCCTCCCTCCCTCCCTCTTTTCCCTCCCTCCCTCTTTCCTCCTTCCCTCCTCCCTCCTCCCCCTCCCCTCTTTCCCCTCTTTCCCTCCCTCCCTCCCTCCCCCTCCCTCCCCTCCCTCCCCCTCCCTCCTTCCCTCCCCCCTCTCTTTCCCTCCTCTCCTCCTCCCTCCCTCCCTCCCTCTTTCCCTCCCTCCCTCCCTTCCCTCCCTCCCTCCCTCTTTCCCTCCTCCTTCCCTCCTCCCTCCCTCCCTCCCTCCCTTCCCTCCCTCCCCCCTCCCCCTCCCTCCCTCCTCCCTCCTCCCTCCTCCCTCCCTCCCTCTCCTCCCTCTCCCTCCCTCCCTCTTTCCCCTCCCTCCTCCCTCCCTCCCTCTTTCCCTCCCTCCCTCTCCCTCCCTCCCTCCTCCTCTTTCCCTCCCTCCCTCTTTCCCTCCCTCCCTCTTTCCCCTCTCCCTCTTCCCTCCCTCCCTCCCTCCATCTCTCTCGCTCCCTCTTCTCTCCTCTCTTCCCCCCTCCCCTCACACACACGTTATCGATATCCGTAAGTATATGTCTCTCTACCTACTTATCTCTTTCTCAAAAAAAAAGTTATCATGGTTTTATCACAGAAATATATAAGTATCATAAACTCCTAAAACCACATCTATCGTTCCATCTCTCCTCACAGACTCTCTAATAGACGCCGTCCAGACACCTAAATGGAATCCGACCCCATGTAGCCACTTCTCACCTCCGCGCCTTGAAGATTCAGTCGCTTTTCCTCGATCCTCTTTTGGTCCAGGTAATGCGAGGTCATTGCAAAGGGGAGAGGGGGTGGGGTGGGGAGGGGAGGCAAAGGAGGTAGCGAGAAGGAGGGGAGGGGAGGTAAAGGAGACAGTGAGTGGGGGAGGGAAGGGGAGGAGGAATTGCGGATAGGGGTGGGGAGGGAGGAGGGAGGTGTGGGGAATAAGGAGAGATGGAGGAGGGAGGAGGGTGTGGGTAGAGAGGAGGAAGTGGGAGGAGTGTGGGCATGGGAGAAAGAGAGAGGGGGGAGGGTGAGGGCAGGGGAAGGGAGGGAGGAAGTGGGGCGGAGAGGGGAGGGAGTTGGGGGCGCTTAAGCTAATGATCCATCAGAGGGAATGGTTCAGTGATTTTTTCAGGCCATTTTCGTTTAATTTCTGTTTCTTTTTCAGGAATTGTGGCAGCAAGAGAGTGAATGTTCGGATAATGATGAACGAGGCGGCCAGGTTTGTTGAGTAAGAGAGAGAGAGAGAGAGAGAGAGAGAGAGAGAGAGAGAGAGAGAGAGAGAGAGAGAGAGAGAGAGAGAGAGAGAGAGAGAGAGAGAGAGAGAGAGAGAGAGACGAGAGAGAGAGAGAGAGAGAGAGAGAGAGAGAGAGAGAGAGAGAGAGAGAGAGAGAGAGAGAGAGAGAGAGAGAGAGAGAGAGAGAGAGAGAGAGAGAGAGAGAGAGAGAGAGAGAGAGAGGATGGATGTGACGTGTATATGTATAACTATATATATATATATATATATATATATATATATATATATATATATATATATATATATATATATATATATATTATATATATATATATATATATACATACACACACACACACACAACACACACACACACACACACACACACACACACACACACACACACACACACAACATATATATAATATATATATATATATATATATATATATATATATATATATATATATATATATATATATATATGCATTTATCTATGTTATATAATCATATAATGGTTTGACTAATGATGATTACAAATAGGAAGGATATTTTTTTTAATAATTGTACAGCCATAATGACGATGGCAATGACAACACCAATGACCACATTACTAATAACAAAAGAAAACATCGTCAACATCCACATCGTCCTATCAGTCATCATGAGAAACCAACAGAAACATAAGCATAAGTAGCAAGACACAAAGAGAAATGCGAAGAAACACAGAAAGAGAAAGAGAGAAAAAAAAAAGCAAATAACGACCATCTTCCCCTCAACCAGACAAAAAAAAAAAACAAGTATAAGGGAAGAAACGCTTCCTCACCTAACGCACCCGATCCCTTTCGAGGCAGAATCCGAACCTTCTATAGAGTTTCGGATTCTAATAATGTCCCTTTAAGTGCTTCTTTAGGGCTTTGCTAGATCGCTTAGCGCCACTTGGTCTTTTAGGACGTGATTCGGGTCACAGGCCGCTCCTCGAGGATTAGCCAGTCAGCCCAGAAGAGGTTTGGTCGATATGCGTTTGTCGTTTTTTTTTTTTTTTTTTTGGGGGGGGGTATGGAGAATTTTGCTTGTGGAAATGGAGTTTTGTTTTGTAGTTGTTTATTTTTGTGCTTGTTGTGCATGTCATGATTGTGCTTATTTATTCTCTGATCCCATTATTATCGTTATCCTTTTCTTCTTCTATGCTAACGTTCTCTTCCTCGCCCTCCTTCTGCTCCTCCTCTCATCATCCTTATCCTTCTCATCCTCTATCTCTTCCTCATTTTTTCTTCATCTACATCCCCATCCTCATCCTTATCCTTCTCATCTTCTATTTCTTCCTCTTCCTTTTCTTCATCCACATCCCTATCCTCATCCTTATCCTTCTCAATCCTCCTTGTTCCTTCCCCTCCTTCTCTTCCTCCTCCTTCTCTTCCCCCTCCTCCTCCACCCTTTCCACTTCTACCTCTACCTCACCTTCCTTTATCCCCCTCCTTCCCTCCCCCTCCGCCTCCCCGCAGGTTCCTAATTCGAGCTTCAGCAATTTTCGCATGATAATTAGTTCGCATTTTACTCGAGTCCGATAATGGGAGTCCGATAAGGGAGTCCAACAAGGGAGTCCGATAGGGGGTCCGATAAGGCAATCCAACAAGGGAGTCCCATTAAGAAGTCTGATAGGGGAGTCCAACAAGGCTGTCCGAGAGTCCGACAAGGATCCAATAATGAAGTCCAATAAGGGTGTCCGACAGGTGAGTCCGATAAGGGAGTCCAACCGAGGAACAAGGAGAGCATGGGGGAGAGGGTGCCGGGAGAGGGGGGAAGGGGAGAGAGGGTGCCGGGAGAGGGGGGGAGGGGAGAGAGGGTGCCGGGAGAGGGGGGGAGGGGGAGAGAGGGCCGGGAGAGGGGGAGGGGAGAGAGGGTGCCGGGAGAGGAGGGGGGGAGGGGAGAGAGGGTGCCGGGAGAGGGGGGAGGGGAGAGAGGTGCCGGGAGAGGGGGGGGGAGAGAGGGTGCCGGGAGAGGGGGGAGGAGAGAGAGGGTGGGAGAGGGGGGAGGGGAGAGAGGGTGGGGAGAGGGGGGGAGGGGAGAGGAGAGGGGTATTGCACCTCATCTCACGTCTTAATGAGTGTCTGTCTGTGCGTGCCATAACCTGCGGGAAGCTTATTATCCGTAGTTAATTAGCGTCGCCGAGCTTCGTAATCTTACTACTACTTAACGTGCCTCAGCGACAGGAAAGCAGATGGGCGTGGGAGAGTGAGGATGGGCGTGAGGGGGAAGTGATGGTGGGTGTGAGAGGGACAGAGAATGGTGAGCAACAAAAAACATGAAGGTTTAAAAATGGCGATGAATGTTTTATCCTCCATGGCGAATCAGACTGAATTATCTCCTTGAAATCATAGATTCTCCTGAATAATTAGTCGTGACCTTTTGCGCTTGATCAGACGCAAGTTGGTTACAGGCACACGCGAAACTGTCTGCAGATCTATATTACATTTATCTACGCGATTTTACGCATACAGGCACCTGCTTTAACATATTATGGCATAATCATGAAAATTTCTCCATATGCAGATACACAGTTTTATACACACACACACACACACACACACACACACACACACACACACACACACACACACACACACACACACACACACACATGTGTGTGTGTATGTAATATATATATATATATATATATATATATATATATATATATATATATATATATATATATATTATATATATATTATATTTATATATATAAATATATATATATATATATATATATATATTATAATATACATATCATATATACATATCATATATACATATCACACACACACACACACACACACACACACACACACACACACACACACACACACACACAACACACACACACACACACACACACACACACACACACACACACACACACACACACACACACACACACACATATATATATATATATATATATATATATAATATATATATATATATATATATGTGTGTGTGTGTGTGTGTGTGTGTGTGTGTGTGTGTGTGTGTGTGTGTGTGTGTGTGTGTGTGTGTGTGTGTGTGTGTGTGTGTGTGCGTATAAACAATGGGGCTGCATATAGGCGCCCACCACGCAAAAGCTGAAGACTGCAACTCCCACAGGCACTACGTGTTACCCATAATCCCATTAAGACAAAACAAACAGCAATTAGCCAAGACCTGCACGCAACTCCTCCCCAGCTGCTCTACCGTCCCTTCCACCCTTTCGCATCTCCTCTCCCGAAGATACCCTGGAACCCGTCTCTACTTCCCCGAGCTGATTTGCATATCCGTCTGAAATCGCTCTCTTGGCTAAAATGATTAGTCATCTTCTCATTACTGGAATTTAGAAGCGACGTTGAGTACAAATTTAGTTCACCTGGAACGAACCATGATTGTAACGGATTGTTTCAAAAATGTTCAATACTTTTTTTTCTTTTTTCTTTATCTAAATAGTCTCTAGTTTACAGTCTCTATTTGTACCTGCATTAGCATATGCAAGTGCGTTTTTAAGGGGAAGGAAAAGATATAATTTCTTATCTTCTTGATATTCAGATTACATCATAAGGAATTTTCTCATTGAACCTTATGGACTATCGCCTTAATAACTTAATTTCGAGTTCTAATTTTAATCATTGTCTTTGGGAATAAGGAGAGTGCTATCAGGGCCAAGAGGAGAGCCAAGAACAAGACGAGATAAGCAGAATGGACACGGAGACTGGCGACTACCTTGCCGTTTCGAAGGAAGCCACACCCTCTGGATGCAGGACTGTGTGTGTGTGTGTGTGTGTGTGTGTGTGTTGTGGTGTGTGTGTGTGTGTGTGTGTGTGTGTGTGTGTGTGTGTGTGTGTGTGTGTGCGTGTGTGCGTGTGTGTGTGTGTGTGTGTTGTGTGTGTGTGGTGTGTGTGTGTGTGTGTGTGTGTGTGTGTGTGTGTGCGTGTGTGTGTGTGTGTGTGTGTGTGTGTGTGGTGTTGTGTGTGTGTGTGTGTGTGTGTGTGTGTGTGCGTGTGTTGCGTGTGCGTGTGCGTGTGCGTGTGCGTGTGCGTGTGCGTGTGTTGTGCGCATATATATGTATACACGATTGTGTGCCTGCCTATCTGCCAACTAGTCTGTCGGTCTGCCCGCCTCTTTAGCTGTCTGTCCATTCATATCTATCTGTCTGCCTGCCTGTCCTCTATGTATCTACCCGTCGGTCT
>NW_020870958.1:949751-957251 GCF_003789085.1 Penaeus vannamei
ATTTCCATTCAGTTATCACACTAAGTGTTCATTCTTGATTAATTTTTGGTGTGAAGTTTAGCATTGCTTATCAGTGAAGTTACTATGTATATATGTATGTGTATATATATATTATATATATATATATATATATATATATAATATATATATATTATTTTTTTTTTTTTTGGGGGGGGGGCTTCTTGTATTGATCTGATTTATTTTTGTTGTTGTTGTTGTTGATTGATGGATTTTTTTTAAGTAAATGCTTTTGTTGCTTTATATTAATAAACTTGTGATGGGAAGTGAAATGCTTAAACCATATTTTATTTAGGGATTGAATTCTTTATATAAAAGAGAATTCTTTTTCTTTAGCCATTCTAAGGGTAATGATTTTAAAGAAATTATTAGGTGTCATTTGAGACATATAATTTGTTCATAATTCATATGAATGAACAAAATACACTTTTTTTTCATAATTGGTCGTGATTGAATAATATCCTTTAAATTTACTTTGCCTGTTTCAATTTCTTTGACCTAGCCAATATTATGAATATTTGTGCTCATTCTTTTCCACAAATGCATTCTGACAGATGTGTCAGCCTGACTCCCCTAGGGAAAGAAAGGGAAGGGGGCGAGGGCTTATTCTTGCAGCTGATATGGCAAAATCCCTCGTGCCTGGTAGGCAGTAGTCCTATTTACTTCCCTCATTTCTGTCTTACTTTATGATTTAACCCAGTAATTTGAAATCTGAGGAAGGTGCATGTTCTTCCTCTGTTTTGTATTTAACCTCTAAAGGATGATTTACTGCAGTTGTTGTACCTATGACTTAACCAAGTAATTTGACATTTAAGAAATTTGTGCAAACTTTTCCTCTGTATTGTATTTAACCCCTAAATGATGATTTACTGCAGTAGTTGTACCTATGACATAACCCAGTAATTTGACATCTAAGAAAGTGGTGCATGTTCTTCCTTTGTATAGTATTTAACCCCTAAAGGATGATTGACTTCAGCTGTTATACACAGGCATTTTCTGTCTAGTTATTTCCTTTTTTTAATTACTTTTTCTACTATACTGTGGAAACACTTTATATAACTCTGATGTACTTAATTATGTGTCATGAATGAAAAAAATTATCAAGTCATTTTATGTTTTTTTTTTTTTTTTTTAATATTTACTTATGTGAGTTTTTTTTTTTAATGTTTACTTATGTCAGTGCTTTTTTTGTCATCCTGTGTGTACATAATTCTTAGACTTCATGTCCCATAGGGGTTAAAACTTTCTGCTCGTAGTGAGTTTTGTGGTCTGTAGATATGTAAATTACAAAAACTTTTGAAATTCTAGTACTCACATAGAATTAGTCTCTGTATACTAAGTGGAATGAAGAATAGTTTCATGCTTTGGGATAGAGTCCTTTATTGAGGCAGTGTGTGGTTAAAGGGTCCATCATTGTTTTAAGCTTCCTCTGTGTATTGGGCATGGTTAATATTTTTTCTGTAGAAACCTTATCAGTCATCTTAGTTTGATTTATTGTGAAGATTATTAACCCCTCTGTCTAAACAATGCTGACTAACAAAATATGCTGTGGAGTTTTCGTGGCAAGTTTATGACATCTTTGCTTTATGTATGGTCAAGCCTGCAGTTTCTAAGCAGTTTCGCGCTTGTTTGGCCCTAGCTGTAGTTGTCGAGGAGAAACATTCTTTCAAAATTAGCTTTAAACTCTCTTTAGTATCAAAACCTAAAATTTGGTTCTAATAAAGACCTCTGTGAAGTCTCTCGCATCACAAAACTTTATTTGCTTGAAACATTAACCATCAGAACCTAAAAAAATGTGTAAGCCACATCCAAGAGAATAGTGTGTTAATTTTATATTTCCTGCACTTCTGATTTTCCCTTCAAGCAATTGACTCTACAGGCACCCTGACATGTTTGGTGTAGCACTAGGGGCTCCTGTCGTAATTGGGTTAAGTGTTAAGGCAAATTATAAATTACCAGAGACTGTGTGGTGGGTACACAAACACTATAGGGCATCCTGTATCTCATGACAGCCCTTGACAGCCTTTTGTTGATGAGACTCATATATCAACTAAGAAATAAGAAACTGTTAGGAATATCTTGCATTGAAGTGAAGTCCCTTGAGGCAAATTCTACACAAGAATTTCCCATGTGTCATAAGTCTGACTGAGTAAAATAAAGCCAACTGATTTGATAATAATGGTCGGGTTCATGGAAGAAAATTGGTAATGAATAGTGTGAACTTTTGTTTTTCGCAAATCTTTTCCAAACAAACGGTCAGATCAGTATGGCACAGTGCTGTAGTATCTCCTATTTTTTGGTACAATATTGCATTGCCAAATCAACTTAACATCATTTACTCTGGACTTCAATAGGTGAATTATAACACATTTGTGTTTGGGAGGAAGGGAGAAAAAATGGGTATGATGCTGAGGAACAAAGTTTATTTTGAAAGTTGACATTTTTACAATTAATAATTATAACTCATTTCTGTAACTTAACATTGCAGTTTGTAATTTAAGTATTGTAAGATTGAAGTTAATATCCACACACATTATGGAGCTAACCTTCCAAAAGTAGAGATTTTAATATATTTGTATTTCTGATGTGTTTGCAACATAAGTAGACCAAAATTCTAAGAAGATATAAGTGAAGAATAAGTAGACTTTGAAAGTTGATAAAGATTTGTTTGTTTTATGAGTGATCATTTCAATATTTTTCTTTTTTTTTTATGGTATAGGAACCAAAAACTGAGGAAATGCAAGCAAAGATTGAAGAATTGAAAAAACAGGAGAGCAAAATAAAGTCCAAGTTGAAACAGATGAAGAAATTGGAAGGTAAGAAAGCAGGTGGAGGCCAGCTGACATCAGAGGAAGAGGCTAAAATAGCCAAGAGAAGCGAGTTCGAAGCGCAACTTGCTGAAGTGAAAGGAAAAATGGAAGAACTTATTTTGTAAATATCGAGATGGATTGTACATTAATTGAAAAGACAAAAACTTTGGATTCATTCATAATTGTTGTTAGGTGTCATTTCATATTCATATTTCATTGTCACTTAAGATTTGAGAAATGTAATTCCTATGAAATTGTATGGTTGTTCCTTGTAGTAGTTCAATCTTGTGTATTTTCATTCAACCTTGAGTAGTTTAATCCAGATATGGTTTTCCACACAGTTACATAATGAAGGTGCATATCAAATGCATTTTTTCTTGACACAGGCTTTTTTTGTTTGAAAAAAAAGTTTATTTCTCTTATTTGTAGCTAAGGTGGAATTCCCCTTAAATGCTTTTTAATTGAAGAATAACTGATTTTTAATTCTTAAATAATGCAGAAAATGTTTTTGTTGATGTCTGTTGATGTGGATGGATACATCTCTTTCTTTTCCTTTTATTTTTTTTAATTAATTTTTTCTTAAGCAAAGGAATTAGAATGTAAAAATCACTAATTTCTGACCACAGTCTTCATGTAGAAATGAGAGGGAGAATGATGTTGAATATTATAATCTTTCTACACCAGCTTACCATGGGAAATGAAACCTGTTATGAATCCCATGGAAATGCTTAGTTTGCTAACACTTTGTGTCCTCTGGTTCGTTCATTTTTATTTTTGTAAGATTGATGTTCATTTATTTTTTTATTTTTCTGATGGATGGGATGTGGGATTGTGGTATTCAGTTGTATAATCCTTTTTATATATATAATAAAGAGGTTAGTGAAAAGTTTGTTATGAACAAGTTTTATTTTAGTTAGTAGTCGTCTGCACCACATTGCATATATCATATTCAAAATATAAAATTTTCAATGCAATAAAAATAAACTCATATTTTCAACCCATACACCTCTGCTACTAAATTTCCTTAATATCTGGTGTTTATACATAAAGATACCAAGTGTAATTATTTAGTAATTTCTTTCTTCACCTTTTTAATTTGTCAGCTATTTTCATTTCACATTTTACCTGGTTTAGTCATCATATCAGTATAAAAGTAACAGTTTCAGAGGTTATTTTAATATATTACACTATACTTTTTCCATCACTATACATTTAGCAAATCAAGTCATCAAATTCTTTAGAATAAAGTTAGTTCACAAATCACATTTTAAATATCCAATTATTTAGTCCTTTTCCATATCTTGTCTAGAAAGAATTATGATATTTTGGTCTTCACAGCATTAGTGTTAAATAAGAGACTTAGTGGTTATATTTAAGTTTTGTCATGTAAATGTTCCTTCACACATATCAATAGCTATATTTCAGCCATAAGGGGTGGGGGCACTTAAGTTCATAACAATAATTTTCAGTTGAGCTGACAAAAGCCTGAACTTTTTGTCACCACTTGGGTTCGTAAAAGCTTTCTGTCTTATCAGAAGTATTGACTTGTTTATGGGCCAAGTACAGAATACCCATTGTGGTGAGTGCCGATACTAGAAATATAACATCAAACCATCGGTGGTAGAAGTGGAACTGGAGGTCACCCAAAACCTGAAATATGGAAGGTATTGGAAACCAGAATCTATATGCTGATTGGAAGGTAACAAAGTGCCTGATATAAGAGATCCAAAAGATGCTTATATTTATCAATACATATACGATGTCTTGAGTTATAATGCTATCCAAGACTCAATATAGTATCCTGCTAGCTCTGAAATATATATATATTTTTTGGTTTATACACAAATCTTATGGGGATTAAATAAATAAATAGTTCAGATGTTCAGATGATATCCAAGGCAGGGTATCAAAATTTCAATTTTTTAAAAATTGTCATGGCTATCTTCAAATTTCTATTTTCTACATTATTAAACGTTTCTTTCTAAAGAATGATTTAATGAAGAGAGCAAATATTAAAGCAACACTTTCAGAGTAGCTCAATATTTTTTATATTAATTTTTAGTCTTGTTACCTCTTAATTACTTATTAATCATATTAACTTTTTTTTCTCTCTCTTTTAGCAAGAAAAAAATCCAAGCTTAGCAGAAATTAAAATATAAATGGATTAGTAACATTAAAAAGAAAGCAGAGGAGAAATATATAAAGAGAAATCCTCACCACAAACTATCCTATGTAAACGGAGTAATGCTTTCATCCATAGTACTCAAGCCAGGAAAAACTAACCTGTGTGATTATTGTCCTGTACTCTAGGGGCATGTTCATTCGCATGAGCATCACCATAGAAACGAAGTACATGCCCTGAAAAAAGTATTAATATTAATAAAACAGCTTCTTGAGCATATATCAGTCATGAACAGGAAACCTATTGAATAATTAATACCATTCCATTCTGGTATTTCGGGAATTAATTTTGAATCATCAGTTCTTTCTTCCATTCCTTTATATGGCAAATATATAAACTACTCTTTGCATTATTTTCCTCCACTGACTTTAGTTAAATGTATGTAATTTTTACTTATTTACTTTAATTTCACTTATTATCATCATTAGTATTGCTATTAATGTTACAATACTTATTATATTTTTACTGAATCACAAAGCTGGAGAAACCTTACTTTCTCTAACGGTTGACTGACATGACAAATTTTCATTATGGTTTTAAGATTTTAAAACTAAACTACTGAAATAAGTCAGGATACGAAATAGAAAAAAAAAGTTCACACCTAGACTTATCCATCCACAGATTTACACATTTATTTAAAAATTCTATAAACAAAATATATGGTTCATTATAACTCACCATAAGCTGAGCTAACACAAGCACAATAATGTTTGAAGATTTACTGCTAGAAACAGCATAGAAGAACTGAAAGGAGAAATCCAGTATTAGGACCACACCCATGGGAAATTTGATACTCATCAATTCATATATAACCCTGAACATGAATGCATGCTCTTATAAACTTGTATATGAAGCATGTATCTGCTATCTTGACTGTTGAAAGTCCTAAAGGGAGAAAGCACAAATAATGTTATACTGCTGAGTGATTTTAAAGCAATAACAATATTAGATTTGAGGGAATCTAAAGCAGTCTGAACTTTATAAATTGCCTCAATTTTCAAACATCAAATTTATACTCCAGAGATACATACTGATGAAGTCCAGAATCTGTTTTATGAAAAATAGACAAATTACTTGAAAAACACAGGAACACTTTGATTGGGAAATAATAACAGCATGACTAAAATTCCCATGGAGTAAAAATTTGTTGCCTTTAATATCCCTGTTTTATCAACTGTCCCTTGACTCTGATCATGACCCCAAACATATTGATATATGTAAATACAAGTTAAAAGAAAAGAATCTGGAGCCTCATATTTACCCTAGTAAGAGTTAGAATAAATCCTCGAATGGAAGTAACGATGATGCACCCAACGAGGAAAAAGGAAATGTGCTGCGACCAAAACTGCACATCAATATCAAACCCTAACCAGTGCACGGCAATCTCCATGCCTTTGGTCACAGGATCTTTTCTCCCAACACGATCGAACACTATATTTACAAGAGACTGTAAAGAAGAATGACTGTATATCAGCAAAGTGTATAAGGAATGTGCAAATAATCTGAACTTATTTGCCTTGCAGATTATGGTGTACTTTTAAATTTTGGCAATCAAATTGAATTTTCTTCTTGACTGTCAATTCTACTTTCATTTTTATGATAACTTTCCTGGCAGCTGTAATCCATAATGAATTTAGGCTTGAAATATATACAGTACAAAAATACAAGAATCATAAACTTAACTTACAATAAAAATTTTCCACGAACAATACAACGAGAAAAAATAACCCATAAAGTTGAAAAAGCGTCCCTGGAATGTGCTGGCCCACTCTAATCTCTCCCGTTGGCCCTGTAGTTCAACAGTCTCCAGAAAAAGTTGTCGAGACAGTTCCTGTAGGAAGGTTAAATAGAATTACTTGCACTGAGTTATTATGCATGATGTTCGTGCCATTTTACGAAAATATTTCTGATTACACCAGAGACGAAGACAATCGGTACTATTCTTCTATTATAAATAAAATATATATACTAACTACAAAGACATTTCTAATTCCATAACCCAATACAATTTTACAAATTTTATCCTTGGTCAACTGTTATTATCTTGTAAAGAGGATTTATCTTATATGAAAATATTTTAGGAGTTTTAAACTACTGTGATGGACCCTATTTTATGATGAGGAAGTAGGCTTTAACCCCCACCCCCACCCCCATGCACACATGCACCCACACATAGCCACACCCACAACCACACACACACACACACACACACCCACACACACACACTGCCACTGACCTCCAAGGCTGCAACCTCCTGTTTCAGTGCTGCAATGCTCTCCCCTTCTGGACTACTGGTGGTGACACTGCGCAACAAGCCCCAAATCCTTGAACGTGCGCCGCTATCAACTTCCACCTGCAAGTAAATATATATAAGAAAATGAAATATTACAAGCATCATATTCAGTAAAATACTGTATAAATTACATTCAACTTTCATTAACTGCTTGAATCTAGGTTATGTTACCATTACATCTTGAGGGAAATTTGGCT
>NW_020870958.1:962251-964919 GCF_003789085.1 Penaeus vannamei
TAATCCTTTTTTGAAAAGTCTTATAATAAACTCATTCAGTTTTCTCCAATGCCTAGTCAAGTATCTTCCTTTGACTCCCTTCTATTTAATTCCAGAATCTCATTTGCATTGTATTGTTCATTCCCTACCTTTTACATTTACTTACAATTCATATTACAAGTAAACTGATACTATACCTGAAATCATTAATATTTCTTGATATCGATAAATCTATCTTTCAGAAAAGACAAATAGATTAATGTTATCTAATTCCACTTACTCTACTGAAATAAAAATTAAAAGCAAAGGTTATTTAGACTGTACGTGCATATAACAACAAACACAGAAACTGACACATTTACTTGTAGATATCTTGGATCATTCACAGAAAATTTATGAGAGTATTCTGTGGCCACTAAAGAATACATGTTCCATTTGCTGCAGAAGCAAATCTTGAGGAAAACATAGAAAAGTATAAAAAGAGAGAAAATTATAACAGAAATCTTATTGACCTTATAGGGAACACCATATATTATGAATCCAGTGATTCCAGTAGTTTCATGGTTTTGGATCATTAAATGAAAGAATTATACACCTTTCATATAGACAATACTGAAATACACAACTTGGAATATCTAATTCTTTGTAAATGTTCAGAAGATCTATGTGCACCTGATCACAATGATACTGGTACAAAGGGTTCCGCTCATCCTTTACTACACACGCATGTAAGATTTGTACCATGGAAACTTCTGACTGGTACCCTACAAGCTACTAGTAGGGTAGGGTGTGAAGGTTATCATGGTAATTGGGGGATAAATATGAAAGATATATAAGAAATACGTTATTAAATCATCTATGCAGGGTGCTTTGCCTGGGTAAACCTTTGCGGGACAACTACCTCTCCCACCCTTATCCTGAAATTGAGAGAATCCTCTGAGTATTTATGGCAGAAAGAAATGTAGGATCAACTGCAGGGAGACAAAGTCTGAAGATTTATACAGAATAAATACACAGGCTCTATCTTGCCTTGAATACCAGGAGGTCTGTTTCCATTTAACGGTAAATATAAGGCTTCTGCATCTTAACATTTGTTCTATCCCACTCTATTTCTTCCGCTCTATCTACGCATGTTAGTCTCTTCAATCTCTACATGGTATCGATATAACTCATTTGTCTTCATGTTTTACCCTGAAATTTTCCTGATAAACTTCATGCCTGCACCTATTATCAGGGTAAGATAAATCCATTGGTACCAGTATTGTCATCATGGGTGCATGTAGGTGTTCTAAACAGTCCTCTGCTGCAGTTCACAGACTGATTCAGAGTGTCTTTTGCCATATATACATTTATAGGCTATGCAATGAAATGATCAATGGCAATAATGAGTGGAGTTTTCTTCCTTAACTTTTCTTCCCTTATGATTGGGTTATATCTCAGGGGCGGGTCCAGAAAACTTTCTGGTGGGGGGCACAGGGGGTAACAACAATAAATCTGGGGGAGCCGCCACATTACGTATACAGGGGGCCATTACGAGGAGTCAATGACCACTGGGGGGGGGGGGACACGGGGTGGCCAATCAGATTTCAGGGAGGGAGGTGCCCCCCTGCGCCACCATGGAAGCCCCGCCTCTGTTATATCTCTATCAATCTCCGTGCTTACTATACTAACACAACCAACTGTTGGATCAGGCTGTTGATCAGGAATGGTGTGTGATTTGTAACCTCAGCTGTTCAAGGAAGCCGATTGTAATGCTCATACAGAGCAGGCCAGATTTAGCTGATATCTACTAATCTCTCATAGCAAAACAGAATCATTTCTTAGTATAGAAACAGATAATCTACAATTGAAAAAAGAACCCGAGATAAAATATGTAATATATAACAAATTGATTTCTACCTCTTTATTTATCGCTTATATCCTTACTTACCATGGATCCTATCATTATCGCACTATCAACGAGGATCCCCATTTTAAAAGACTCTTTAACATATACAAACACACAAATAAACTACATATTTTCTCTTCTTTGACACGCCGCTGGACGTTGACAGCGGTGTATGGGTTGTTGGCCGAGGGATAAGCTGTATAAATGTTTACGTGCCATATTTGGTAAGGTTAGTTGATTCACAAATTAGTAGGTTATATTTACAGTTTATTTTATTAGAAATGTTGAATATAGCTGCAGGTACCTAACTGAAACAGGTTTGTAATTTTATGTAGCAATTTCATATTTTCCCGTGTCGGGGTCCTTCAGAATTTACAGGTTGAAAGTTATTCCTTGTCCTTTTCATATTTCTTCATCGGGGATTTTGTAAATGTCCCATTCTTTACTGCATGTTCTTTGGAGATGTGCATACTTTCTAATATCTTATCTGGTACTGTTGTAATACTGGCAGTTTCGTTTGATACGATAATCTCATAAAACCACTGCCTTTGACACGTCACTCTTTCCCAACCGAAAACAATGCAATCTCTTTTCAATTCAACTTCCTTTTATACGAGACATCAACCTGCCTACTTTCTTCTCACTCTCTTATTTGAAGTCGTTGAATCGTCTTAGAATATCATCCTATTATTAAATATAATTAGCTTCTGTGGAAAAGAAACATCATTTTCAGTTATTTCATATATACTTTATCTGGCGCGGGAGTCTGCAACCACCGGAATAGGTACAGAAGGGGGGGGG
>NW_020870959.1:36600-44100 GCF_003789085.1 Penaeus vannamei
ATGAGAGATAGGAGAGAGAGAAGAGAGAGAGAGGGAGAGATGAGAGAGAGGGCGAGTGGCGAGCGAGAGAGCGAGAGAGAGAGAGAGAGAGAGAGAGAGAGAGAGAGAGAGAGAGAGATGAGAGAGAGAGAGAAAAGGAGGCGCTCAGAATGCATGGCTTGAGCCCCAGGAAGATCGAAGTGTCGGCGCTCGGACAGCAAAGGCGGTAATGGGAAATCAGGTGAGAAAGCGAAGGCGTAGAGAAGGACGAGAAAGCTGGGGAATGCAAGAGAATACGAGGACGCAAATCAGGGGGAACGGAAGAGGAGAAATAAAAGAAAGACCAGAAAGAGAGGGAATGCAAGATATCGAGGATGTAAAGGAGGGAAATGGAAGAAGAGAAGTGCAAGAGGAAAGAACAAGAAGAAGGGAATGCAAGAAGAAAGGAGGAGAGGGAATATAAAAGTAAGGACATGGGAATAACAAAAATTTCTCTCTCTCTCTCTCTCTCTCTCTCTCTATCTATCTTCTATCTCTCTCTTTGCCTTGACAGTAAGAATAAATATATTTCCAAATGCTAATTGAAAGTCAGTTTGCACAGTTTGCACTTGTGTCTAAAGTTACGCACGCACACACACAGTCTAGCGTTTTAGCTTAGTGGGTAGTTTAGAAGCACAATAAACAGACTAGCCACAATCTGACTGATATCACAAGAGGCTGTCACAGCAAACCCTAAATTATCATCGTCATTAGCACACACACACACACACACACACACACACACACACACACACACACACACGCACGCACGCACTAATCTGACTGGAACCTTCTGGTAAACCGGATTATCTCACTTCTTAAATCTTCCCCACAACAAATAATTTACCTGCATAAAGTTTCGCCGGGATCAATCATCGTCACTGTCTTAGAAATACACTGTACTTTTATAATGCTGTCTATTTTGTATCATATCATGATATACTAAAATTTCACCTAATACTTTTTTTCTTTTTTTTGTTTCTTTTCTTATGTTATACAAAAATTTCACTTATGTTTTTTTTATGAATACCATGCACTGTGTAATATAACATGCATACACTTTTTTTATTATTATTTTCATTAGATGTGACTGTTTCTTGTATTCGCTGTACTTATCCACCAATTTACCAACACTTCTGATACTCCTGTTATAAGATTTCCCTCACATCTTATCTCCGAAGTAATATATGTGCCCAGCATACCTTGGGTTTGTCGATTTTTTCTTCACAAATATTCTTTTGAAAGAGAACTATAAATCAAATTACTACCGTCTCACAGATTGTGCTAAATCCAGTCAAGTGAGACAACCATTAATCAAGGTATCATTTTCTATCTGAACATACCAGCAGGCCATCAAAGGCGTGTTGTAAACCCTCCTGCTTGGCGCGACATACCTTTGCTCACCACAATAAGGGAAGCCCAGGCTGTATCCCTTACATATATTGGCTATTGTAAAAGATTAGAAATTTTGAAATACAACAGTCGGGAAGCGTGGGTCGAAAGTAGATCTCCCGGCTATGTAAACAAAGCGATGGATAGGCCTATGTAGCACGAGTATGGGGTTGGTGTGAGTATGAGAAGATTGTCTGTGGAATTCGTATGAGCCTCGTTGGACAATTCCATGGATGAGACTCTTGTGGTTTAGCTGGTTTGGTGTTGTTCATTCTGGGTTATGTTTGAAGTGGCAGAGGTCTGAACTCTTAGATGGTTGTTATTGATCTGTACCAGTGCGTTAGTGAAATATTCTATCTTTTGTATCTATATCTATCTATCTATCTATATCTATCTATCTAATCTATCTATCTATCTATAAACAAACGAAAGCAAATAAACACACTTTTCGCACCAACTCATTTACTGTGCGTGCATAAATTTAGGCACAACTTCTGAACATAATAGATTTATCAGAAAAAAAGTTCGCAATTCGTGACCCACACAGCCTTTGCCCTTAGCCCCCCTCCCCCCCCCCTCCCCCGCCTCTGATTTTTAGTTAGCCGCATTGCCAATAGATGGTGCTGCTGCTTCGAACACAATAGCTTATGTATTTTTCCTCGGTGTCCGCAGATATAAAGTTTACGGCCTTTTGTCCTAATAATAATAAATCTGCTTTTACCAAGGAAATGATAAATCTAAGAAATATAATACCAACAAAGATATTTATGATAATAATTTCTATTCCGGAATTAACAATTAAGAGCTTTGTAAGAGGTTAATATAAAGATTAACCGGTATTTTTTTTTCATGGGTCTTCAACATGATTACAGCAAAATACTTACCTCCCGTGCGAAGAAAAAAAAAACTTTAATAGATAAAACACAAGAACAAAGGATTTAAGCCGAGAAAATCTGTTACATCATTACTGGATAATCTGTTCTTTTCCTCCTCCATAAATAAATATATCTAGGCTACCTATTTATTCGTGTTCATTTATCTTATCATTTATGCATGTGTTTACTTATTCATAATTCATCATTAGCTCGTTTGTTTATTCTTCATTTATATATTCACCTCTTCCATTGCTTATTCAGCTGTGTACTTACTCATTCATCATTTCATTTAAGATACTCATTTCTTCATTTTAATTATCCTATTCTTTACGCTGCAAAATGTGGCATTCCTTATCGATTCCCTGGTCTTACCTGGACAGGTCTTGCCATCCCATTGGAGTCGGGGGAGGGGGGAGGGGGAGGGAGGGGGAGAGGGGAGAGGGGGAGGGATAAGGGGGAGGGGGGGGGGAGGGAGGAGGAAAGGGGGGGGGATTCAAGATGGGGAGGGGAGGCTAAGTTTCAAGGATAAGGTGAAGGGGGAGGAGGAAGGGGGGGGATTAAAGAGGGAAAGAGGGGTGAGGGAATCCAGGGGAGAGGGGGGGGCTTAAAGGGGGGACTTCAAAAGGGGAGAGGGGGAGGGATAAGTTCAAGATAAGATTAATGAGAAGGGAAGGGAGGGGAAGGGGGAAGGGGGGAGGGATAAGGTTCAAGGATAGGCTGGATTGGGGAGGAAGGGAGGGGGCTGGTTAAGAGCGGGAGAAAGGGAGGGCTAAAGTCCAATGATAAGGTGGATGGGAGGAGGAAGGGGGAGGGATTAAGAGGGGAGAGGGGAGGGATAAGTTTTTAAGGATAAGGTGAAGGGAGAGGAAGGGAGGGGGATTCAAGGGGGAGAGGGGGAGGGATAAATTTCAGGCTAAGGTGGAATGGGGAGGAGGAAGGGGGGATTAAAGAGGGAAGAGAAGGGAGGGAATCCAAGAGGGGAGAGGGGGGATTAAGTTAAAGGACAAGGTGATGAGGAATAAAGCGGGGTGGTCAAGGTGGGGAGAGGGGGGTGGGATAAAGTCAAGGATAAGGTTGAATGGGAAAGAGGAAGGGTTAGGGGGATTCGAGAGGGGGGAGAGGGGGGAGGGAATCCAAGAGGGAAGAGGAGGGGAAGATTATAAATTCAAAGATAAGGTAAATAAGGACAACTAAAGGGAAGGACACCCAAGAGGGAGTAAGGATAAAGGCCCAATGAGAGCGTGGGGTGGCGGGAGGGGGGAGAGGGGGAGAGGGAATTCAAGGAAAAGCTAAAGAAGTTTGCACACACCCACACGCTCGCCCGTTATTCAGCCTGATCGGAGTGTGTGTGCTCGGCCACTTCAGCTTTCAGGCGGAAATTCCTGAACTCAGCGCCTGAAAGGAGTGTTGTTGGTTGTGATGTTCTTTTATGGCAAGAGACTGACATTACTAGGGATGTTGTAACAGTTTGTCTACTTTTTTATCAATCAACATTGTACGGGATATATGGTATCTTCGTTGTATATTTTGTATGAATATCTAGTAAGCGAATTTAAGTTTTCACTTTTGTATGGTACTAAGTAGTAGTAGTAGTGATGGTAGGGGTAGTTGTAGTAGTGGTGGCGGTAGTACATCATCTACTTTACCATTACTAGTATCACCATCATCAACATCATCACAAAGAGACGAGAAGAGAGAGAGAGAGAGAGAGAGAGAGAGAGAGAGAGAGAGAGAGAGAGAGAGAGAGAGAGAAGAGAGAGAGAGAGAGAGAGAGCGAGAGAGAGGAGGAGAGAAGTCTGAGATTGGTCAGACGTCCCTAGAGGTCACGCCGTCTACTACCAACCATGGCAGCGTTGACCTTAGCCCCTCCCCTTCGCTCATGACCTCTATAACCCCTTCCTGACCTCAACACAACACTCACCTCACTCCCCTCTACGTGTCTTTGCCCGGACGCTTCTTCCTTCGAGAGCTATCACCGCTGCCGAGACTTCTGCACCAGCACGACACTTCCTTCAGCCGTCCGCGCTACCAACCAGCGACCATTGAGAAAGACTGAAACCGGAACGTGCGTCTCCATACACCACCAAGTCGGGGATTGCAGAACCCTGACAGAGAGGAGAGAGAGAGAGCGAGAGAGAGAGAGAGAGAGAGAGAGAGAGAGAGAAGAGAGAGAGAGAGAGAGAGAGAGAGAGAGGAGAGAGAGAGAGAGAGAGAGAGAGAGAGCAGAGAGAGAGAGAAATTCGTAATGTTATTGGACAAAGGATGCCATCGCATTGCTTTTACATAGAGTTTAAAAGGCGTTCTTGCATTTTTTCCTGCAAATTTCATAATGGTGCACCGACATTCTTACACACACACAACATACATTATATATATATATATATATATATATAATTATATATATATATATATATATATATATATAAATATATATATATATATGTGTGTGTGTGTGTGTGTGTGTGTGTGTGTGTGTGTGTATGTATATTTATATGTATACATTAATATATGCAATATATGTATAAAAAAACATGCATATATTCATACATATTGTATACATACATATATATAATATATATATATATATATATATATATATATATATATATATATATATATATATATATATATATATATATATATGCGTGTATGTGTGCGTGTGTGCTTCTTTCTGTATGTTTATGTTTGCACATTTACCTATAGACAAATATTTACAAACATAAAATACATACTTACATGATGTTAGCAAATAAGATCCTACAGCACAGTGTAAAGAGGTATTTTAGATGCTAAGAGAGCATTAATTGGCTTTTAGCCTATGACTTTTTTTCAATTATTTAAGGTAATAACAACAGGGATATATTTAGCCTGTGTATACGGTTCGTTCAGTTACATGATCCTACGCTATATCTGATGATAATATCTTTATTGAACATTGCAGATTTTAGGAAAGAATACTGTCATATGCACAGGTTAATTATCAGTAAGCATACTCTAGTAATGGTCATGGCTTCAGAACATTTTAGTAAAGAAAGGGTAAGAGAGAGACATAAAAGAGGGAGAGAGCGAGAAAGAGGGGATTTGAGAGAGGGAGAGAGAGAGAAAAGAGGGGGATGGGAGAGGGAGAGAGCGAAAGAGGGGAATGGAGAGAGGGAGAGAGCGAGAAAGAGGGGGATGGAGAGAGGGAGAGAGCGAGAAGAGAGAGGAGAGAGCGAGAAAGGGGGGAAGGAGTCAGGGAGAGAGCGAGAAAGAGGGAGAGAGGAGAAGCGAGAAAGAGGGGAGAGAGGAGAGAGCGAGAAAGAGGGGAAGAGAGGGAGAGAGCGAGAAGAGGGGGAGAGAGGGAGAGAGAGGGGGAGAGGAGAGAGCGGAAAGAGGGGGAAGAGAGAGCGAGAAAGAGGGAGAGATGGAGAGAGGGAGAGAGCGAGAAAGGGGGATGAGAGAGAGGGAGAGAGCGAGGAGAGGGGATGGAGAGAGGGAGAGGGGGATGGAGAGAGGGAGAGAGCGAGAAAGAGGGGGATAGAGAGAGGGAGAGAGCGAGAAAGAAGGGGATGGAGAGAGGGAGAGACAGAGATAGAAGAAAAAAAGCAAGAGGAAAAACAGAATCGCTTAAAAGAGATATTTGTTACCATCCGCGTGATGGATGCATTTCCAAAACTCGGCAGATTGAAGCACAGATACACAGATATTACAGTATCGCCGTTAAGGCTAACAAAGGCATCGTTTGATCGCTGTCATTACCTGAGGAACTATCCCAATTTGCCGAAATTGCGCTAACAGCCATCAAAAACTTGCAAACTACGTTAACCCTCGAGCCCTTGTCATCAAGCACGGTCCGCTGTTATTGGTGTTAAAATCTTTCCCTCGTTTCCTTTCGGTGATTATTAGCTTTTTCATTCTATAACTATTGCATCGTCCATTCGCTCGTTCTGTTCCATAATGGTATTCATTCTCTATGATGGATTGATGTGTCCAAATGACCTTATGGGAGAGTATGATGTAAATAAATTACATTACTTTGCTAACTTGACTTTAAAGCGTTGTGCGTATTACAGAAGTATGCTTGTACTCAGTGCGTGGGTGCGGTAGCTCTTCAGTTCTGCAAGTTATTATCAATTGTGTGTGCAATATGAGACGAAAAGGAATGAATAAACATCACGTACACGCACAAACAGACATATTCACACACATATATCCTCACACTCACACTCTCAAACACACGCATATATGTATGTATGTGTTTGTATATATACATGTTTCTTTGTATGTATGTTGTACACCTGTTACTATCAGCTAGAAGTTATTTATTTGAGCAAAGCCTTCGGAAGGAGGTCCTATCGCTGCAGTCCCCCCCCCCCCGCCCCCCTCCCATTCATCACCAGGTAACATCTCATAAGTGAAACTTTACAGCAAATCCCGGGAGTTAATTACCAAGTTCTGGCCGGCGTGTGCTGTAAATCGTGTTCGCCGCGGTGTAATTACGCCCCAGTCCAACTTGCAAAGGGGAGGCGCAGTCAGGAGTTTGCAATGGTTCAACTTGCAGCGGAGGTTGCAAGGGCGCGGCGGCGAGCGAGCGAGCGAGGCGGGGAGGCGGCCGGGCCTGGAGGCGCTCCGGGAAAGGCACGGTTGACAGGTCAGTTCATGAGAAATTCAAGGAATGTGTCCGATCTGCTTTTGACGGCTCATCCACTGACCTCCGTTGACATGGGCAGAATAAAAAGGAAATATCACTCTTTGGTACAATGTGAATATTATATTGACTGGAACTTACGGCACCTTTATTTTTGTTATATGTACCACTTTCCTACACTTATGCTGCATGTGTAGGTGTATATCGGGTAGTATAGATATGCAGTCAATTGTACATATTTAAATGTCAAAAGGTACAAGAAATGACGTCTCACATCTATATGGCTCCGATGAAATATAAATCACCACTTATTAAAGAGTTTTATCAACATATTATACATGTATTTTCCCGTTTGTAGGAAAACTTTGCAATGCTTTACTTGGGGCTATTTAACCGGTCGTAAACCCAAGTTAATGTTCAAGCATAATTTCCATGTTTTGATATTTCCTTTATTCCTTTTTCAGCAAGAAATGAAGCCAAAGTTCAAATCTGAACTGATTTCTGTTAGAAGAAAGTTTCATACTTATCTACTCCGATACAGACACTTCTCTCTCTCTCTCTCTCTCTCTCTCTCTCTCTCTCTCTCTC
>NW_020870959.1:51600-61088 GCF_003789085.1 Penaeus vannamei
TCATCGGAGAGAAGGTTGGATGTCACTCGGTCGAGGGAGGATTGCATGAATCGTGATCAAAGGAAGGATATTTTCCTCGGGAATTTATCGAAGGAAGGGGGACTGACAGAAGAGAATATTATAAGACATTTAATCGACGCAGGGGATGGTTGCATGACACGTGATTGGAGGATGAAAGTCTGCATGACATTTTATCGGAGGAGGAAAGCCTGCATGACATTTTATCGGAGGAGGAAAGCCTGGCATTTTATTGAAAGCCTGCATGACATTTTATCGGAGGAGGAAAGCCTGCATGACATTTTATCGGAGGAGGAAAGCCTGCATGACATTTTATCGGAGGAGGGAAGCTGCATGACATTTTTATCGGAGGAGGAAGCCTGCATGACATTTTATCGGGAGGAAAGCCTGTATGACATTTATCGAGGAGGAAAAGCTGCATGACATTTTATCGGAGGAGGAAAGCTGGACATTTTATCGGGAGGAAAGCCTGCATGACATTTTATCGGAGGAGGAAATGCATGATCGGGAGGAAAGCCTGCATGACATTTTATCGGAGGAGGAAAGCCTGCATTACATTTTATCAGGACTGCATGACATTTATCGAAAGGCATGACTGCCTGCATGCATTTTATCGGAGGAGGAAAGCCTGCACTGGAGGAAATTTTATACTGTCGAGAGGAAAGGCCTGCATGACATTTTTATCGGAGGAGGAAAGCCAGAGACATTTTATCGGACGGAGGAAAGCCTCGTATGACATTTATCGGGGATGGAGAAGACTGCATGACACTTCATCAGAAAAGTCTAGAATCTACGGAGCTCGTAGAATGACTGCATGTCACTCAGTTAAAAGAAGGAAGATTGCATGATAATTGAAGAACACAGTCTGCATGACCTGCGGAATCATAAAGAAAGATTTACATGACACTTGATCGAAGGAGAGAAGTGCTGACACTCACCCAAAGAAATGTGACCAAAAAAAAAAAAAAAAAAAAAAAAAAAAAAAAATCTCGCGTTTTTAATCTAAAAAGAAAAATTGCAATCTTTCGAACTTTGAGCTTTCCTGACTGCCTCCGACCATCTGCATGACGTTCTTGGAGAGCAATCAATACCCGTCTTCCTCACGTCGCAGGAAGCTCTCGTACATGTCATTACCGCTGTGCGAGTGGTATTTATCGTGGGATTACTCGCCGGCCGGAGAGCATCAGGACGGGGGCAAATATAGGACTCCGGGAAGGAACTGTCTTGGGATGGGAGGAGGATGCAGGTGTGGGGATGGAGGACATTTTCTATCTTTTTCTTTCTTTTCTTTTCTTCTTTTCTTTTTTCACTTTCTCTTTTCATCTCTCTTTCTCTTTCTCTTTCTCTTTCTCTTTCTCCTTCTCCTTCTCCTTCTCCTTCTCCTTCTCCTTCTCCTTCTCCTTCTCCTTCTCTTTCTCTTTCTCTTTCTCTTTCTCTTTCTCCTTTCTCATCTCTAATCTCTATCTCTATCTCTATCTCTATCTCTGTCTCTGTCTCTGTCTCGATTTCTGTCTCGATCTCTGTCTCGATCTCTTTCTCGATCTCTTTCTCTCTCTCTCTCTCCACACACACCACACACACACACACACACACACACACACACACACACACACACACAACACACACAACACACACACACACAACACACACACAAGGTAGTTTCAGTTCCTCATAGGACTTCACAAACATTTTCCAAGAATAAACGCTATGATGGTAGCTATGAAAATAAAAATTGTCATTATTATTGCTGTGAGTTTAATATGTATAAAATAGGAACAAAAAGCAAGATTAGAAGGAATTTTATACAATATAGAAATGTATATTACAAGCAGTATGAGTTTGTCCCCCCTTTTCTTCTTAAAAAAATAGTTTAACCTTTACAATTTATTTCTGTAAAGATGAAAAAGTAAAACGATGCATAAATGAATATATAAACAAATAAATGTAAACAGATAGAAAGATAAAAATAGATAAATGTAAACAGATAGACAGATAAAAGATAGATAGATGTAAACAGATAAAAAAAAAATAGATAAATGTAAACAGATAAAAAGAAAAAAAAACAGAAAGAGAAACAAATACACAAATAGATTTTTAAAAATTACACAAAAATAAATAATCCGAATTATTCGAAAATCCCCTTAATGAACCGAACCCCCATCATCCACAAACACGATCTGCTGAAAACGACTCCGGCTCCAAACATTGGGAAAATACCGTCATACCATTGGCATTTAACTCCTCCAACAATTAAAACTCCGAGTGCAGATGAAGCCACTAACACCGAGGTCGAAAATACGTCCATTGAGTACGAGTTGCAGGAACTACGTGCAACTGTGCAGCGTTGACGAGCTGCTGTCCGAAATGCGTTTGTGAAAGGGTCTTTTCGTTAAGGAGTGTCGTTGTGTTTCTGTCTTCTCTTTTCTTTTCTTTACTATGATGAAAAGACGTTTTTTTTTATTGTTTTTCTGTTTTTTTTTTTTTGTTGTTATTATTGTTATTGGTATTATTGCTGTTGTTATCATCATCATTATCGTCGTCATCATCATCATTTTCATCATCATCATCATCATTATCAATATCCACATCCTCAAAATCTGTATGTTTGTGTGTGTCGTGTCGTGTGTGCTTGTGAACGTATGTGGTGTGTGTGTGTGTAACGCCAGAAAATGCTATGAGAGAAACAAAAGCTAATGAGAGAAATTATGCAATCCACCCCCCCCCCCCTCCCCACCTCCCTCCCCCAAGCCAGCGTTCGCACCCAGCGCCGGATGCCGAACCCCGCACAGCCGCACAAGCAATTTTCCGAGTGCTTGCTCAGAAGCCATTCAATTAAAACGAATTAATTACTTTCACTTCCGTCTTAGATTCACACGGTAATCTACGAATGCAAGCAAGCGCACAATCATAACTTGAATGTCAACAGCCTACTTAACTTTATGATCCATGAATGTGAATTTATATTTCCACCCTTTGGGCAGACATGTAATCATCTGTCGCAGTGCATTTTTCAGTATTTAGCAATATTCTTTCGTAACAGCAAAGTCAACACTAGTTTTAGGCATCAATATATTCGTTTTTATCAACTGTTTTTTTTAGTCATTCTCAATATAATTTTTTTTTTTTTTTTCTTTGTAAACAATCTACAAGTTTAATGTGTTACATTTCAGCTTTACGACACAAAGTTTGGAAAAAAAACGGCAGTATTTAAACTATTGTTTCTTTCAGCGAATCATCTCACTGTTATTACTGTTAATTATATTTTCAGTAAAAGTATTAACAATGCTAAAATCTATTATCGCAAAAAAGCAAAGTAATGTATGTGTGTGTGTGTGTGCGTATATATATATATATATATATATATATATATATATATATATATATATATTATATATAAACATTATGTTGGATCATTCATCATCATTCAGTGTTTCACAAGTGCAGTGCTTATACAAATACCTCCCCCCCCCTTTCACATACGCTTTGTTCAGTGACTGCGCCATCATTGGTGTTTCACTCTTTCATACAAGGAAGATTTAAATAAGTACCAGTGTTGTTTACCCTACGACAAGTAAAATTGCTAACTCCGAATGATAATTGACAAATGAATAACTGGCATGTGGAAGCCGTAAGAAATTACTAACTGGCAATTCATAGGCATAGGATTAATCGTTTTCTAGTAATAGCTGTTTTGATGCGGTTCAAAGGGAAAGATGATTGTAACAGGCGGACGGGTGGTTAACAGCCACAACATGTGAATCAAGGAATCCACAGGAAATTAGAGGAACTACACATCATATTTTGATAGCAGCAGAGTGTAGTCACTGCAAAACGAGCATTTATTGGCGTGGTGAAGCCTGAAGAACACTGAAATATCGAGTGTTGCAAAATGCTGCTGGTATTTTCATTTCTTTATGATAGAGTTCTGAAGTTGTAACTTGATTAGCTGCCTCGAGGTGTACCATTTTTGGCGCAGGATCAGTATCATGATTTTTGTACGTGCTTTTGCGTCATCTATGTGCGCAAGATATATATATAGACCTTTTGTTCTGATTGTATCTTGGTGTATAAAACATTCTCCCGTGTTGATACTATGGTAAAAAAAAAAAAAATCTAGATCCTCAATAAATCTGGTTTGTGCATTGTTTTTCTACCATTGTATTTTGAGTTTATACGTCTGACGCAGCAACCAGAGAGAGAGAGAGAGAGAGAGAGAGAGAGAGAGAGAGAGAGAGAGAGAGAGAGAGAGAGAGAGAGAGAGAGAGAGAGAGAGAGAGAGAGAGGCTTATATTCCCTAATGGATCTAAAAGTTTTGTAAATTCCGAGTCTTGTCTGTGGTGTGCAGCATAAAAAAGAACTTGGTTTCGGAACTGTGCAGAATGGAAAGGGTGGGAGTTGAAACGTCTCTCTCTGGTATTCCATTCTAAAAGTGAAATAAATAGAAATGATATTGACGGTAGTATTGATTAATATCATGATTATTATGGTAATGAGTAAATACAAGTAACACTTTAAATATTATTCCAAGGGGTGCGAGAAGGGTCTATCTTGAAGACAAGCAATTAATCTATTTATTACTCATATTAAAGAAAATGGAAGAAAAGAGGCATTGAATTGAAAATTCATTTATATAAGTTTTAAAGTTAGTTCTTTGATTATTACATATAGATACTTCAAGCAAATGATTATTCTTACAGAGTTTATTCAGATAATCTGGGACATATTTTCTTGTCCATATGTTTGATTTGAGTTAAAATATTAGTATAACATGAAAAAAACTCTTTTGATCAAATTTAGTAGAAATTCACCTCCTTTACCCTTAAATAAACTATAAATTTAAAGGGGGTGCGAGGACAGTCAAATTTTCTTAGGGGTGCGGGCGTAGAAAGGGTTTGGAAATACTAGTACAGATAATGAGAATGAGAAAGACCACGCCTTTCTCTTTTTACAATTAATCTTGTCTTTAATACACCTTCCTACGACCCGTGCGACCTTGACCTCTCACGACCCAAGTTCCCGTCCACCGGTATATGACACCACAGGCGACGGAGTTGACGCTGATATGACCTGATCTCCATCGGGTAAATTTGACCTGCCTCCTGAGCAAAAGGTTCATGGTCAGCTTTCATGTGCCAAGCCGGAAAATCTACCTATGACAAAAACTAAAAAGGAAGAATGATGTTATGTTTACGTGTGTGTGTGTGTGTGACTTTAAAATTGTAATCTTATAATTGTAGTGTGTGTGTGTGTGTGTGTAACTTGTAATTGTATTTTTAATCAATAATGTATAATAATTCTTATAATGATTATGATGACGATATTACTCATTATTACTCGTATTATTACAACCAAAACAATATTGGCCGTTGTAATCATCAATATCATAACGTCAATAATCGATGAGTGGGGAAAAAAATAGACTCATCTTTATATTGATAATAAAGATAGAATTTTAAACAAATAATAATAAAATAAAGATACTACTACTAATAATAATAACACCTATTGGACACCAGGAAGAAATAGCTGTTATATCTACATGTTACAAGTATATCCTCACTATTGTCTTTGACCGAGACTAATTCTACACTCAGAGATTTATTGCAGCTTAGCAAGTGTGATATCGTGTGAAGCTACGCGTATATATACCCAATTCTTGGCGATGACTTGCAGAAACAGCCATTGTTAGATGGTCGGACAGCTTAGATTTTGTGTGTAATCAAAATTAATGTCTTGTCTGCTTGTTGGTTTTGTCTGTCTTCGTCTGTCTGTTCTTTCTTGTTGTGTGTGTGTGTGTGTGTGTGTGTGTGTGTGTGTGTGTGTGTCGTGTGTGTGTGTGTGTGTGTGCACATATGTTTCTAAACATGAATTAAATATATATCTGAGTAGAACAACAAAGGGAAGAATAAGAAAATATACGAATATTCTTATTTGTTCGTTCTTGTTTCTCCCCCTCCTTGTCTTGCTTGCAATTTGTTCGACATGAATCCCACACATACTTCTGCCAATTTGTATAATAAAGTAAATGATTTTCTCGAAATTTCAACCCGCTGACTGTGTGTGTGTGTGTGTGTGTGTGTGTGGTGTGTGTGTGCTGTGTGCTGTGTGTAGTCGTGTGTGTGTGTGTCGTGTGTGGGTTGTTGCGCGCGCGCGTTACAAACTGGCACAGAAAATTGCAGCGAGGTCATAGCATAGAATAGGACAGATAGGTGCATAAGTTAGTAATCGTTAGAGTTAGAACTGACATTGTTATTATATGTTGTTTGGATATGCCAGGAAGACAAAAACGACAAAACACACTTAACTCGGATTCTCATGCAAATCCATAAGCAAGATACACTGATATCCTCCGATGCCCTACTCTTCAATCTATTAATTATCAATATTACTAGGAGTTACGGTAGTGCTAGTCTCTCAGCATAACGTTAACCTAACAGAGCTTAATGTATTTAA
The DNA here is from genome assembly GCF_003789085.1 of Penaeus vannamei. NCBI lineage: Eukaryota > Metazoa > Arthropoda > Malacostraca > Decapoda > Penaeidae > Penaeus > Penaeus vannamei. The sequence continues at coordinate 58,072 of NW_020870959.1, forward strand.
AAACATCTAAAGTTGTACATAACGGATATCACGAAGTGGCCAATACGCCTACCCACCTTTATCGCACTTGTCATCCCAAGCAACCACAGCAATGGCAATATTTAATGAGATATAATGGTATGTGTTGGATAATCGATACCTAAATGCCAATTAGCAGATGGATTGTTAAATGTAATCGGCAACTAAAAATAATATATCTGATAGGATGCACAACAAAAACCTCAACAATTACCAGACTAGTAAATGAAATAATTGCAATGGCAAAAAAGTTAAATAAACCTGAAAAAAAAAACAAACACACACAAAACAAAATAAACAGTCCTTCCCTCCGTCTTTCTCATCCTTCCAGATGCTGATTCCATTTCCTGTTGCACAACTTTGCCTACCCGCCCATGGAACTCGCCACACACACGGACCCACGAACTTAGATAAAGCGAGAGGAGCGGCGCGGAGAAATGATCAAGGGTAGATGGGGAAGCGAGAGCGAAGCGTCGACAAGGGAGACGAACCAGGGAGGCATCGACCAAGATAATATTAACCTCAGCTAGTAAATATAAGATACTAAGGGTCGACAATTGGAAATCGGCCGCAATGTTTAAAATGAAAGGCTATGGGTCAGGCACTGGCATGGCAGCAGGATCGCTCCTAGCGTTACACGGAGCGGGCACGGAATTAATTTAAGATTTCGTGTGTGCGTGGTTCGTTTTTATTGATCGGTAGCTTTAGGACAAGGACGAAGGGAAAAGAGAGGTCCCAATCTCGTACAACCAGTTATGTTTGAATTCTTTGGGGTGTTAAATTTGCCACGATGGTTGGGTTCTTGATTTTACTCAAGTACAAATGATAGATAGTTGTCGATGAACTTGTAACTTATTTTGTTTTGAAATGGAGATGTATTCTTAGCACGTTCAATGCACGTGTCGCGGTTTAGTTCAGCGGAAATAAAAACTTTTGTTGCCATGTGCATTCATGTATTTTAAATCGAAGCGTGAAATAAAAAATAAATATTAATAGGATATCGTCACCATTCAGCCGTTCATATCAATTCTTTGCTTCGAACGATGATCATGAAGATGCAGATTATGGTATGATATTCAAACACGGCGCATACAAATTAAACAAAACTCTATTTGTATGTCCTACTAAAAAGAATACGTATTAGAAAATCACAAAAAAAAAAAAAAAAAAAAATACCTGTGCCATTGCCATTATAACTTCGATAGAATGTTCACAATTACTTTGTCCGGTAGTAAGGGATAATGACGTTCACCTCTTTTTGTATCACTCCGCCGAAATGACACGTTCGGTCACTTTGTTATCCCTACGTTAGCCATGGAGGCACCGACCTATTGGATAGGTAAGTGGGAGGCACCACCGCTCAGAGTCCCTCTACCTTCTCCGGGTCAGGAAGGGACGATAATTCTGTAACCGCGTGGCTGGAAAAACACCAGTCGAGTCACGGCAATCCGCTACTGTAACAAATCGTCAGTCGGGACAATGAAAAAACTGAAAGGTGATTAATTTTGATATTTGGGTCATAGTCCGTTTATTATTTGTATAGTTTGTTGGGGGATTGTCGTATAAAATTTGAGAGTAATAACTTGAACTCTTGCAAACTAAATTTATATATTTTTCAGATGGCCAATATGATCGTGGCGTTGGTCCTTGCTTGGGTCTGGTATGTTGATTTGTTTTCTTCATAAATTGACTTTTATTGCATACAATAAGGTTTATTGGTAATGATCTCGATATTCTAAATCCCCAGGTGCCTGGTGCCTCTGCACAGTACGAAAGCCACGGGCAGAATCCCAGAGCCGCGGGTTGCTCGCCCCGTGACGGAGACCGTGACGAGGACGGTAAGGAGGCGGGTTTCGGTCCTATAGAAATCTGCGTCTTCCATATAATAGAACTAACGTTTGTTCTCGCAGGACACGGTGACGCACACGTTCCGCGTGACGACGACGAGCGACATCTGGGTGACGGAGAGCACCTTCGTGGAGCTCCCCGTGACGGTGTACACGACGGAGCGCGACTTCGTGCCCGAGGTGGCCAGGACGGTGACCTCGGTGCTCAGGGTCACCACCACACCGGTAAGGAGAGCCATGCATGTAGCTGATCTTCCGAATATTGTTTATATTTCTAATGAATGCGAGCCTTGACCTGGTTCTTGGGTTCCAGGTCGCCATCAAGACCGCCGAGGAGTTCGTGAATCCCTCCCGCACCTTCGTCTCCGTCTTCACCAGCTTCGTGACCACCACCGAGACCGTTAAATTCTGGCAGAGCATCTACCACGTGTCCACTGATTACCAGGTAATTGGTTTATTTTTGTCATGCCTCCATGCATTACTTGTATTTAAGAACCTCAATCTGTTGTATCACCACCCCATCTATAGCGAGGGGTCCACACCAATTCACCCATTGAAAGATTTTTAATTCCAACTATGGTCACTCCAGATTACCACCCTACCGGTTTGGACTACCCAAGAACTTGTCCAGCACGTAATCACCACTACGACCCATTACGTTACCAACTTCGTTACGTCTACGCAAGGGTACTACGGCCATTAATAGCATAATAAACCATGGTGCATATCTTGAAATTTAACTACCCATGTAATCTCAAATCTTTGGAAAACTTCAGCAAATGAGGATATAACTGCCATGACTTGCTGCTGTATTTGCACGATTTTTTTTTTTCCAAGCCTGCCACCATATACATTGTCTATATATCTCTCAGGTGATCCTCCGTAAATCCATGTCTTGTGTGTAGACGGGGTAAAATTCGACAAGCAGTGGATGGCAAAGCTTCTATATTACGGGGTTTCATTACAATACCCCCCCCCCCCGGTAGTTGAGCCCAAGGTACCATATGGTTAGAGAAGAACTTAGCCTGACTTTATGAGTGACGAGAAGTTGACAGCAGTGACTATGCAGAACTAGACATCCACAGAGGCCCAATGTCTGCTCCGATCACAAGTGTTGCCAAGAGAAGTTAGCTATCTATCCCCGCACACCCC
>NW_020870959.1:61188-66188 GCF_003789085.1 Penaeus vannamei
ATGAGATACATAGCTCAAGACGGCAGAAGTGGCTGCAAAAAAACAGAATACAGATAAAAAGGTAATTAACTGAAGAGGTGTATCAGTTTGTTTGTTTGTTTGTTTTCCAGCTAATGACAGTATTTACTCCTTCATAATTTTGTTATTCTTGATAGTCATAGCTATTCTTAACTATCAAAAATATTGGTTCCATTGGTTAGAACTGTTGGTTGTATAGGCTTACAGAGAAGCTACAGTTGTACTATATTTATTATATCCATGAAGTATGCAGTTTTAGAAATACAATACAATCCAAAGATAGGTTGATGAATACATCTTTTCTAAATGATGTATTAATCAAAAGAAGAATTAATGATATGAGAATAGAAGATTAATATTTAATCAAGGGTTTATTTTATCTCCAAATGGTATATTCTAAGTCACGTCATCTTGATTTGTAAATCAAATATTCCAACAGGTCTATTGTTCTTACATTAGCAATGTATATTAGTAGTCAGAGCCATATTTAGCAGTATATATGGCTTTCAATGCAGCCATAGTTAAGGGTATAAGGTGTTTTCTTATAAGGAGAGCTGTTGGAATAGAAATGTGTTTTTACAAGTATTTTATTTTTTCTCCCATATTTGCAGCCAAAATATATCCACAACATCTTGAAGCATGCTGAGAAGCGTAAATTGGAAGGGGAACGTCGCAAAGAGAGGCAAGTTCAAAAGGAGCGTGAAATGGAAGGGGAAGAATTTGCTGATAAGGAGTCATTTGTCACAGCCTCTTACCTCAAGAAAATGGAAGAATTAAAACAAGCAGAAGAGAAAGCGAGACTTGAAGAACTACAGGAAGGTGTGTGTTTGTGTAGTTATAATGTTTATCTTTTTCTGCTATCAGAATGCAGATTTCAACTTTTCTTTTTTTTTTTAATCTCAAAGGAGGGTTATTTGAAATCATTAATTTTTTTATTTAAAGTCCATATTCGTAGATAAAAAAAAGTGTGGCTATGAAATTATATGCAGTATTACATAGAGCTCAAAAGACAGTATAGAGACAATGTATAGCTATTGTAAGTCTGAATTACAGATTGGATAAATGGTTACATAATTTTTTTCATTTTATTCTTCAGAACAAATTGATGTAATGAAGCATAAGAACTTTGGTGCATTCTACAACCACATTTTTAAGCAAAAAATGGGAGAATCTGCTATAAAAAAGGAACCAGAGGATATTGTCATCAAGAAAGAACCAAACAGTGATGGTGCAGCTGGCAATGGAGAGACCGAGATTATACGGCGACAGGATGACAACAGGCGTCAGAAACACTATCGGACCCAGCGGGATTTGAGTGAGTCTCCTGAGCGAGAGGTGCGAGGACAAAACAAAGTGGCAAGGCGCAGTGCTCCCTCTTCAGATTCAGAGGAAGAGGAGAAGGTTGAGTCATACAGAGAGAGGAGAGAGAGGCTAAGAGCAGCAGAAGACAGAAAGGACAAAGGTGATGACAGGTCTAGGGGAAGGAGCAACTCCAGAGAAAGGAGACGAGAGAGAAGTATCTCGCATGAGAGGAGGAGAGAGCGAAGCCGGTCCAGGGAACGGAGAAGAGAAAGGAGTCACTCACGAGAGAGGAGGAGGGAAGGCAGCCATTCAAGAGAGAGAAGAAGGGATGTGGAGAAAACTTGGGAAAGAGGAAGAGGATATGACAGGACAAGAGAGCGGAAATTTGGAAGGGATAGGTCTCAGGAGAGAGAAAGATCCAACAGGGGCAGACACAGATCAAGATCAAGGGATCGCCATGCTAGACACAGCAGGTCAAGAAGTCCACAACGAAGGAAGACTGGTGACCGACGATCTCGTTCACCACAGAGGCGATCAAGGAGTCGGGAAAGGGTGAAGATTAAGGAAGAACCAAAATCTCCAGACAGGAGAGAGAGTACAAAGGAAAACAACAAAGATGAGAAACGCAGTACAGACAAGTCTAAAGATGGAAAGGTGGATAATAAGTCACAGAAAGAAGGAGGTACCAAGGTGAAGAAAGAGAATGAAGTGGAAGAGAAAGAGAAGAGAATGGACAGGATTCGCAAACTCTTTGAGAAACGAACTGTAGGAGAGAAGTTTGACTTTGCACTGCAAAGATATTATGAGAGGAAAGCTGCAAGAGAAGCACAGGGTTAAAATGCAAACCCATGTTAGTACAAGTTTGTCCATTTGAAAATTCATATGCCTCTGCTTTTGATGGCAGTGTCCATTTTGGTTGTTTTTGAACATTTTTTGAAAAGTGTAAACTGTTTAAAGAGCTTAGTAGGAAAAGAACTTTTGAACTTATCAAATGTTACATGTGGAAATTTTGATATGCTTGTTAATATACATGATAACTTGTATATTTATTTGTATGCAGCATTTCCTATTAAGAATCTTGATACTAGTTACAAATGTTTATTAATAACCTTTTTATACATTATTTTTAAGAGAAAAAAAAAATCTCTTTCTCGTCTACTTGTCCCCCTTCTTTCTTTCCTTCACTTCCCCTTCTTCCTCTATTTCATCTTTCTTCTCTCAGTTTGTCTTTCCTCTCACTCTCTCCCTTTCTCTCTTCCCTGCCCTTCCTCATCACATTCTACCATTACACTTGCTCTTCCTCCTCTCTCTTTCTGTTCTTGCTCTCCTTCCCTCTCCTGCTCATCACCTTCCCTCTCGCTCTTCTTCTCTCCCTCATCCTATCTATCCCATCTCTCGTTCTCTTTCCCTCTCTCAGTCTTTATTTTCACACACTTTCTCTCTGTTTCTTCTCATCCTTCTCAATGTTAATATTTTAGAGTCATGCTACACCTTTTCAGAAACTGGACTCAGGATGTCAAAAAGTATAATGTCATTCTGTTTTTTCTTCTGTCATCTTCACAAAAATCCCCCACCCCCCATTATACAAGAAGAAATGATCAAAATAAAGAAGCTGAAAATTTGCAATGGTTTGTCTGTGTACCTCACAGAGTTGGAACTAGTAGTTCCTCTCAGTTATAATATATCATACTGATTTATATCTGAAAAAAAAGTTTTTATTGTAGGGAACTACATTCAAAGGATTTGTTGTTCTACTTTTATTTGCTTTTTATTCATCTAGTCTAATATGACAGCATAATTGCAATTATCTAAATAGGTGACAAAAGATTTTCTTTCTTTAACCAACGAAATTACAGAAAAAATTAGTGGTGAAAAATTTAAAACTGGAAGACAACTATAGTTGGTTTTGGAAGAGTATACCAGTGAAATGTATATATTATATATATATATATTATATATATATATATATATATATATATTATAATATATACATATACATATACATATACATATACATACATACATGTACATGTAACATGTACATGTACTATATATATATATATATATATATATATATATATAATATATATATATATATATATATATATATATATAATATATATGGGAAAAGCCATCCGATGAGAAGAAACGGGGGAAACTAGCAGCAACTATCGCTGTAATATACAACTCTGTAATATACATGGAAAATAAAGATAGAGGAAAATAGACAGGAATAAAAGACAAACAAGAGAGAAACGATTACCTAGAAAATTATCGGGCGACAAGCATCCCTCCAAGATTGACATCGATAAATTTTCGTTATAAATGATCTCTCAATAGAAGCAATGTACTAGAGTGTCCTGTTTTAAACATACGGTACCATCCACAGTGATCGTAGTTACACAAACCACCAAAACATTCATGAATGTATTCTAATATTTTCAGACACACGAAGCAATCTCTAATATCCCGTTAAAAAAAACGCGATGAACGCTTACTTATCATAGTTACTGCTAAAGATATTTCGTTTTCTAAATTTTCTTTTGAATCTCGTTTTCTTCATAAACAGAAAAGAAACAGCATTGCCAATTTGGATCTAGCATCAATGATAAGTATAAACGTAAACCTAAATATAAAGGCAATGAATCACTATACTAATCGACACATTAAAAAAACAGTAAACAATTACAGTTTTCTAAATTGTAATTCTAATCTATCTTCGCCTTTTCACTCCTTCGTTTTTTTTTATTAATATATCTCTTGTCTGTGGAAATACATGATCATTTCCCGTTTTTTTATTTCTTGTACAGTGTATTATATTATTAAAAATGAACAGACTCCCTGCACGCTGCTAAGCATTATTGCAATGTTTTCTGCTAGATAGCGCAAAACTTGTTTATACATTAAAAAATAAATTTATATATTTGTATAAACTTATGTAACACGCAGAAAACATCTGGATATATTTTTAAAAAATGTATATTCAGCACACATGCATGCATGTCTGTATAATGAATGAGAGTGAGGTAGTTACTGATAAAAGACTCATTTCCAAGTTTAAGAATTTTACTAAGCACAGATGGATAAAGAGATAGATAAATGGGTTGGTAGATATATGTATTGGTGTCATAAACATTCAGAACAGGTAGATAGAAAAGATAGACATTAATGAATAACAAGATTTACTGATATAACTAAATAAAGCCGTATCTAGCGAAAATTCCAGTTAAAAGTAGCAGTAAGTTATAATTACCTAAACGTTGACATCGTTTACCCTACGAAATAAATCAGAATGAATACTTGCAAGAGATCATAATCATAATACAAAATATAAAAAAAATCACTCTTTGTAGGAGTAAAATATTTCTCTCAATACAAACTAGCAACTCAGCGCTAACCTAGCGGCGCCACTGTCATCTCACCGCAACCAAATCAGCTGTTTCAGTGTACCATCAGATGTTGTGAGTGGTGGTGTACTAGACGGTCGCTCCGGCAGTGTTGTGTTTATCTTCCAGTTGTAACATTATTGGAAATTTTGGATATACACGGATCACACACGTTATACATTTTACTGAAAGTACTATCGAGGAAGCTAATTTAGGACTTCATAAACCTTTCCAACTGAAATTGGCCGAGGTTCTTTGTTGGGCTGGACTAACAACAATTCTCAGGTGAGTGTT
>NW_020870959.1:73688-78688 GCF_003789085.1 Penaeus vannamei
CCTCCTCCTCCTCCCTCCTCCTTTCTCTCTCCTCCTCCTCTCCTCCTTCTCTTCCTCCTCCTCCTCCTTCCCTCCTCTCCTTGTCTTCCTTCCTCCTCCTTCTCATTCTCTTCTTCCCCCTTCGTGTCCGTCTTCTTCCATTTCTTCTTTTTTTTTTTTCATCTCCTCCTCCTTCTGCTGCTTCTCAACCTCCTCCTCCTGCTTTCTCCTCTTCTCCTCCTCTTTCTCCTCCTTCTGCTTCTCTCTCTCTCTCTCTCTCTCTCTCTCTCTCCTCCTCCTCTCTCTCTCTCTCTCTCTCTCTCTCTCTCTCTCTCTCTCTCTCTCTCTCTCCTCCACTCTCTCTCTCCTCTCCTCTCTCTCTCTCTCTCTCCTCCTCTCTCTCTCCTCCTCCTCCTCCTCCTCTCCTCCTCCTGACCCTACCCCCCGTTTCAAATGACAGCGGTCATGGGGTCATATCGCATACACGTGATCAGGCATTATTCATGCCCCCTGTACCCTACAAGCATTTAAGGTGTGGGAATGGAAGGAAGGGGTTGGGGAGGGAGGGAGGGAAGGGGGTGAGGGAGGAAGGGCTGGGGGGTGAAAGGGGGAGGGTAAGGTAAGGTGGACATAGGTATTTAGTTGACCTTTCGCTGGGGACCCAGCTATTTTGTTCGACATTTTGCTTGTGTTTGTTTGTTTGTTTTATTTTAGCTTTTTATGTTATCGTCTGTACGATAATCCCTTTGAACGGTCATCATGATATCCATCATCATCCTCTTTGTCATCATCATCTCTATTAAGTCATCATCATCATCACTATCATCCTCGTCATCATCACTATCATCCTCATCATCATTATATCTATCATCAGCATCACTATCATCATCGCCATCATCGTCATTGTTGGCGTAGTATTTACCATCAGAATCACCAGCATCATTATCTCTGTCATCATCGTCACCATGATTATCATCACCATCATTATTATCATCATCATTACCATCATATTCATTATCATCATTATCATTATTGTAGTAATCACCGTCATCAGCACGTCGTCGTCGTCACCATCCCCATCACCATCATTGCTTGTATTGCCGATCTCCTGAGGGAGTTCAAGGTAAAGTGAGTGAACGTGTGAGTATGTGTATGCGAGGGGAAGAAAAGGGAAGTTCTTTAAAGAAAAGTAAACATCACTGATAAAGAATAGAAAGCGGGAGAGGGAGAGGGAGAAGGAGAGGAGAGAGAGCCTGAGAGCCTGAGAGAGAGAGAGCCTGAGAGCCTGAGAGCCTGAGAGCCTGAGAGAGAGAGAGAGAGAGAGAGAGAGAGAGAGAGAGAGAGAGAGAGAGAGAGAGAGAGAGAGAGAGAGAGAAGAGAGAGAGAGAGAGAAGAGAGAGAGAGAGAGAGAGGGAGAGAAAGGGAGCGAGAGAGAGAGAGAGAGAGAAAGGGAGCAAGAGAGAGACAGAAAGAGAAAGTCGGTGCAAACGAACCATCACAAGAATAAGAAGACAGAGATGAAGAGAGCAGAAGAGAGGAGGAAAGACCAAAGCTGCCCTACACACCTCCCGTGGGCGTGGGCGTGAAGTGCCTCTCGCTTGACGCAGGATCTGGTCACGGGATTATCCGTAATTGCTTCCCTCCGTGGCACCCTTGGCACCTATGGCCCTCGTGGCACCGCTCCCATATTAAGGAGGAGTCTCTCTCTCTCCTTGGCACTGTGGTGGGGCGCCTGTGGTGGGTTGCTTTGGTGGTGCTGTTTGCTTATAGCTTGACTTTTTTGATGTTGTTATTATGAGGGTTTATTGGTTATTGTGAGTGGCTTTTTATTATTGTTGTTATTGTGAGTGGCTTTTTTATTGTTGTTATTATTGTGAGCGTTTTTTATTTTTATTTTGTTTATTGAGTTTTTTGCTTATCATTATTGTGAGTTGTTTGGTTATTGTTGTTGTTGTTATTGTGGTTGGGAGTTCGTGTTGCTTGGAGATATTCTCGTGTTTGTCATGGTCGTCGTGGTCATATTTTTAGCTCTAAGATTTTTTTCTTCCCATGTCGTTGTTATTTTTTGTTCCGTGATCTTGTTATCGCCGTCGCCATCGTTTTTTACAGCCCTTAATGCTGTTTTTTCGTTGGCGTTTCTCTCTATTTTTTGTCCAGGGGAGATAAAAGAATAAGGGCTATTTTAGTCGAGGCTAAAGGGAAACGAGGTAAGAAAAGGCATGGTTGAAACGTGTAATGCCCTGGACAGCTTAAAAGTCCGAAGAATGGAAAAAAAGAACATATAGTAATGATGTTTGAGACAGTTATACGCCGCTGGCAGTACAAGAAGGCCGAGGGAGGGAGGTACAGAGAAGCACCATAGATGTATTTTATATTATTCATGATTTATTTTCTTAGGCCTATTTATGTGATTTTTTGGTGAACCTATAACATTTTGAATAGCGTAAGGAGACCCTGTCAACCTCATCACTTTCCCTTGAGGATTAGATGTGTATTTGATCTTGTTCGTGTTTTGTGTAAGATCTTCGGTAGAGGAATAATGAGCTCTTCACCCTCCTTCCTCCTGTATCATTTCTCTTCCTTTGTGCTTCTCTCCATCTTTCCTCTCTCCCTCTCTCCCTTCCTCCCTTCCTTCATTTAGCTCTCTCTACTCTTCGCTCCTTTCCTCCCTCCCTTCTTCCCTTCCTTCCTTCCTTTAGCTTTCTTTCCTCTTCTCGTCTTCTCTTCCTTCCTTCCTTCCTTTATCTCTCTCTACTCTTCGCTCCTTCCCTCCCTCCGTCCCCCCTTCCTTCCCTCCTTTAGCTCTCTCTCTCTCTCTTCTTCGCTCTCCCTCCCCTCTCTCTCTCCCCACCATCCCGCCCCTTTCCCTAACCCCGCCTACTACGTCTTCCGATTAGGCCTAAGCTCTCCTTGATTAACGTCAGAGGCAAAGACGCAAAAGGAACGTAAGGAAGGCGAAGAAAAAAAGACACAAAAAACGATAAATCAATAAACGGAACTAGTGTTCGATGGAAAAAAAGTGGGAAGAAATGTATATATATATGTATGGTATTTCTTTCGCAACTCTATTTAAAGACCATCGTTGGCTCTGATGTTGTGCTCGTGGGGAGGTAAGGGAGGGAGGGACAGGGAGAGGGAAGAAGAGAGAAAGATATGAGAGAAAGGGAGGCAAGGAGAAAGGAGGGAGGGAGACAGGGAGAGAGAAAGAGAGGAAGAGAGGGAGGGGGAAGGAGAGGGAAAGGGGAGTGGAAAGGAGGGAGGCAGGGAGAGAGGGAGGACTTGGAAAAGGGAGAAAGAGAGATAGGGGCTTGGAATAGGGATAGGAGAGGGGACAAGGATAACTCCGAAAGAAGAGAAAGAGGGAGAGGGAGAGGCGGGTGAGGTAAGGCAAGGGCGTGGGGAAAGGGGAGGGAGTGACAAGCACCCGAATGGAGGTTAGAAGGTTATATTTATTTAAAGAAGTGTTTTGAAGGAGGGGGTTTTCTCGCTCCCCACTGAGGCCGGGGTAGTAGGGGGGGGGGGGGGCGACGACGTAGATTGAAGGAGGAGGGACTTTCCTTCCATCCAGAGTTGATGGATGGGGCTGCTCCAGTTGAAAGGCGCGGGGGGGGGTCATCTTGCGCTGGCCCCCGTGCTGCGCCTTGGCTTGCGTTCGAGTCCTTTTGTGTCCTTACTTTCTCTCTCTTTCGTTTTCGTCTTCTTTATTCTTTTTGTTGTTGTCTAGCATTTGGGGTTCTGTTCTTTTCTCTCTTTTGTTTTTCTTTCTTATTCTTATGTTGTTTCAGACCTGTTTCCCTCTCGTTGTCTCTCGTTCTGATTATTATTCGGTCTCTATCTCTCCTTCTCTTTCTCTCATTCTAATCCATTATTATTTTGGTTTTGTCTCCTTCGTATCTCATTCTTTTCCTGTTCTATCTCTTTCTCCGTCTCTCATTCTCTTCCGTTTCTCTCTCTTTCTACGTCTCAGATTCTCTTTCTTTTCTATCTCATTCTCCGTCTCTCATTCCCTTCCTTTTCTATCTCTTTCTTCGTCTCTGATTCTCTTCCCTTTCTATCTCTTCTTCGTCTCTGATTATCTTCCTTTTCTATCTCTTCCTTCGTCTCTCATTCCCTCACTTTATTCCTCCCTTCCTTCACCATCTGCCCCCTCGCGTGTCTGCCTGGGCGTCTGCCTTTATTCCCTGCGTCTCCCCCGCGCTGCCAGGCCGGATGTCTGTCGCAGGCTCATCTGAGGAGGAGGCGCCGCGTCGGTCCGAGGCGTGGAGTCGGCGGCCGGGAAATCAAATCAGAAAATGTCGTGGTCGTCTTGGGAGAAGGAGATTCATGGGCGCTGTTGTCGGAACGCGATTGGAAAAACACTTTTGTTTTGGATTTATTTTTTTATTGGTATTATTATTGTTTTTATTTATTTATTTATTTTTTTGAGGGTCGGGGGGCTTCCGTGGGAATTTTGTGACGTTCGAGGAAGGGTTAAGGTTTATACTAGATTTTGGAGTAAGGTGTAGGTGAACGGAGTAAATGTATATGGTATGGTAATATGATATGTTTGACACATGCACATACGCAAATGCACGCAAATTTCACGCACACTGCCCTTACACACACGTACACACGCGCGCACGTACGCATCCACATAATGCACACACACCTACACAACGCACAAACCTACACAGCGCACACACCTACACAACGTACACACACACACACACACACAACGCACACACCACCCACACACACGCACACCCACCACACAGCACACACCCACACACACACACACACCCACACAGGGCATACACACAACGCACGCACCACACACACACACGCACACACACACACACACAACGCACACAAACACACACACAACACACACACACACACACACACACACACACACACACACACACACACACACACACACACACACACACACACACACACACACACACACACACACACACACACACACACACACACACACACACACACACACACACACACACACACACACACACACACACACA
>NW_020870959.1:83688-101216 GCF_003789085.1 Penaeus vannamei
CCCCGTGTACATAACTGTATGCTGCTAATTATGCTAATGCTGTTAACGGGGATTCGCTGTAATGATGATGATAACGTTAATCATGACATTTTCTTTGTGCGCTGATGACGGGGTCATTATACGATCAGCTGTGATGATAAAGAGAACAGTGGTCTGAGGTTGATAATGGTCGTGATTTAAGGGGTAATTGTGACGTTTGCGATAATGCGACAACGAGCTTATTAAGGCCGACACGCCCAATAATAGTCGTGTATGCAGGATATATGTTGATCCATTTAGCTATAGAAGTAAATAGATAGATAGATAGATACATTGATACAAAGATATATAAACGTTCACACAATATATACCTCTGTGTGTGTGTGTTTGTTTGTGTGTGTGTGTGTGTGTGTGTGTGTGTGTGTGTGTGTGTGTGTGTGTGTGTGTGTGTGTGTGTGTGTGTGTGTGTGTGTGTGGTGTGTGGAAAAAAGAAAAAAAAAGATATATAAATAAAGCATGAATGCGTATATATGGACAAAAGCAAATTATATTAGTATGCATGCAGGCAGGCCTGTACACATATATGCATATGCTGCGTACATAAGCCCATACTTTCTCGTACATACGTTGCCTAAATTAAGAAAGTTCACATGCATGAGGAAAGACATTCGGAATCTATTATTAGCATTAAGTTCTGTAGGCCTAAGTTCGATCAGGATGTGCTCTCTCGGACACCAGCTGTAAAGGACAAGGGAATGAGGAGAGAGAAGAACGGGGGGAGAATGAGAAAGGGAGAAAGCGGAAAAAAATAAGGGGGATGGAAGAGAGGTAGGAGGAGGGGAGGTAGGGAATTGAGAGAGAGGAGAGATGGTGAGGGAGAAATAGGGGTAGGGACATGGAGACAAAGACATAGACACGGAAAAAGGCAAATAAAAGATCATCCCCATGAAAGCACGGCCTCATCCTCCCCTTCCTCTTCTCCTTCTTCATCTTCCTCCCCCTCCCCCCTCCCCCTCCTCCTCCTCCTCCTCTCCTCCTCTCCTCCTCCTCCTCCTCCTCCTCCTTCTGTTCGTCTTCATCATCTTTTCTTCCTCTCCTCCTCCTCATTCTCCCCCCAGATTCCTTCTCTCTCTCTCTCTTCTTTCTCTCTCTCTCTCTCTCTCTCTCTCTCTCTCTCTCTCTCTCTCTCTCTCTCTCTCTCTCTCTCTCTCTCTCTCTCTCTCTCTCTCTCTCTCTCTCTCTCTCTCACCCTCCAGTGTCTCCCTCCCTCCTAGCCTCAGCCGTGACTCATTCCTCCTCGGTGTTCATAAGGGCCACGTGAGCACTCGAAAGGCGTCGTGAGATCGTCTTTAAAGACTTTTCCCTCCTATCTCACGTGTGGTGGCTTCACACTGTTATCGCCTCGGTTGGAGGAGGCTCTTATCGGCAGTGGGAGAGGTTGTTGCGGGGGCGGGGCGTATTTCTTCGTCTGTCTCCTCCTCTTTGGTTTTCTGGTTTATTTTGGTTTCTGGTTTATATTTATTGTTTTTTTTTTTATCTTTCTCAGTCTGGTTTTCTTTGCTGGTAGTGGGTTATATAGAGACTAGTTTTTCTTGTTTTTTTCTTTTTCATTCTCGTCGTCTTCTCTTCAGCTTTATTCTCCTCTTCTTCCTCTGCTTCGTCTGGTTCCAACGTCCCCTCCTTCTCTTCCCCTTTTCATCATCCTCTTTTGCCTTTCCCTACTACTACACTTCTTACGCCTCCTCTTCTTCTTCTCCTTCTTCCTCTTTCTCCTCCACCTCCTATTCCTCCTTCCTCCTTCCTCCTCCCTACTTCTTACTCCTCTTTTCCTCTCCGTTCTCCTCTCCCTCTTCCACCCCTTTCTCCTCTTACTCCCGCTCCCCTTCCCCTCCCTCCCTCCTCCTCCCTCCCCTCCCCCTCCCTCCTCCCCCCTCCCCTCCCCCTCCTCCCCTCCTCCCTCCCCTCCCCCTCCCTCCTCCTCCCTCCTCCCCTCCCCTCCCCCTCCCTCCTCCCTCCTCCCCCCTCCCTCCAAGGACAAAAGCATTAGGCAAGCGAATTTCCTTCGGTGTTGTATGGCTTGTTAGCGCTGCCGTGTTTTCGCCGACGGGTAGGAAGGAGAGGGGAGGGGGTGGGGGTGAGGGATGGGGGATGAGGTAGGCGTGGGTGTCGGTCCTGGGGTGGGGGGGGAGTAGGTAAGGGGACATCGTTTTGTGGAGTCTTCTTGTGTTTGTTTTGTCTTTGTTTGTTTACAGATTTTCTTTCGTTTGTTTTTTTCCTTTTTATTATTGTTAGTATGTTATTGCAGGTTTATTGGTGGTCGTATATGCATGGGTATTATTACTATTGTTTTTTTAATTATTGTCATTTATTGATGCTTATTAGTAGTAGTAGTAGTGGTATTGTTGTTGTTGTTATTGTTGTTGGCATTATTACCATTGTTATTATTACTATTGTTAGCACTTGAGATTATTATTATTGTTATTGTTATCGTTAGTATTATTTTGCTAGTATTATATTATACATGTATTGCTTATTGTAATTATGATGATTATAATATTTACTATTATTATTATTATTATTATTATTATTATTATTATTATTATTATTATTATTATTATTATTATTATTATTATTATTGTTATTGTTATTATTAAGAATTGAGTTGTTTTTGATAATCTCGTTTGGGTGTATACTAATGATGTATATTTTTTTGTTTTTGCAGGTACGTTTTGAAGACACTTTTTGCAACGTATAAGTAAGTAAAGAAGCGTTATCATCATTGTCATCGGCGCTATTATCATTGGCGTCATCGGTGACATATGCAGTATCGTCGTCATCATTGTATTAAAATATTTATCGTCATTTTATTTACCATCGGTCAGTCATTCATTTACTCACTTGATTACTTGCTTTTTTTACTCATTCACTCCTTTACTCACTCACTCACCCACTCACTTACCTATTCACTCTCTCTCTCACTCACTCATTCACTTACCTATTCACTCTCTCTCTCTCTCACTCACTCATTCACTTCTATTCATCACTCGCACTCTTTCACTCGCACACTTACCCGTTCACTCACTTGCATTCAGTATTTCATTTTGATGTAACTCATGAAATCAAAGGAAGTGACTCCTCCTAAATCGCCATTAGATTTCCAATAATGGCATCAGCCGACGATTAGAACCAGATTTGGTCCGGGATCCTCATCCGACAAGCCCCGACTCGACTACACCAGACCCAGCTGCGAAATCCGACCAATCTGGCTTGACCTGATCCAACGCCAAAATCCGACCAGACCCGATCCGACCCGACCCGATCCGACCCGACCCGACCCAATGACCGAAACTGACCAGTCTGGATCTAGCCCAACGACGAAACCCGACCAGACCCGACTTTACCCAACGACAAAACCCGACCCGAACAAGCTCAACCATCAGACCCGACGACCAAACGAGACCGAACGACAAAACCCGACCCGAACAGACTCGACCATTCGCTCCGTTCTCGGTTTATCAGTGTCTACCTCTGCTTAAAAGGGGAAGAGCAAATTACCTTTTTCAGAAGGCTATTTGGGTCGATTTTCCCTTTGTATTCAGTAAAAAAAATGTAATTAGGGCATTTGGAGATTGAGGGCGTCTTGTGTAATTAGTGTTAATGGATTTTTTTTTTCTGTGTGTTTGATTTTATTTCAATTTATGTTGGTAATTGTGAAGTTTTTTTGAAGCCTGCTATCTCTTTGAGCGAACTGTCAACTTTTTGTTGGATAATTTGTAGTGCTTGGAATTTATTGAAGATTTTATATAACACACACGCGCGCGCGCGCATACAGACAGAGAGACAGAGAGACACAGACAGAGTGAGAGAGGGAGAGAGAATGTAATCAGACTTGCTCGGTCTTAGATGATTATAATTTTATGAGAAGTTAATTTAAAAGTCAATTAAGTGAACTAGCTATGCGTGTATTTGATGCGAAAACAATAGACAAAAAAATGATCCAAATGGCATTACATCATATGCTAAATTACTCATCTTTGAGCGTTTGTCAAAGCGAAGTCAGACGGACTTGTAAATCGAAAGAAAGAAACACAGCGACGCAGTGATCTTTTTTAATTAAAGATAAGTCATTTAGATTAATAAAACGAGATTGGCTGTTCCAGGTAATTGAACTTCGCTCGCTTCCACGTAACATTACACTAATGACTTCTCCAAATCGGGTAAACTATAGGCCGGAAGTGAAGGCTTGATTATATTTCTTTGTGTGTTTTTTTTTCTTCGAAACTAATAAGTAATTAGATTGTAGTCAAGTCTGAGAAGTCAGATGAGAATCTAAAGTTTCGGAGACGCGATCAGACAGAGAGGGATAAAAGGCGTAAAATTGTTTTAGTTTGCACAGGCCGTTTACGTTGGCTGTTGGGTCGATATGAATCGATGTATAATTCCTCCTCCCTCTTCCCCTTTCCCCTCCTTTCCCTCTCTTCTCCCTCATCGGCGAGCGAGAGGTTCGTTATGAGGTGTGAAGGAGAGGGGAAATTATGGCGAGATGTTTTCCATTTCGTTTCCCGCGCATTCACGTTTCCGCGCCATTGATGGTCCGCGTGACAGCTGCGACGCGGCGGGCGGACGGCGCGGAGGGGGAGACGAGGTTATTATTATTCGTCTCCTTTGATCGAAGCTCCATGGCGGGGAGACAGGTTGGGGATTGGTAAGAGGCGGGACCTAAGGGAGGGGGAAAGACAGAGAGAAAGAAAAGATAGAGAGGGTAGGATAAGGTTGGAATATGTTCCGTTAACTGATTTGGCAACCCCGGGAACGTGAGGATAACAATGGAGCTGATTGGTGGAAAGTTTCTTGTTGTCGATAACAGCTCCTTCGCCGCTTTCCTTTTTTTCTCTCACTTAAGGGATTTTCTTCATCTTGTCTTTGTTTTTCTCCTTGTCGCTTCTCTCTTCTATTTACTCTTATTCTCTATTTTTTTAATTCTTACCCACTCCTTGTCTTTACTCTCCCCTTACCTTTACTTTCATTCTTACCTTCTCCCTCTCCTTCGTACATTCACACTCAACTCTTTCTTACCCTCACCTTCTCTCCCTCTTTTTTCCCCTCCTCTCTCCTTTCCTTCCCTCCTCCCTCCTTTCCTTCTCCCTGTCTGACTTTCCTCCCATCACCCACTGACTCTTCCTGCCTTTCTGCGTCAACACTTACGGGAAAAAAATCGATAAAAATAAAAAGGATTGATCTTCGCCATGTTTACCCGGGACAGTGTTTCTCAAAACTGAAATTTCCTAACAAGGTTCGCTACCAGGCATTCGCTCATGCTTCAGCTCTTCAGTTCTCAGGGCAAAAAGGTAAAAAAAAAAAAAAAAAAAAACTTGGAGATGAAAGTAAAAAAAGGTTAAAAAAGGTAAAAAGAAAAAACTTGGAGAAGAAATAACGGACAGGGTAAAAAGGTAAAAAAAAAACTTGGACAAGAAAGAAAGGAAAAGGTAAAAGAAAAAACCTTGTAGAAGAAATAAAAGAAGAGGTTAAAAAAGGTAAAAAAAAAAATGGAGAAGAAATAAAGGAAAAGACGGGAAAAAAAAGGACGTGGATGGACGGAGTACGAGGTGATGGATTGATGGAAGGACACGGCGGTGAAAGGAGGAGGCTGGCATTGGGAGAAATGAAAGGGAGACGAAAACGATGATGATGAAATTAACGATGGTCATATAACGATGGTAGTGGTGGTGGTGATGGTGATGACGATGACGATAATGATAATGATGATGATGATGATGATAGTGATAATGATGATAATGACAATAATGGCAGTAATAACAACGATAATATTGATAGTGATAATAATGATGGTGATGAAAGTGATAATGACGATAATAACAACGATAACGATAACGCAATGAAATGATATTGGACTCCCATGCAAAACATTCACCCAAGAACCTTCCCGGTCTACTGCTACGGGATACTGAATAGTGGAAATCGATAATCTTTGAAATACATAATGGGGTGAGGGAGGGAGAGATAGAGGAGAGAGGGCGAGGGAGGGAGAGATAGAGGAGAGAGGGCGAGGGAGGGAGAGATAGAGGAGAGAGGCGAGGGAGGGAGAGATAGAGGAGAGAGGGCGAGGGAGGGAGAGATAGAGGAGAGAGGCGAGGGAGGGAGAGATAGAGGAGAGAGGGCGAGGAGGGAGAGAGATAGAGGAGAGAGGGCGAGGGAGGGAGGAGATAGAGGAGAGAGGGGAGAGAGAGAAGAGAGAGAGGGCGAGGGCGAGGGAGGAGAGATAGAGGAGAGAGGGCGAGGGAGGGAGAGATAGAGGAGGAGACGAGGGAGGGAGAGATAGAGGAGAGAGGGCGAGAGGAGAGAGGAGGGAGAGATAGGCGAGGGAGGGAGGATAGAGAGAGAGGCGAGGAGGGAGAGATAGGGAGAGATGGAGGGAGAGAGATAGAGGACGAGAGGGCGAGGAGGGAGAGATAGAGGAGAGAGAGCGAGGGGAGAGATAGAGGAGAGAGAGCGAGGGAGGGAGAGATAGAGGAGAGAGAGCGGGAGGAGAGATAGAGGAGAGAGGGCAGGGGAGAGATAGAGGAGAGAGGGCGAGGAGGGGAGAATAGAGGAGAGGAGGGCGAGGGGGAGAGATAGAGGAGAGAGGCGAAGGAGGGAGAGATAGAGGAGAGAGGGCGAAGGAGGGAGAGATAGAGGAGAGAGGGGCGAGGGAGGGAGAGATAGAGGAGAGAGGGCGAGGGAGGGAGAGAAGGAGAGAGGCGAGAGGAGAGATAAGGGAGAGATAGAGGAGAGAGGGCGAGGGAGGGAGAGATAGGGAGAGAATAGAGGAGAGAAGGCGAGGGGGAGGGAGAGATAGAGGAGAGGAGGGGAGGAGGGAGAGATAGAGGAGAGAGGGCCGAGGAGGGAGAGATAGAGGAGAGAGGAGCGAGGGAGGAGAGATAGAGGAGAGAGAGAGGCGAGGGAGGGAGAGATAGAGGAGAGAAAGGGAGGGAGAGATAGAGGAGAGAGGGCGAGGGAGGGATGAGATAGAGGAGAGAGGGCGAATGGGAGGGAAGAGATAGAGGAGAGAGGGCGAGGGAGGGAGAGATAGAGGAGAGAGGGCGAGGAGGAGAAATGAGAGGGCGAGGGAGGGAGAGAATAGAGGAGAGAGGCGAGGGAGGGAGGAGATTAGAGAAGAGAGGGCGAGGAGGGAGAGATAGAGGAGAGAGGGCGAGGAGGGAGAGGAGAGAGAGCGAGGCGAGGGAGAGATAGAGGAGAGAGGGCGAGGGAGGGAGAGATAGAGGAGAGAGGGCGAGGGAGGGAAGAGGATGAGAGGGCGAGGAGGGAAAGATAGAGGAGAGAAGGCGAAGGGAGGAGAGATAGAGGAGAGAGGGCGAAGGAGGGAGAGATAGAGGAGAGAGGGCGAGGGAGGGAGAGATTAGAGGGAGGCGAGAGGAGAGATAGAGGAGAGAAGGCGAGGGAGGGAGAGATAGAGGAGAGAGGGCGAGGGAGGGAGAGATAGAGGAGAGAGAGGAGCGGAGAGATAGGAGAGAGGGCGAGGGAGGGAGAGATAGAGGAGAGAGGGCGAGGGAGGGAGAGATAGAGGAGAGAGGGCGAAGGAGGGAGAGATAGAGGAGAGAGGCGAGGGAGGGAGAGATAAAGAGGAGAGAGGGCGAGGGAGGGAAGATAGAGGAGAGAGGAGCGAGGAGGGAGAGATAGAGGAGAGAGGGCGAGAGCGAGGAGGGGGAGAGGATTTAGAGGAGAGAGGGCGAGGGAGGGAGAGATAGAGGAGAGAGGGCGAGGGAGGAGAGGAGGAGAGAGATAGAGGCGGAAGGGAGGAGAGATAGAGGCAGGAGGGAGAGAGCGAGGGAGGGAGAGGAGCGAGAGAGGGCGAGGAGGGAGAATAGAGGAGAGAGGGCGAGGGAGGAGAGATAGAGGAGAGAGAGCGAGGGAGGGAGAGATAGAGGAGAGAGGGCGAAGGAGGGAGAGATAGAGGAGAGAGGGCGAGGAGGGAGAGGAGAAGAGAGAGAGGGCGAGGGAGGGAGAGATAGAGGAGAGAGGGCGAAGGAGGGGGGAGATAGAGGAGAGAGGGCGAGGAGGGAGAGATAGAGGAGAGAGGGCGAGGGAGGGGAGATAGGGAGAGAGAGCGAGGGAGGGAGAGATAGAGGAGAGAGGCGGAAGGAGGGAGAGATAGAGGAGAGAGGGCGAAGGAGGGAGAGATAGAGAGAGAGGGCGAGGGAGGGAGAGATAGAGGAGAGAGGGCGACGAGGCGAGGGAGGGAGAGATAGAGGAGAGAGGGCGAAGGAGGGAGAGATAGAGGAGAGAGGGCGAGGGAGGGAGAGATAGAGGAGAGAGGGCGAGGGAGGGAGAGATAGAGGAGAGAGGGCGAGGGAGGAGAGATAGAGGAGAGAGGGCGAGGGAGAGGGAGAGGAAGAGAGAGGGAAAGTGGGAGGAAGAGAGAAAGTGAGAGGGAGAGATAGAGGAGAGAGGCCGAGGGAGAGGAAGAGGAAGAGAGAGGGAAAATGAGAGGGAGAGGAAGAAGGGGGGAAAGTGAGAGGGAGAGGGAGGAAGAGGGAAAGTGAGAGGGAGAGGAAGAGAGAGGGAAAATGAGAGGGAGAGGAAGAAAGAGGGAAAGTGAGAGGGAGAGGAACAAAGTGGGAAATTGAGAGGAGAGAGAGGGAGAGTGAGAGGGGGTTAGGGAGTGGGTGAGTAAGTGAGGGATGGATAGGAGAGGAAGGGGACTGATAGAAATAGAAATGAAAATAGCAGTAAGGAAAAAAAAGATTGCAATTTTCTCACAATCCCACGTACGCATTTCAACCAGTTTCTAGCCCATTGCACTAAAAATAGGGAGAGGGGAGAGGAAAGTGGAGGAGACTGGGAGGGGGAGGGGAGAGAGAGAGCGGAGAAGAGTGGGAGGGCGGAGGGGAGAGGGAGAGTGGGAGAGGGAGAGGGGCTCCACGTCGGTAATGGGGCATTCAGTTGATTGAATGCATGATTTCAATTCAAAAAATATTTTCAATCAGCGACCCGTGACTTTGGAAGGCAAACGGGTATCATTTATTCATTTGCGCGAGTTTGTTTGTTTGTTTGTTTGTTTGTTTGTTTGTTTGGTGCGGAGCGTGGGTCAAACGTGGACGCTGATGCTGATAGATAGCCATCTGGATTTCGTGGCTTTTCTGGATTTAGGTCGATAGATGGACGGGTTGATAGGGATGTATTGGGATCTAGATCTGGATGATGTGCGATAGATAAAAAAAAAACTTTGGTAGATGAATAGGGAGGCAAAATGGAGGTAGATAAACTGAAGAAAAGTTGATGGAATACCATGTTGAAAGAAAGCGTGTATGTATAGGCTTCAGGGCTGATAGATAGATCGATAGACGAGAAAGACGGGCAAATATTTGAATGGTTGATTCACAGATGAATAGACGCACGAGATAAAAGAGATTGAAGAGCATTTTTTGATAACGTAGGGCTATTTGTGGGACACGCATGCACACACACACACACACTCACACTCATTCTCACTATCACGGCTGTTTTTGGGACACACTCACATTCACGCACACACACACACACACACACCACACACACACACAACAACACACACACACACACACACACACACACACACACACACACACACACACACACACACACACACACACACACACATACACACACACACACACACACGAAAGAAACAGAAACAGAAACAGACAGAGACATACAAGGAGGGAGAAAAAGAGAGAGAGATGCCCGGTGCGTTGAGCATTTGAAGGTCAGATGAATGTTGGATCAAACACCATTGCCTTCCGTGGGGCTGGATGGCGATGGTAACGCTGGAAAGGTGATTGTAACTCTGGGATGGCGATGGTAACACTGGGATTGCGATGGTAACACTGGGATGGTGATGGTAACGCTGGTCTGGATGGTTGGTAGGGCTGTTTTCTGTGATGTTGTTATTCCTGTTATTCTTGGTATTAGTCCTATTTTTAGTCGTGTGTTATTCTCTTTTGTATTTTTCTTGTAATTATTTTGTTGTTATTATTATTATTATTATTATTGTTATTGTTATTAGCATTGCTATTATCATTGCTATTATTATTGTTGTTATTGTCATCGTTATTATCATTATTATTGCTATTATTAGTAGTAGTATTAGTATCAGTATTTTTAATATTGTTACTAATATTACCATCATTATTATTACTATTGTTGTTGTTGTTGTTATTGTTATTATTATTATTGTTACTATTGTTATTATTATTGTTGTTGTTGTTGATGTTATAAGGATTATTATTATGTTATTATCATCATTATTATCATTATTTCTGTCATTAATAGATTTGTCAGTAGCTCCATTAATAGTGACTGTAATGAGCACTCTTTCTTGTAAGTGAAGACAATTAACTCACAATTTCATTTCTTGGTATCACAAAAAAAAATGTAACCAGTAATAATCCACACAGCTTTATTTCCAAGGCGAGTGAGTGCGGGTTCCGTGTACAAGCCAGAGATGGGTGTGTTCCAGGGTGATGCCTTTGTGCGTGAGTGCGTGCGTGAGTGCGTGCGTGCGTGCGTGAGTGTGTATAATGATGATCGGCTGTGTGATTGTTGGTTCTGAGGAGCCGGTGTGCACTGGTTTATAATGAAAGTCATTGTTGTTGATTATGGTGATTGGGGTTGTGATTGGGGGGTAGGGGTGGGTGGGGGGAGGGTTGAGGATAAGGGAGAGTGATTCGGTGGAGAGGGAGGGGAGGAGAGATTAGGGAAAAGAAGGAAGTGGAGAGAGGGGTAGAGAGAGAAAGGGGGTAGAGGGAGAAAAGATAGGGAAAGGGAGAGAGAAGGAGAGAGGAGAGAATGTAAGTGAGAGGGAGAGTGTAAGGCTGTGTGAGAATGTGAGACTGTGAGTGTGAGAGAGCAGAATCAGACAGATAGAGCAGAAACAGAGAGATAGAGAGAGAAAGAGAGAGAGAGCGAGATAGACAGACAGAGATCTATAGATAGATAGATATAGATAGATAGATAGATAGATAGATAGATAGATAGATAGATAGATAGATAGATTAGATAGATAGATAGATAGATAGATAGATAGATAGATAGATAGATAGATAGATAGATAGATGATAGATAGATAGAGAGAGAGAGAGAAAGAAAGAGAGAGAGAGAGAGAGAGAAAGAAAGAGAGAGAGAGAGAGAAGAGAGAGAGAGAGAGAGAGAGAGAGAGAGAGAGAGAGAGAGAGAGAGAGAGAGAGAGAGAGAGAGAGAGAGAGAGAGAGAATGAGAATCCGAAACAAAGACAGCGACAGAGAGAGAATCAAACGGAGAGTCGCCAAGACAAAGACCAAAGCCTCCAAGGAACAAAGTAAGGAGAGGATGCCTTAAAGGAGAAACTTGAAGGAGTGAGTGGGTATATCCTCCTCCCCTCCCCCCCTTCTTCCCCCTCCTCCCCCTGCCCCTCCGGTGACATTTCCGCAGCCAGATTAGTGACCTTGAGTAGTGGGGGGGGGGGGTAGAGGAGGGTGTTAAGGGGAGGGTTGAAGAGGGGTAGAGGAGGGTGAAGGGGAGGGGGAGGGGGAGGGGGTAAAGGTGGAAAGATACAGGGGGAGAGAGAAGGGAAAAGGAAAGGGGAGGGGGTGTAGCGGAGGGAAGGGGAAGGGGAGGGGATAGAGGAGGAATAAAGGGGTAGAGGAGAGTTCAAGGAAGAGTGGGAGGGGGTAGAGGTGGAATAAAGGGGAGAGGAGAGAGGAGCTGCAAGGGGATCGAAAAGGGGAAGAGGGGAGATGTTAAGAGGAGTGGTATGCGGGAGGAGGAGGAGTAGAGGAGGAAGGATAGAGGAGGTGGAAGGGATGGAGGAGGAGGGGATAGAGGAGGTGGAAGGGGATGGAGGAGGTGGAGGGGGGTAGAGGAGGTGGAAATGGGAGGGGGAGGGGAAGGAGGGGCGAGGGAGGGGCTAATCGACAAGCGATACTAACGGTTAAATAGGCGTGATCGCAGATTTGTGTGTGCCCTTGGGAGCGTGTCGGCGTGGTGTGTCATGGCAGACGGGCGCGGAACAAAGGCCATAAAGTAGTAGAGTAGGAAGAAAAAGGCGAAGAATGAGAAAGAGAGCGAGGATAAAGGGGGAGAATGAGGAAGACAGCGAAAATAAGGGGGAGACGAGAAGACGAGTGAGGGAGTGAGGAAGAGAATGGGAATAGGGGGAGAATGAGAAAGAGAGCGAGAATAGAGGGGAGAATAAGAAAGGCAACGAGAATAAAAAAGAGGGGTGGGGGTGAAAAAGAGAATGAGAATAGGTGGAGAACGAGAAAGAGATCGAGAATACGGGTGAGAATGAGAAGAGAGTGAAATAGGGGATAAAAACGAGAATGACGGAAAGAACGAGAATGAGGGGAGAGAACGAGAGAGAGAGAGAGCAAGAATGAGGATGAAGGATAGGAGAGGATAAAACAGGAGAGGAGACAGACCGACTGACGGACAGATAAGCGAGGATAGAGAGAGAGCGGGGAGGTTGAAGCGATCCTTATTTCTCCTGTTGTTAATCCAGGATGAAGCCTCGAAGATTCTGTTAAGACTCACTTGGAATATTACTGCCGCGAGGGAAAGAGCCGGATGATCTGCTCTTGCTAGGAAGTGGCTCGCTACCTCTATTTTATTTATTTATTTATTTGTTATTATTTGTTTTGTTATTTATTTATTTATTTTATTTATTTATTTTATATGTGTGTGTTCGTTGTTTGTGTGTGTGTGTGTTGTGTGTGTTGTGTGTGTGTGTGTTGTGTGTGTGTATGTGTTATGTGTGTATGTATGTGATTGGTTGTTGATTTTTGTTGTCTGTGATGTGTAGGTGTTTTTTTTGTGCGTACGTTGTATTTATTCTTATGTGTTCTCATGTGGTAAGTGCGATTGCTTTTGCAATGTGTGTGTGTTGTGTATTGGTTTTGATAAGAAGTGGAATATTCGTATCATGAAATTATTTAATTTCGACACAAAAATGTATCTATCTATCTATTCTATCTATACCTATTATCTATATTTCTTATCCTATCTTATGTGTTAGATAGATATGTATTAGTATAAATAGATAATAGATAGATAGTATCTTATAGATATAAGTATAGATATTATGATAGAATAGTGTAGATAGATAGATAGTAATATTATGATTAGATAGTATATGAAGATAGATAGATTAGATATGATTGTTAGTGGCTTTTTTATAATGTACGTGAGTGTGATAATGGGTATAGTGGTATATTAGGTAGGTTGATTAGAATTAATTTAGATTGATGTTATAGTATTTATGTTATTATATAGGTTTATATGTAGGTATATAGTATGTATAATAGATAGTAATATTGATATTAGATATGAGAGATACAGTAGTGTAGGTGTTAGATGTTAGCATTAATAGATAGATTAGATAATGTATAGTATTAATGTTAAGGTAGGTAGATTTAGTATTATAATAGATATAGATATTGATATATAGTAATATGTTGTATGGTATTTAGGTAGATAGTATAATAGTTAATAGATTTTAGAATAGTTATAGATAGGTTATGTTTAGTATGGTAGTATAAGATTATTAATAGATTATAGTATTAGTGTATAGAAATAATAGGTTAAGTTTAGGATTTAGCTGATAACTATGCAGATAAGAGCGTATTGATTTGTTAATATCTGGGAGTTTTATTTTTATGTTCTCATATTATTTTGGAAATAAAATGTAATATAGTGAGAAGGCAGTTTTGGCAATTTTTTTTTTTTTTGATAATTGTGTTTATGCACAGTGATTATTGTTGATATTCATTATTATTATTTTTGACTTTCATGGGCTACGATATATCAGAAATTAGGTTTTTTATTATGTTATAGCAAGTATGGTAATTATTCTTGTAAGTAGGCGGAAAAAATGATCTTTGCTAAAGATATTCCATTTTGTGTTTTGTAAATGCCTGTGCGCTTTTGTATTTACTTTATGTTTCAGTATATATATCTTCTATTCTTCCTTTGTTTTGTTATTCTCTCTATTTCGAATACCCCTTTTTCCCCTTGTCTTTCCTGGTTTCTCCTGCCTATTACTTCCAATCCTTCTTCTTATTTATACTAGCTTTCCCTCCTTTCTCCTTTACTACTTAATTTCCCTCTTTTGTGTTAGTCATTGGCTATCTATCTATGCTATATTCTATGCTATTCTCTCTAGATTTTGCATTTCTTTCTTCATCTTCTCTCAATTTTTTCTTTAAATTTTCAATTTCTATCATGCTTTCTTCCTCTGTATTATTTCTCTCTTTTGCTCACCTACCTTTCCTTCTCTCTCAGGCTACCATTTCTTTATCTTTCTTCTCTTCCCATATCTTTATCCTTATTTTCTCTCTTTTATATCTCTCCTTCATTATCTAGTCTTCTCATTTTTTTTTCTCTCAAGTCGCTGCTGGACTTCCATTCTCCGTATCTCTTCTATTGTTTTCCGTTCTCTGTCGTTTTCTTTCCCACTTTTAATTCTTCTTGTCACTTCCTGCTTATCTCCTCTTACTATCGTAAGTCCGGTGTATTCAGTTCGTTCCTCTGTGTAAATATCGTGTGGTGATATAGGACTGTCTAGACGAGTAAAGTGCTAGTGGGTAAGTTTCTCGGGTTAGCGTAATTGTGGTGTGATTTTTGATATTTTGTGAGTTGTGGGTGATATATTTGGTATTATGGGGCTATAGGTATGTGAATGTATTGGTTACGGGTTGTTTTATGTAGTTGAAGTTATGTGGGGTTGTTTGTGCTACGGGTGTGTGAGTTGCAGTGGGGTGTTGTAAGGGTATTTTCGGGGTATTATAGGTGTATAGGTCATTAGGTAGGGAGGAGGAGTGGGGGGGTCAGTGGGACAGCTTCCTCCGTAAGGTCATGTTCCGATATTTTCTCATATAGTCTTTTATCGCTTTTTTGTGGATTATATTTCTTATCTATTTTTTCGGTATCTTTCAGTTACACCTTCTTCACTTATTTTCGTTTATTTTTCTCCTCCATTTAATTTTTATATATATCAATTATTTGTGTGTTCTGTTGTATTTTCATTACACTCTCTCTCTGTTAATATTATATTGTTTATTTTAATCTTGTATATATTTATGTAGTTCATCATGCGTAACGTGTATAATTCTCACCCATCTAAACATCATTTTCCTTCAAGTGTACGTATTCCATTATGTCACTGCTACTTATTGTCAGCATTCTCACTAATCTCAAATTTCACCTGTCTCTTTTACTATGTGCTCACGTCGTACATACATTTTTCATAGCCTCACTCTCAGCCATTATCTAATATTCCTCATACTTTACAGTCACTTCACGTCAATTTTTGTTTCCATCCTCACACTCCTTTTTTCTCACTCGCTTTCTAAACACTTTCTTATATATATGTCTTATATACACATATCTCTTTCCTCGTATGTCTAGTGTGAACTAATGCGTAAAATGAAATAAATAGATATTAATTAATATGATATATGCGTGAGAGGTAATGCTGTATTTGTATTAGAAAATAAATATAAATAATATAAAGATTTAGTTTTAAGAAATTTATTATATATCATTATAAATCATAATACTATGAATAATTTATACTAGTGATAATCTAGAGTATTGAATGAAGATTGGTAGGTGAGTGGAAAAGGCTAGGAGTTGTTATTTAAGGAATAATTATATGAATTGAAGATAGTAATGAAGGTAAATACGTATGAGTAAGCAGTATATTAAAAATAACTATATGATTAACATGAAATATTTATAAGGGTAAAGATCATTAACTAGGTAAAAGCTAATAGTGAGTTAAAAAAATTAGATCAAGATATAATGATGTGAAAATGATTTGACATGAGAAGGCAAAGTTTGCGACACCTTTGAGGTATGCATAATTCTAATTGTAAGTACTGCTTTGAACCCTCTGGCTCAAATGGCTTTGACGTTAAACTTGTCACGGCTTGATCCCTGAGCTCTTTTTTCGATACGAAGCGAGGATATTGGTAGATGGGATGGTTATATAGGTTATACTGTTCAATAGTAGTGACTAGTGATAGGCTCAAAGTACGACGTGAGAAGAAGTAAGAAATGTAAGAATGATAGTGTAGTTTATAGAAGAAGTAAGATAGAATGTAAGATAGTTCTATAGTATTTTTTATATGTAAGAAGTGATAGAAGGAAGAAGAAGTATAAGAAGAAATTATAAGATAAGTAGATAGAAAGTAAGATATAATAAGAGAGATGAGTAGTATCAAATATAGATGATGATGATGTGATGAGAGAGAGAGATAATGACTCGAGAGTGAGAGTGAGAGTGAGTTATATTTTATTATATTTTGTGAGTTGAGTAGTGTAGTGACGTGAGAGTGAGACAAGTGAACAGACAGGACATGACCAGACATGTAATATGCTCATAATTAGCAGTAACATATTTATGTAACAAACATAAACATAATATCAGACAGTGAACAGACAGACAGACTAGATCAGTACAGATCATAGACATGACTGATTGATTTGATATAGATGATGAAGAGGATTAGTATAAATCGATTGATTGATGTTGTAGTATGATATTAGAAGATTGTATATGATATAGTGAATGAGAAGATGAGATGATAGAGATGATAATCGAGATATTTAATATTTTTGTGTGTGTAGTGATGAGAGAGAGAGAGATGAATGGAATATTGAAGATAAACACACACGCACACTGTTTTTTTATTCCCACAATACCGTTACCTTTATTGCGTTAGAAGTATGACACATAACAGTACAGTACTCTACACTCTGGCACCGGTATGAAGATCTATTTTGATTTCTTAAACTGGTAATATCGAAATCAGATTGCTGGATTTTTTACGAGTTGAGATCAGATTTGCAGATTAATCCTATGCTAATTAGTGGCCGTTATATATTCATGAGAATCCGTATTTCTCTGACACGGCTGTTAAATGGGTCAGACATATTCACGTGCATGTCTTTTCTTTGCTTGGCTTATGTGAGGTGTATGGTTAGATGATCGTAGCGTAGGGTAGTATGAATGCTCAGATGTGGTGTTGGTGTTGTGTGTGTTGTGTGTTGTGTGGGTGTGTGTGTGTGGTTGGTGTTTTGTTTGTGTTATGTTGGTTGTTATTATATTAGTTTTGTATGTGTTGTGTGTGTGATATATTGATATTTTGAGATATATTGGTTATGTGTGGTTTCCATTGTTGATATGTGTATGATATATTATATAGTGTGTGTGTGTGTGTATTGTTTTTTTGTGTGTAATGATTAATTATATATATCTTATTATATATTATTTTATTTATATATTGTATGAATTGATTTTGTTTCTTTAATATAATTTTCTTTTTTTGGAACAATGGGTGCTATGTGGATAAGAATAATATGGTTTGATCTGTCCCGCTGGCTCAGAATTTCCTGCAGGCCGCAATTTCATGCAGGTTTCGCTCCCCTTTTTTTTAGTATTTTCGGTGGTTTGTATATGCATTCGATTTTATATATATATTATTATTAATCTGTTCATGGTGAATCCTTTTAGA
>NW_020870959.1:108816-118816 GCF_003789085.1 Penaeus vannamei
TAAGTCGCTCATATTGTTTACCTTGCCAGGAATAACACGAGACTGACCGCTGAACTCATTACTGCGATGTCCTAAGTAGTTCATGTGTTACTACGCGCATGTCAAAATATTTACCTAATTACCAGTGTATGCTGTTTCACATTTATGCTCTTAGCCTTTTATCAGTGTTATTATATTTCATTTGCGTGTTTTAAGATTGATTTATAGCCTTATTTAGAATAGTGCGTATCATGCTTTCCGAATTTCCTTTCACAAGCCGCCAGGTTGACAGCTTATCAGCCCTCTCATTTCCAGGTGGAATGCCAGTAAGAAATGTTAGTTTTCCAATATTTTGTTGAATCTGGGTTATTCTTAACAGTGACAAAGAACATAAAATAGACTTCAGTAATGATCCCAGTTTAATATCTGGGCCCATCAAGAGCTCCAAATGCCGATAAAAAAGTTATTAAATCGAAGCAATCCAGATTGTGTAAAGAAACGTACGAAAGTTTCCAGATATAAAGATATTTGGTCTATTATTTTACTGTGTGAATGCCCAGCTCTATCTTGCCGTATTTACCGAGGTGAAGAGAATGTGTCCTGTGAGTGTTGGGGGGTGAAGCTCCCCATCAACCCTCCCCTCGGGCAGTACCCGAGGGGAGGGTTACTCACGGCAACTTAAATTACTATAGTAGACTTGTTTATTGTTCATTACGTTTTAGGTTGGTTTGGAACGTGTGAATTTCCGTTTTGCCAAAAGGTGGATTGTGTTCCTATAGAGTTTTTGAATTCTCATGCATAAGACCGTAGAATTTCAAAGATGGTTATGTCTGTAGAATTTCATTGACTGATAAGTGTTTTGTGCTAGTTTTATGCATTTTTTATTGTTATACTTCTTATTTAAGCCTGTTTTACCCATAATTTCCTTGATGTACTTCATGCCTTCCCTTACTAACGGGACTATTAAATCAAGATTGTCGATGGAGAAATAGTACTCAATCATTGGATTTCCTGCAAAGGTAGTCTTCTATATTACGTCCGCATAACCGATATCGACGATTTTGGTATCGTTGGATTCCTCTCACTCTATACAATGCAAATATGTAGGTTTTATTGTGCGGAAACCCCCCAATAGCGACAAACTTGGCCCCGATAGCGGGGGCGACGATGTCGGAGCGGCGGAGGTAATATATAGAATTACCCTAATAATATAACTTCACAGTGAAAATAATCATGGTTATTTACATGACATTCCCATTGCAGGGCCGCCCCCCAACCCCCGCCGAGGAAACAAAACCTCCACCACATATTCACGGCAGGATAGAGTGCACACGAACTAGATGCGGAGCCTATAACCTACACTAACCTAGGATTTTTAGGGTACTAACCTGATTGATTAATGCCGCTAAATAGTAGGGAGGGTGCTCCTTTGCCACAGAATGTTAAGGAGGCAGGGTGCGTCCGGTAGGAGGTCCTAGGCCGGAGGATGCAGCTTTCTCCCGACGGAGGAGGCCGTGGCGGAAGCACATCTCTAGCATTTTTTCCTGGCTAGTTGCAATTTCGCGAAGAAAATCCGTCTCCGAATACGAGCACCCTCCACACTCGGCCATCGCGGCGGCTATGACTGACTTCTGAACGCGACGGTTATTTCGGTTAGGAATACGGATGTCGTTATTCCAGAGGACGGGAAACTCGACCTTGAGGCCATCGGTGTAACATCGAAAAAGGCGAAAAACCCGCCTAGAGGGTGGGCCTCCCTGTTCATCCTGATTATATTACAATCGTCTCTATATACATTGCTGACTATGCTAAGGTTAATATGCTGATTCAGTGGGAATCTTATGATGTAATTGTAATATTACACCCTCCGCTCCGACATCGACGATGATTGTGTAACGCTCTAGCCTGCCGGAAATACGTGGTGGAGGTTTTGTTTCCTCGGCGGGGTTGGGGGCGGAAGCCCCCGCCCAGGGGTCGCAGGGGGCACAGCCCCCTTCAATGGAAAGTTATGTGAATAACCATGGTTATTTTCACTGTGTGTTATATTATTAGTGCTATTTAACCCCGCATTTTCCCTGGAACCTTTCATGCCCTCCCCTGCTATCGGGGCCAAGTTTGTCGCTAACAGGGGGTTTCCGCGCAATTAAAACTATATATTTGCAATGTGGAGAGTGAGAGGAATCCAACGATACCGGTTATGCGGACATAATATAGAAAATTACCCCTGCAAAAAAAACATTTGGAATAAGTTAAAGACACCGACGCGCGTAGAGAGAAAAAAAAAAATACACCGCCATCTTATAGAACGGAAAAAATAGTGGGAGAGAAGATGCGTAGGCCTTATATTTACTGTTAAATGGAAAAAAATGGCGCACGCGCCGCCGCGCAGAGACTAAGTCCAAATCAAACCTTCTGCAGGTTGAGTTACTTGTTTATGTCTACATTTTCTGTAAACTCGTTTTCTTTGTCTCATTTTCTGTTAATCAATTTTCTATAACTGCGTTTTCTATAAATGTCACGTTTTCTTTGCACTACTTTCAACCAACGTGGAAGCATTACCAATTACTAATATATTAATCCATTATTTAATCCCATTTCTACTAACATTTCCTCTCTTCCTTTCATGCTTGTACATTTATAGCATTGTTCTTTGTAATGTATATATTTTATGATTTATAATTTCGTTATCATAACGCAGTCACTTAACAGTGTAACAACGTTACTGCCTCTTTACATAATCAAAACACTTTTGGTAACATTTGTGAAAAGAAAATTATCACTACAACCAAAATAACGACCTAAATCTAAATAAGTCAATAAGGAATGCAGCTGATGTCTTGAGCTCTCGACTGGAACATCAAAGGTCTTGAAAAAAACTACGTATATATGTTATTTCATAATAAATTATGATTTTAAGATATTTTAGAATTACAGTGTGATTCCTACATGATATCATACACAAATATATTACTAATTTTATTTGAAAGCAAGAAAATAATATTCAAACAGCTCTCGCAACTTCGCTTCGCCAGGCTGTTCCAATACGATCGTTCGCCAGCCCTGGCGAACACGTCATGCTTTTAATGGTACGATATTCCCGATCGCCCGGCGAAACCTTTCGCCAGTACCGGCTAAAGGTTTTAAAAGTACGGGCCTTGGTCTCTGGAAGGGTGCATCTTTCTGTAACAAATGCCAGTGAAATATCTGCAGCGTATCACAAGGCAACTGGTGTGTTCTAGGTGTTTATAGCAAATTTGATAACTAATCGAAAATGGAGACCAGATTGCAAGAGGTGTGAGCCTCGTAACTGGTTTGCTTTTGTTTAAATAGGAAATATATATATATATATATATATATATATATATATATATATACATATATTATTTATTTATTTACTTATTTATTTATTATATACAACAACCAAATGCCATAAATATCGCAAATGATAAGAAGTATTCGTTTTATCAACCAGCTAGAAATGCATCGTTTCATCTTGTGCGTTAATAATTGCTTTTTGAAGTTAGGGAATTACAAGGAATTTATTAACTTTTAACGTTTATCAATCACCATTAGCGCAGACGAGAGCATTTATTATGTGAAAGTAACAAAATCCAAAGTAATTACATAACATCACCACTATTACGGCAACAGAAAGCTCAGGCAAGCCCTTGAGGATACTGAACGATGATGGCAAATCGTGTCCGTAATGCTCGGCACTGAATACATGGTACCCATTAAATCAAACTGAAATCCATTATAGTAACCCCTGATATGCAAATCGGGTATGCATACCATTTAATAAACCCATATATTCATTTTTATAATATAGAAAGCCAATGGCTTTGCCGTAATTGAGCTACATTTATATGATTTTGACCATTTGCGTATTTAGCAAAATCAAGATTCGTTCCTTGGACAATATTTCATTGTTAACGTATTGCCCATACCCCTATTTAAGATTGATATCTTAACGTGTTGAAATGTTTCACGCAAGGTACAACACACAACATCTGAAATGACGATAATTAATGCGTGTTTAAAATATTAAGAAATGGGTACCATGTATAACAGGCAGTTTTGTGCAAATTACCGGATTATACCAGCAACAAACCTCGACAAGTTCTAGCCAGTGAAAATCTCAGTAATGTTATTTTTTTCTCTGACTAATAAAAACTCATTTTTTAGGAAATCTGTGTACGTTGTCCATCTGTCCACTGTGTAAGAAGGTATACTGTGAAGTATTGATATATTAAAAGCCATCTGAAAGTTTTAGAAACCGCAAAATATATTTATCCCAAGAAATACTACGTCGAGGACATGACTGTGAAGTATAATAACGGAGGCGCAACAATAGAAGGTTAGAGCGATTTAAATAGGTTTTAATGAGAACCGGCAAATTATATATATATATATATATATATATATATATATATATATATATATATATATATATATATATATATATATATTGCACGAAATATACATATATCCAAATATTAATCAAATGCGAGTAACAGTAAGTCTTTTGGTTTAATATTACAATAAACGCAGTAGTACTGAAAATTACATACGGTTTGGCAAAGGTTTGTTGTCTATTGCATAAACCACAGTTGATTCTGTGTACAATCACATTGCACATGACAAATCTGGCATAAAAGAATTCGTAGTTTTTTTAAGCAGCGCGGCTTTAAATTGAAGTTATAATCCTTTCCAAAAACAAATGTTTCGAAAGTCGGAGGCTGGATGAAACTGGAAATTTATCATATGATGATCTGCGCAGGCAAAGAATAGCGTTGTTTCTTGTGCAAATGATTCGTCGAGATCTCGGTACCACTGCCATCGACAATCTTGATTTGTTAATCCTCATAGCAGGGAAGGGCATGAATTATTTCTGTGGTAAAACAAGCTTAAATAAGAAGACTAGAGGGTAAAGTGCCAGGGACATTTTGGAGTAAAATTCCCATTTTGGACAATCTGTTGTTTGAGGTAGTAGTAGCAGAGTTGAGTAATAAAATTAATATGAGAGAATGATACAAACCAAGGCAAAGTTCTTTTACAACATGTGCGACTGCTTCCTGAAGGTGCTTTACATAAAAGAAGAGATTACCTATTTTTACCTGTCGCTCATCTTATTTACATGTCGAGGGTAAATACTATATTGATCATGTATGCTAAGTAGTTCATGTATTACTACGTGGATGTCAAAATTATATTGTGCTAATCATCAGGAAACTGTTGTTCCGCATTTATTATTTTAACCTTTTTATTAATCTTTTACAATTGCACATGCACGTTTTTGCCACTGCAATATTTGACACCCCATGGAGATCATTCCATGACAAAACTGCGGTGAGATGTTGCATTTTCAATGACGCGTCGATTCCGGGTCAGTTTTTTTTTTTTTTTTTTTAACAATACAGTGACTATGCATTAATAATTACTAGAGCTTAATATCTGAGCGCATCACGTGCTGTACATACCGAGGTGAAGAAAATGTTCACCTGGGGATGTAGGGGGCAGAACACCCCCATCAACCTTCGCCTCGGGCAGTGCTCAGAGGGCATGCCCAGTCAAGTGAGGTGCAGATAAGTTGGTTTATTGATTAAGAGATGTTGTACGATTACCACTGGGCTTTGGATAGTACGAATTCCCATAAAGTTTATTGAAAAATGGCGCGTCAGCCCGTTTAGTTGCGAAGATGTCGGGGACGTCATTAATCGATTTCAGACGTTTTTTGTGCAGTTTTTACGCGTTTTTGTTAGTCTGTTTCAGTGTGTTTTATCCCGTGATTTCCCTGGTATACTTCATGCCCTCCTCTGCTGCCGGGACTATGAAATCAGGATTGTCGATGGATATAGTACTCAGATCTCAACAATTCATTTGCACAAGAAACGCCCAAAATCGTTGAAATCAACGGATTTCCCACTGCAAAATATAAGTGTTTCGAAAGCAAGCCGCTATCCTGTTATCCATATTGACCTATGCATGCGTCTACAAATACAAGTCTTCCATTAACACTAAAATGTTTAAAATGTGTTTGATTTTAGTAAATCGACGTAAAATATAGGTGATAAAGATAATTCTATCAATGCTTTCAACACGGATCCATGGTTTAATCGTTCAGTAACTTTCATGATTTTATCACAGAGGTAAAAGCAAACATGAACACAATCTGACGTAAGCATTATCGTCAGTTAACATGGTCAGTAGTATGCCTTTTTCCCCTTATGTTCTCGTAGAGCGCATTTCCATTTTGGTAGAACTGAAACCCACGTAGTTATGTACATATATATTCTACTAATGCTTAGTGCATCTCGTGAATATAGACTATAGTGATATTGTTTGGCAGTGTTTGCTATTGAATATATGTGTGTGTGTGTGTGTGTGTGTGTTTATGTATGTATGTATGTATATTCATTTATGTATGTATGCATATATATGTGCATAGCTATATGTATATATGTATTCATATATGGTATGTTGAATTTACTTGACTTTGACAGAGAACATTAAATTATGATTCAAAGAGCGTTAGGTATCGTCTCTAAGTAAATTTTTACCATAATCCTCATAATTCACCTGCTGGCCATCATTTGCGGTAGATGTACACCAGGGACGTAAAACTCGGGCCAATTTTCCCTTCGGCTCCCATCTTGAGGGTCACCACAGGTTCATACTTGACATCGCAGGATTACATTTCCGAAAGTGCTATTTTGTACTTGTACGTAGTTTTATTTTGCTTATCGAATTTTAAATGGTGATTCTAATGGTGACAAATTCTATATGACGTTATTTTCCTTGGTGGCGATCACGATTCCACAGGCGAGTGACTCTTCTTGTGACTCTCGTAGGCCACTTGTGGACATCCAGGGAAGCAATTAACCCGCGACCATGAGTATGACACCCGTGGCCTGTGTCATCCATTGCATTAAAAAAAATAATAATAATAAAAAATAAAATAAAATAAAAAGATAAGATTGTAAGTGACAGTCTTAATAGACGAAGGACTGGCTTAATTACTCAGGTAAAACGGCCGACTAGAAGACTGAAATAGCAACTGGCCTGATAGTCTTTGTACGCCTAAATATTAGCAAATTTTCTTCACAAGCAATCTACTCATTTCAAGTCAAAAACATCTGGCATCGATATTGAGTGTCCATTGTAATAAGTTTCCATTTTCTGTAACCCTGCTGAGTTGCCATGTAGGGTAATGGTAGGCGATGACACCGGCACTGTTCGTAGAAAATAATTGTGGTAGAGTGGAAACGTATTCAGTGTCAAGTAGTGTTTTGTACAACTTTTTTCCCGTTATATTATTATTTTTCCCAGAGGAAACTTGTATCGCTAGTATTCTAAAGCTGAAGTCTAAAAGCGTCACAGATAACAATGATTATTTCTTTTATACAGATAATATTAATATTTTTGATGGCAACTACTGTTCATAACTACTAATGGCATGGCACGTCAAAATACGCTGTCGTCTACGCCCTCGGAGTCGTTGCGGTGGGAAGGGCATCCGGCTTTTAAAAAAAAAAGTCGTAAGTACAGTGATGATAAAGAAATGAATAAAATATGCAAATATAAATAAGAGTGAAATAATAATCGTGAGTCAAACGTGCGAATAGACCGAGCCACCAAGAAGGAAACAAGGCATAATAGGAAATTGGTCGTTAGTTTGTTTTCGAGAGCCTGTACTTGACACGAATACAGACTGCAATTTCGCCGGGTGATTTTTGCAATACCCGGATTTCCTGTAGTTAAATTTGCATCATAGGCAAGATCTTTTAATTTTGATGTCGATATCTGCTGTTTGAAATTAATTGGTTGACAAGGAACTTGACATATCCGTATTTTCTCTTCTCGGTGAACTGACATCTGATTAAACTTTTCATACTTGAATTGTGACTAGAAGGATAATTTACAAATTACAACTATATATATTTTCTTATATCGAGTAAATGTAAAATATCAATTTGTGATGATTTACACCATCGTCTATATTCTTCTTTAAAACGAAAAGGCAATTAGATATAAGAAAAGAAAATCTGGCTTCATGAGATCTTTTATAATTCCCACCAAAGAGACGAAAAGATACAAGAATAGTAGACAGGTCCTGTCTGTTACTTAATGCGGGCCTGCGGGGACTATTGCAGCCCTTTTGCGCTCGGAAACCCCGCATTGCGAAAAATGACGTCATTGGGACGAATATTCGCCGTATGCAAGCTTTTTGATAGGCGTCGCCTCACTCTGCAATATGCCTTTGGCCCGGCACATAGAGTGGTGGGCCGATAGCGAATAAAAAGCGTAACAGCATTTTTCCGCTTTGGTGTTGTGCAATAAAGTTACGTTATATATGGTGGTGTTGCAATACGGTCACGTTCGTAACTTTACGTGGTTTGAAAAGTGTGTGTGTTTATGGCGAGCTTCCCCTAACATCTACATAATTCGCGTCAGCTTCTTACATAAGGGCGATCAGCATTGGGTCTATTTTAAGTTCATAGGTCTTGTTAAAACTCCTGTACGTATATGTATTGACATAGAAGTGCAAATACGTGTGGGTGTGGGGGTGTGTTGTATATCGACTGAATTATAATTTTTCAAAAATGGGTAAATGCAATGACCTCCACAGACTCGAGTGCCCAGGAGAGGGAAGGTTTCCTGACCTCAATGCATGTGGGCAGTTTTACGATTGCACCTCTGACAGCAACGGCAGCTACGTCATGACCAGGGATTACTGTCGGGGCTTCGTGTACAACGCCACTGCCAGGACTTGTAGTGGCGATGTTCGGGTGAGTTTCGTCAAGTTACTTTGCAATATTCGCGTTGGGATGTGTTGTATGTTCTCGTCTGTATCGGAATTTTGCAGTCGAGACGTCCCGTTTTTAAATTCCGTTCCATTCCAAATCATTTATGTTGAATTAACACTCATTTCTCCCCAACAAATACCACTCGACCTTGCCAGTGCAAATCGCGCAGAAGCCGGAGCCCGCCTATTGCAAGCCACAAACACTCTCATTTGTGCGAGTTCAAACCCGACAGTTTCCAGTGCGCCGATTGCAAGAACTTGGTCATGTGCATCAAAGGGCAGGCTTTCATCCGCCGGTGCACTAGCGGAGCGTTCTGTGACAAGAGAGAGCGGTTCGGAGGCGCCGTGTGCTACCCAGGGAGGCCTCAAGAGTGCACCTGCGAGAAGCCACACTCCCTGCGACAAGACTTGTACGACCCCCAGAGGTTCTTCTCCTGCGAGAGTGCTGGGTCGAAGCCCGAGGGTTACAGGTGCCAGGATAACATGATCTTTGACGAAGCCCTTGGCCTGTGTCGGAACAAGGAAAGCACGCTCTCATGCACCGAAGCGGGCTTGTTTGCCATTCCGAAAAGCTGCTCGGATTACTTCTCCTGCATCCCGCTCCGACACGGCTGGGTGCAGCGGTTCTACATGTGCACCAACAACAGGTACTTCAGTCAGAAAAGCGAAGCGTGCAAAGACCCTTGCTCGGGGAACTTCGTGTGCACCATACCGGGGTACTTCGGCGATCCGTTTGATACCCGCCGGTTCTTCGTCTGCTTCGATGACCCGCTTCGGATAATAAAGATCCATTACCAGTGTCCTACAGGCCATGTCTGGAATTCGAACTTTACACGGGGAGCAGAACAGTGTGTGCCGGATACTGAAGGACGCTCCCAGGCCCCGTGTTTCGTCCCAATCGATAGTTGTCCGGATGTCTACATGTTTGAGGAAACGGGCAGAAGCATGCTAAGTACAGGTAAGCCTCATATTTCCGTTTGTGTAGATATAGAAACGGTCTTTATGTTGTTTCTTATGAGCTCTCCTAAATCCCATGAAAATTTACATTGGAATATGGAATTCGAAATTTATCATTTCGACCTAAGACTAAAGATTCAGTTTTAATGCAATTAATCTTCCATACATCAATCAGAAGTGTCAAACAGAAGTAGTAAAAATCAAACCACATTAATGAAACATAACAAAGGGACGA
This sequence comes from Penaeus vannamei, assembly GCF_003789085.1. Lineage (NCBI taxonomy): Eukaryota > Metazoa > Arthropoda > Malacostraca > Decapoda > Penaeidae > Penaeus > Penaeus vannamei. Next base: position 118,794 of record NW_020870959.1, read on the forward strand.
AACCTTGTGAACTTCCATAGTTA
>NW_020870959.1:126316-143816 GCF_003789085.1 Penaeus vannamei
CTCCCAGCGGGCGGTGGTCTGGTCCAACCTGAGATACGCCTGTGCTGGTTGGTTCGGATTTTTTTCTTTCTTTTTCCTTTAATTTTTTTCTTCTTTTTTCTTTTTCCTTTATCTTCTTTTTTTCCTTTTTATTTTTTATTTTTCTTTATCCTTTCTTTTTCATTTTTCTTTATCCTTTCTTTTTCCTTTTTTCTTTTCATTTTTCCTTTTTCCTTTTTCCTTTCTTTTTCTTTTTTCAGTATTCCTTTCTCTTCTTGTCCTTTCTTTCGTTTCTCCTTTCTCTTCTTTCGTTTCTCCTTTCTCTTCTTTCGTTTCTCCTTTCTCTTCTTTCGTTTCTCCTTTCTTCTTTCGTTTCTCTTCTTTCGTTCCTTCATTCTCTTCTTTCGTTCCTTCATTCTTTTCTTTCGTTCCTTCATTCTTTTCTTTCGCTTTCGTTCCTTCTTTTTCTTCTTTCGTTCTTTCTTTCGTTCCTTCTTTCTCTTCTTTCGTTCCTTCTTTCTCTTCTTTCGTTCCTTCTTTCTCTTCTTTCGTTCCTTCTTTCTCTTCTTTCGTTCCTTCTTTCTCTTCTTTCGTTCCTTCTTTCTCTTCTTTCGTTCTTCTTTCTCTTTTCTTTCGTTCCTTCTTTCTCTTCTTTCGTTCCTTCTTTCTCTTTCTTTCGTTCCTTCTTCTCTTCTTTCGTTCCTTCTTTCTCTTCTTTCTTCTTCTTTTCTCTTTTTCTTCTTTCTTTAGTTCCTTCTTTCTTCGTTTTTTCTTTCTCTTTTCTTCTTTCTTGCTCTGCTGCTGCACTAAGAACCAAATGTTTTGTTTTTTTTATCAATGACGATAACATTAGAGAATATACATTAATTCATCAACAGTAGGAAAAAAATTCTCGTCTATTTAACCCGGAAATTATTTTTCTCCTACAGACGACCTTCCAAAAGCCATGCTGGACGATTTGCCTCCGGAGAAGAGGAGTCAGAAGGCGACCTCACTCAGGACACGCACGAGGTTACGACCCCTACCACCCCTGTCCCCACGCCTCCCCCCGAGAACCCCGCGAACCCACGCCTCCCCCCCCCGCGGACCCCACGCCTTTCCCCGCGAACCCCACGCCTTCCCGCGACCCCGCGAACCCCACGCCTTTCCCGCGGAACCCCACGCCTTTCCCCGCGGACCCGCGACCCCAACCCCACGCCTTTCCCGCGGGACCCCGCGAACCCCACGCCTTTCCCCGCGGACCCCGCGAACCCACGCCTTTCCCGCGGACCCCGCGAACCCACGACCCCGCCCCACGCCTTTCCCCGCGGACCCGCGAACCCCACGCCTTTCCCGCGGACCCCACGCCTTTCCCCGCAGCCCCCGCGGACCCACGCGCGAAACCCGCGAACCCCACGCCTCTGACCCCGCGAACCCCACGCCTTTTCCCGCGGACCCCGCGGACCCCACGCCTCCCCCGAGTACCCCGCTTGGTGGCAAGATTACTGACGATGAAACGGATGATAGGCTACCGACGACAAGGCTACTGGTTGGCTGGACTACTGACGTCTTGGCTCCTCTGTGCCTGGACTACTGACAACGAGACTGCAAGCGCTCGGGATTTTGACGATTTGAAAGTACTGGAGTGTCGTCTGGCGCTCTTTATTTTCGATGTAAATAAAGTGTGATATGGATTGTTATTTTGTTGTTTTTTTTTCTGTTTATTTATACCGACTGAATTGGTTGTATTCTGGTTACATTTCTCCTTAATTTTGTTAGATGTGTTTTCTTCCTTTTTTTTTTTTTCTTTTTTCGCAATACCTCTCTCTAGATGTATATCTTTGTCTCGCTCTACTTGTCTATAGCTGTCTCTCTCCCTCTCCCTCTCCTTCTCTTCCTTCCTCTCCTCTCTTCATTTTACAACCCTCTACATCCCAATTATTCCTTCCTGCCTCAATGTATTTTTTCGGCCCCCAGTTATAGATTAATGGTTCTACCAACTGTATTCCACCCTTGTCTTGATCGTCAGTCACCCCTTTGGCGAGCCCAGACGATGAGTAAAGCCTCGACCACGCGATCGAACAGTGCCTTGCAGATTTGGTCCGTGTACCGAAAGCCCGTCGGCAAGTGTTCGATTACGTGGACGTGGCTTGGAGTGCCTTGAGAGCCTTCATTACGTTTCAGACTCTCGGCTCTCAGCTCAGCTCATCAACCCTGTCGCCTTTCTTCCATACCTGTTCCATTTTCAGTAGAAAACATTTCTTTATATTTGAAAAAAATATCCTTTAAAAATTCTTTGAATGTTTACTTAATGCCGAGTTTCGGTTTCTCTTTGTTTTAATGCCAGGAATATACTTCCTTTTCATATTCCCAGACATTATGCCAATGTCTGTCTCCATTATTGTTAGACAAATACTTATGCCATCCCCTTTTGTTCCCTCGACATAAAAGCGTGTCTGTTCTCATCTCTCCCTAACTACAAAGTTTTCCATGTATGCCATATACTCGTCACGTTAATTATAATAAGCTTGAATCAAGTTCCCCCCAATCCCTTGCCCGTTGTTGTCGGGGGGGGGGTGGCTTAGGAGACGAAGACTGAGACCCAATACAGGGATCTCCCCTGCCTAGGGCCTCAGCCCTCGACTCAATTAATTTTGCATGGTATTTTCCCTCTCCAGCTTTTGTTTCCGTCTCTTCTCCATCCCCTTCTACTATCTACTTCCTAAGGTGTGAGAGCCGTGCTGAGAGGATGAAAGGCTTACCTAGTGCCAGTCCTGAACGGCCTGCGGGAACTATGGGCACGGTACTCCCGACTAATCTAGCCCTTACCTTCAGTAGCGAAAGGAGGTGGACCGTTTAGGCCTTTTTATATAATCCAGGTTCCCTATGACCAGTAATGAAAATGTAATCCCTTTATTAGAGGCTATGAGGCTAGCCCTTTTATCAAATAGCCCCAACCCAGGCTCTCCTTTGACCACGGCTCCGAACACTACTACCCACTCCTCAATGCCTACTAGTGCATTACCCACCCAAGCAGAAAATCAATCTCCAGAAGACATTCCTACCCACCCAATTTCCTCAAATTCATCAACTCTACCCCCGCAACTTTCATCAAGCAAGCAATCCTCCCTTATCACTACCTTGCAGCCTTATTCTCCATCATTCCGTAATACTCCCTCTTCCACACGTCCCCGACCATCCACCACCACCAACCCTACAGATATCTTAAATACTCTGTTTAGCCCAGCTAAATGGGACCGATTTTTCGTGATCCCTTCTACAGCTCCTTACTCAGGCAACACTCTTCTCTTTCAATAATGCCTCCAAAAACAAGTAGGTAGAGTCCCTTTCTATACCAAACGCGACCGCTCTCGTCTTGTAACAGTCAGATCAGAAACTGAATCTATAGCACTATCAAATTTAACTGATCATTCTGGCAAGCCCATTCCTGCAGAACCTCATCCACCCCTTAATACCTGTACCGGAACTGTCTCTCTCTCCCCAGCAAACTGCCCAGTCAATACCAAAGATTGGTCAGACTGTGGAGAAGACTTATTAGGATGCCTCAAAGACCAAGATGTAAAATCAGTACATTGCTGTACCATTCCTCCTAAAGGTCAAGGAAAGAATCCGACCAACATTGCCAAAATTACCTACCGTACACATGACCTTCCCTTACGTATCTACATCAGTGGACAACCCCCTGTTCGACCATACCAACCCCCTCCCCAATGTCAGAACTGTTGGCGCTTTGGACATCCTGCCAAACATTGCCGTTCCACAGACCGATGCCCCATATGTGCCCAACCTGGTCATAATCGATCAAACTGCTCAGCACAAGCACGAACATGTGCTAACTGCGGCGGCCCCCATAATGTATTTTATAGAGGCTGTCCCAATTACAAGTTTGAATCTGAAGTAGCAACTCTCAGATACAAAAATGGTCTCACTTTACGTGAAGCCAGACAGGAAGCACCTCGACAAGGTTTCTCTCACACTCCATACTCTAACATCGTTCGCTCAGGCCCTCCCCCTCCACCCCAAAATGTCCCCATTTCCACTTCTACATTCTACTTCCCTCAGACCAATTCCTTTGCCACTCTAAACCCAGACACCCCAATCTCAACCACAGCTCTTATCTCCACTACAGCCCCAACACCAACCCCTCTCCCTCCCGCACTACCCGCAGTAGACAGACTAAACATTCTAACCCTTCTTCCCCTACAGCACAATCACCTCCACCTACCTTTACCTTTATTCCTGAGACACCAGTCTCCTCTTCCCCTCCTCATAGAAAACCTTTATCCCAAAAACTCTTCAACCAACCCATTGCAGAAACAATTACCTTCTCACAAAACTCTCCAACCAATTCCACTGCAGAAACAATGGATGACATCCAAAGTTATATGCTTAAGACACAAGATCCCATAACTCATGCTCCTTCCACACTTGAAGTGGTTGCCGATATATTCATATCCCTCCTACTAATATTCCTCCTACACCCCTTCCTCCTACTCCCTCTCAGCACAACCTAACCCCCTCAATTCTGTCCACCTCCGATATCCATTCTCTGATATCCATCCCCTCTTACAGCACCCCTACACCCCTTCCTCCTAATCCCTGCCAAGACACACATCCCTTCAACCCCAACTATAGGCACATTCTCCCTCCCTCCATCCCCTATCTTTTGCACTCCCTCCCAGACACACACGAGAATCACTCATGTCACAACAATGCCCTTCCCCAAATTCCCTACCTCCTAATACCCCTCCTTCACACACCCTAGCTCCTTCTCCCCCAGATTCCCCAATACGTACTGTATGCGATATCACTCATAAGCTATAGCTCTCCTACATTGGAATATTCGCGGTTTCCGTTCTCATAGACCAGACCTACGTCATATCCTTGCTTCTTATAATCCATCTATTATCTGCCTCCAAGAGACTTTCCTCACACACCCTCCTATTCCAATTCCCAATTACCATTTTATCTCTTCCCCACACTCCCTTTATGTCTCGTCTATACTTATCCATCATAAAACACCTTATGTCATACCTCCCATACAAACTACTGTCCCATGCACAGTTATTCGCATCTTTCTTCGCCGCTGGTTCACAGTAATTTGAGTCTACTTCTCCCCATCCCATCCCATTGACTTTACTGCCTTTGAAACTCTAATTTCCCAACTCCAACCACCTTTCCTCGTAGTTGGTGATTTCAACTGCCGCCACACTCTGTGGGGTGACTCTATCACCAACTCTCGAGGCCGATCTCTAGAATGCTTCCTCTTCCCAAATAACCTAATTATTCTTAATTCAGATCGCCCCACACACTTTGACATGCGCACACAATCCTTTTCATGTCTTGACCTCTCTCTATGCTCTCCTATTCTACATTTAGATTTCCATTGGTCAGTTCTAGACCACTTCCCCTGTAGTGACCACTTCCCAGTACTCCTTTCTCCTACTTCATATGTACCACTTCCTAATCCTCCACGCTGGTGCTTTGATAGAGCTGACTGGCATACTTTCACTTCACTCTCTACTATACCTATCCCTCCATTCCCCTTACCGTCCATTTCAGATGTGCTACAATGTTTTACAACCACGATCCTAAGAGCTGCCTATACAGCCATTGCTCGAACTTCAAGACCATATACCACTAAATGTGTTCCTTGGTGGAATTCTGATCGCACCAAAGCGCTTCACTTAAAACAAGCAGCCTGAAACAGCTATCGCTACAAACGAGGCACCCCACGGCTATCAGCCCTTATTTACCTTTAAAAAGGGCATCTGCCCATCTTCGCCGTACAATTAGAAACAGCAAAACAAATAGCTGGCAAAATTATGTTTCATCAATTACATCTTCCACATCTATTTCAGCTGTTTGGCGACGGATTCATAAATTATCAGGCAAACATCCCCCCCATCCTGCACCCGTCCTCCATATTCGAGATACTCTCATATCTGAACCTGTCGAAGTAGCTAATGAACTGGGCAACTATTTCAGCCAGGTCAGTAGTGGCTCTCACCTTTCTCCACACTTTTCTTCCATTAAAGCCATCAAAGAACGCATCCCTATTACCTTCACCCTATCCTCTGATGAGTCCTATAATGCTCCTTTTTCTTCTTCTGAACTCACCGCTGCATTACAGTCGTGTCGCAACACTCATGAAGGCCCTGATGGTATTCACTATCGTATGCTCCGACACCTCCCATCTTCTTCTCTATCCCTCCTTTTAACTATTTTCAACCACATATGGACGTCAGGAAATTTTCCTTTTCATTGGCGAGATGCTCTTATCCTACCTTTCTTAAAACCCAATAAATCAGGTACCCTACCCCAAGGATACCGCCCCATAGCTCTAACTAGCTGCTTGTGCAAACTACTAGAACGAATGGTTAACTTCCGCTTAATGTGGTATCTTGTATCTCATAATCTCCTTTCCCCTTCCCAATTTGGTTTCCGACGTGCCCGAAGTACAGCAGACCCACTTGCCCATTTCGAGACATATATTACATCGGCATTTGCACGTCATGAATCCGTATTAGCCATATTCTTTGATCTAGAAAAAGCATATGATACCACATGGCGATACTGTAGCGGTTCCTGATTGGCCATCAATCTAGAACCGCACCTGACCTGTGATTGGCCGACTCCTGCCTCGGGACCGCCCAATCTGGCCGAGTAAACATCGCCGGTCAGGTTCTTAAGCAGCCGGACCTGAGCCGGAATCATCATTCGCCTCACGACGGTTGCTGACATTACTTGTGCTTGGTTCATCACCAAATAAATAGATAAAATCCAGTTCGGTTTTATAACCCCAACACTGGTGACCCTCGGAGTGAACCAAGTTTTTCACACAAGATGTCAGCAACAAACAGGACGCTACCAATCTGCTCTCTGGCCAGCCTGCCGGAATGGTTTCTTCAGGTGGAGCAGGAATTCCTCCTCAGGAACATCACCACCCAGACCACCAAATTCCGTATGCTGGTCACCAACCTTCCACCCGAGCTCCTTTTGACCGTCGGTGACCTCCTGAACGATCAGCGGTACGCCACATACGATGAGCTCAAGGAAGCGATCCTCAGACGCGCAGCACCAAACCCTCTGGCCGCGTTGAGCTCCTTCCTCTCCTCCGACACCACGGACAACCGTACGCCTTCGGAAATTCTCCGCCACTTCCAGCGCCTCCTCACCCGCACCAGCATGACCTTTCCCGCCAGACGTCATGCGCTCCCTGTTCCTCAAACGGCTGCCCGCAAGATATCCAGCAAATCCTGCTGGTATCAGACGACCCCACTAGAGCAGCTCGCTCTGAAGGCCGACGCGATCATCGCAGCGACGCGCAATGCACTCGCAGCGAATCCTTACAGCCCAGGTCGCTGCACTGTCCGAAGCTGTACAGAGATTATCCACACGGGAGCGTTCACACTCCCGGCATCGCTTCCGCACCCCTTCGCCGCCGCGCAGAGAACGGAACTTTCAAGACACCAGTCCGTTTCCGCACACCTTTCGCCTCTGCGCAGAGGTTGGAATTACAGCCGCTCCCCGACTCCGAGGCGCCGCCAAGACGACCAACGCCGCTACTTCTGTTATTATCATAGAGGCTGAGCACCTTTTCGCGAACCTCGGATTTTTTACGTCGGCGTTTACTGTACGTCGGATGCCTCTTCACCCTCCGTTTCCTCATCGACACGGGGGCAGAGGTGAGCCTCCTCCCGGCCTCCCACAAGGATAAACGCCTTCCCTCCTCGCAGCACATTGGAAGCTGCCACGCGACGCCATCAACGTCTATGGCGAGCGTTTGGAGACCTCTTTCTCTGACAGGCGCCCCCAGCCAACGATTCCAATGGATCTTCCTCCAGGGTAAGGCTCTCATCCACCAATCCAGAGCCCGCACACTTGCCGCCCCGACTCTGGTAGGTGCTCCTTTAATATACAGTGCACTTACAAGAATTCCCGGCTTTATCCAAGTCGATCAACCGGGCTACCCAACCACGGCACGAGGTCCGCCACCACATTCGAGACTCACGGTCCCCCTGCCACACTCTCGCTGCCGTCCGCTCGCCCCCGACAGATGTCGCAGCGCCAAGGCGGAGTTCGACCACATGAGGCAGTTAGGGATCATACGCCCTTCCAGCAGCCAATGGGCGGCCCTCTACATTTGGTGAAGAAGGACGGTGACTGGCGCCCGTGCGGTGATTGCCGTCATCTCAACACAGTAACCGCCCCCGACAGATACCCGCTGCCACACCTGCACTCCTCCCACGAGCTGTCCGGCTGTACGGTCTTCTCGAGGATCGACCTCGTGAGGGCGTACCACCAAATTCCGATCGCTGAGGAGGACATCCCCAAGACGGCCGTCATTACACCGTTCGCCTTGTTCGAGTTTCTCAGGATGCCTTCGGTTTCCGCAACGCCACTTAGACCTTCCTGCGTTCATGAACGACGTGACTCGCGGGCCTTGAGGGGGTCTTCATATAAATCGACGACATCTCCGTCGTCGCCAGCACCTCAGAGGCAGACCACGCCCGTCATCTCCGCGCCTCTCTTCGGCAGACTACAAGAAGCCGGGGTCGTGATCAACCCAGGGAAATGTCTTTGGCGCAGCTTCGCTCTCTTTCTAGGCCACACCGTCACCCCTCAAGGCATCACTCCAGCGCAGGAGAAGGTTACCGCCATAAAGAAAGTTCCCCAAGCCTGCCACGGAGAAGCAACTTGAAAATTCCTAGGGATGTTCAACTTCTACAGGAGATTCGTTCCCAAGTGTGCCCAGCTCCTCAAGCCCCTTCACGCCCTGATCACACCTAACAGGGCCAGCAGAAACACCAAAATCAAGTGGACGCCCCTACAAACGAAGCCTTCGAAGCCTGCAAGGAAGCCCTGGCCTCCAACCACCCTGCTGAACCCCCCCTGCCCGAGGCTCCTCTCAGCATAGCAGTCGACGCCTCCGGCACTGCCATCAGCGCTGTCCTCCAGCAATGACAGGGTAAGCAATGGGAACCTCTTGCCTTCTTTTTCGCAGACCCTGTCGCCACGCCAGTCACGATACAGCGCCTTCGGAAAGGAACTCCTGGCAGCGTACTCCGCGGTGAGGCACTTCCAGCCGTACGTGGAGGCTAAGGAATTCCACATCCTGACGGACCATAAACCCCTCACCTTCGCCCTACACTCGAGGACCGCCGCCAATGTCCTCACGAGGAGCGCCACCTGGACTACATCTCACAGTTCACGACGGACATCTGTCACATTCGTGGCCGCGGACAACGAGGCCGCCGATGCCCTCTCGAGGGTTACCATAGCTGCAGCGACCCACGCCGACGACGCTGTGAATTACCACTTGGTCAGCAGTGAACAACGCCAGGACGCATCCATGATTCCGCTCATAGAGGGCCAGACTTCCTTAGCCTTGAGAGAGTCAAGATCCAAACTCACACGACGACCTTCTCTGCGATGTCTCCCTCGGCTACCACGACCATACATCCCCCTTCCCTCCGCCAGCGATTCTTCAACGCATACCACCAGCATCGAGGCATCCGGGCACCCAACATCTCATCCGCGGCAAAGTCGTCTGGCCTGGCATTAACAAAGACGTTCGACAGTGGTGCCGCTCGTGCATCGAATGCCAGAGGACCAAAATCTACAGGCATACGAAATCTCCCTTCCAGACGTTTCCTATCCAGACGAAAGGTTCCAACACATGCACATCGATATAGTGGGACCCCTGCCTTCGGACGACGGCTACAGCTACATCCTGACGATGATCGACGCTTCACCAGATGGCCCGAGGCTACGCCCATCCGCGACATCACCGCAGCGACGGTCGCCAGGACCTTCCTCAGCACCTGGATCTCCCGCCTCGGCACGCCGGATACGTCGCTACCGACCGCGGCGCCCAGTTCAAGTCGGAACTCTGGCGCCAGCTGATGGTACTACTTGGTTCCAAGAGAATCAGGACGACCGCCTACCACCCTGCGCCAACGGCATGGTCGAGCGACTCCACCGGCATATGAAGCAGGCCCTGACATCCTCCTCCTCCAACAGGAGGTGGGTCGACCAACTGCCCCATGTCCTCCTTAACATCCGGACATCCTTCAAAGAGGACCTGCAGTGTGTACCGCCGCGGAAATGGTCTACGGAACAACGCTTGCCTCCCTGCAGATTTCATCGTCACAGCCGGCAACTTCGAACCAGGAACCTTCGGCAAACAACCCTGCGAACGGATGACCGGGTACGCAGCCGACTGACGAGACCCACCCGACAACAGGACATATACATGCCCCCAGGACTCCAGGATTGCTCTCATGTCTTCGTGAGAAAACATCCCAGACCTCCTCTCTGTCCTCCTTACGAGGGTCCATTTCCGGTCATCCGAAGAGGCGACAAGACGATCACCATCCACCGCCCAAGGGAGAAAACACCGTGACCGTCGACCGCGTCAAACCCGCACACCTGCACCAGCCCATTAAAATCGCCAAAGTCCGTTTCGCGACCGCGAAACTAGAGGGGGAGTGCTGTAGCGGTTCCTGATTGGCCATCAATCTAGAACCGCACCTGACCTGTGATTAGCCGACTACTGCCTCGGGACCGCCCAATCTGGCCGAGTAAACATCGCCGGTCAGGTTCTTAAGCAGCCGGACCTGAGCCGGAATCGTCATTCGCCTCACGACGGTTGCTGACATTACTTGTGCTTGGTTCATCACCAAATAAAGAGATAAAATCCAGTTCGGTTTTATAACCCCAACAATACCATATACTCCAACAATTGTCCTCCTTAGGTTTACTTGGAAATATGGGCGTTTTCATCAAATCCTTCCTTTCTAAACATACCTTCCAGGTCAAAATTGCCTCTTCCATGTCATCATCCTTTCCTCAATTTGAAGGCGTCCCACAAGGAAGTGTACTTAGTACCACTTTATTCCTTCTTGCTGTAAATGACATAGCCTCAGTCCTACCACCAGGAGCCCGGGCATCACTATATGTTGATGACTTAACCATCTATGCATCTGGCACATCCATACCAGATCTCTGTCAATTTCTTCAGACTGCAATAACATCAGTAACTTCTTGGGGCACTAACCATGGCTTTCGCTTCTCTACCTCTAAATCTTTCCCCATCCTTTTCTCTCGGTCACGTACGGTTCCCAAACCCCCACTCTTCTTGTATAACGCTCCACTCCAATACCGTTCTTCTGGCAAATTCCTAGGCGTTATATTAGATTCCAAATTGTCTTGGCGAGACCATATCTTGTACATCAAAGAAAAAGGTCAACGCCCCCTCCGAATCTTACAAACTCTTTCACACCTCTCCTGGGGCTCAGATCGCAAAACTCTCCTCCATCTTCATGTTACCTTGATTCTCTCCACTCTAGATTATGGATGCCATATCTACTCCTCTGCCTCAACCTCTCTTCTTGCTCATCTTGACATCATCCACCACAGCGGTCTCTGCTTAGCCCTAGGCGCCTTCCGCTCCTCTCCAGTTGAGAGCCTATATACTGAATCTAGCATGCCGTCCCTCTCTCGACGTCGAGCACTTCTCTCTCTTCGATGCTATGCTCGATTTCACCAATTTTCCCTTACCAAACTAACTATTCCACAATCCTTACTTCATACCTTTACCTCTTCTCCACGTTTACCAACTCCTCTCCCCGTACGCATGGATACCCTCCTCTCCCATTCCCCCTTCCTCATCTCCGACCTCTCCCACTTTCTGTCCATTCCATTCCTCCATGGCTTATACCTAACCCCTGTATTTGCTCCTCAGTTTTCCCTGACCCACCAAAATCAGATATTCCCTCCTCTATCCTTCTCACTCATTCCCTTGACCATGTCTCCATTCATTCCTCCAGCATTCATGTTTACACTGATGGTTCCAAATCCATCTCAGGAGCTGGATTCGCAGTAACATTCCCAAACTGCACTTTCAAATACACCCTCCCTCCTGAATCTAGTGTCCTTACTCTGTATGCACTCCTTTTTGCCTTAAGACGCATATACTCATCCCCCTCTTCCTCTTTTACTATTTTTACTGACTCCCGTAACTCTTTAACCCTCATAAAGTCTATGCACTCGACCAATCCCCTTGTCTGTAAGATCCAGAACTGGTTGTTCTATCTATCCACACGTCACAAATCTGTCAGATTTTGCTGGGTTCCCAGCCATGTTGGAATCCCTGGCAATGAACAGGCAGATACTCTTGCACGCTATGCCGCAATGTCCACATCACCTCAACAACACTTCTCACATATTCCAGCTACAGATTACTACCCCACTTTAAAACCTTCTTGTATACCCGATGGCAATCTTTTTGGTCAAGACTCCACAACAATAAATTACATACTGTAAAACCATCAATCTCCTCTTGGTCAGCTCCATTTCACAAAAACAGACGTTGGGAGACGGCCCTCGTACGCTTACGTATTGGCCACACTCGCCTAACACACGCCTATCTATTGTCACGCTCAGACCCGCCCCTATGTCCTCTATGTAACGTCCCTCTTACAGTCCCACACATTCTCTTGTCCTGTCCACGCTTTAATACAGCACGTGTCTCTGCATTTCCACACCTATCCTCCCTTCACCGACCTCCCAACATATCAGACATCCTTACAGAATCCCACAGCTTCTGCCTTGACAACCTGTTCTCCTTCCTCAGACGCATAAATATCCTTCACTTGATCTAACTCCCTTACCTAAACCATCATAACCTTTTCCCCCATCTTCAGCCTTTCAACACTACTCTAGATAGTTGACACATAGCAACTATCACCTGACATCCCCCTTTACCATACCTTCATATAGTGCTATATGACCTTAGATGTCTAGCACATTTATTTTAACCATTAACCATTAACCATTGAATCAAGTTGTGGGATCTCTGGTGTACCTTTACATTACGTAGCTTAGACATCACGAGTTTTTCCTTACAAAGCTACATGTTTGGCCATAACTAGTAGCAGTTCGAGCATATGGATGTTCGTAAAAATGCAGACTCCCTTTCTAGCTAATGCCTCAATGCTTAAGTAGGCAACCATTTCCTTAAGAGTGCGAAAGGCCACCCATTAGTGTAGAAGTCCTTTCCTATACCCCTTCAAAAGATGATGATAACCTGCAGTTCCGGCGGTTGCAAAATCGTGTAAGCACATTGAGAACCGGCAGACTAGTTGGCTTTTTTGCCTTTCTTTTCCACTTCATTTGATACATCCTTTTTAAGATCGATTTTTAAAGTCTTATATATCAGTCCAACGTGATATTACATATCTATCCATTGTATGCAATCGTAGAACCCTTTGCAAACAAAATAACGAAGGAAAAATATATAAAGCATTTCCATTATATTGCTTCCTCAGATCATACCCTGAAGATGTAATAAAGCGAAAAGGCATGAGTGTGTTGTATTGGTTTATTCTTCGTGGCTTTATTTACAGATTGCTCAGCAAGACTTCATCCACGTTGTCGAACAGTGTTTATATACAAGATTAAAGCCTAGCCAATCTCTTGTTCTGGGAGAAGTAAAATGTTTTGTTTGTTTAACTTGCATGTATTAATGTGTGTCTGTCTGCGTCGAGGAAGAGGGAAAAAAAGAGATCTGTGTTTATCTCAAGGTATTCTGTTTATCTGCAAATAGTATAATAAGTCGGGCCGCGCATCAGGGCATTCGACATCCAGGGCGAATCATAAAACATGCAACCCCGTCCAATCACTCACCCCCCCCCCCCCACCCACACAATACGTTTAATGAAATGAATACGAGTTTATTCGGGAAACTTTACTTGTCTGCAATTTCGCGATGCCATGTGTGTATTTGCCGTATTTCTAAGTGCAGTAATTGGGAAGACCGCATCATCACAATTGTAATCCAGTTGAATTTGAATTAACAATATTTAACACAAAAAATACTATAGTGAAGTTTATAAAAGGAATGGTGAATGCTAACAGTGAAGTGGGAATATACCTTTATACACTGACTCATAACAAATAGTTTGTTCGAATATGCTGTACCTAGATATAACAGTTATTCATGTTACATTTCATAAAAGCTATTCATGAGTATCGCTATATCCTATATATCTAATGAATTAACAGAGTTGCTTTATGAGGTGACACCAAAGTTTTCTGCGGTCAGGGGAACAGCAACATAATAGTTACCCATAATAAACCTGCGGTAACTCCATGTTCTTTGATACCACGAATGACATGTTTAGAGACTATACGAGAAAATTAATGTAAATTGTGAGAATTCCTTTTGCATTTTTCGGTTTCCTAATTGTTATTTTCACTATCAATAAATCTTTAAAAACTAGAATCTGAAATATGAATGAAAGCTCATTTTTCTCGGTCGAATATCATACAAATATTAATTTGTATTTTTGCATCTTTTAAGCATAATACAAAATGTGCACATTGGACACCTCATTTCACTTGCATGATAATGAAACGAGAGAGTACTGTTCGGATGTCGAAAATATTATTTTAAACAAATATGGATGTTGAATGGATGCTGTGTTCCTACCGCTCTCTCTCACCCTCTAACTCTCTTATATACTTTACTCTTTCTTCCCTTCTCTCTTCCTCCATACCTCCCTCCTCTTCTTGCTTATTATTCATTCATCTCATCTCCCTCCTCTTCCTCCTTATTCATTCTTCCTCTCATCTCCCTCTCCCTCAACGAGTACCTCTGTTACTCACACGTCTCAGTTCCTTGTTATTCTTCTTTCCTTCTCTCTCTTCTCATTCCCTCTCTCACTCCTCATCTCCTTTCTCTCTCCACTCTCTCTCTCTCTCTCTCTCTCTCTCTCTCTCTCTCTCTCTCTCTCTCTCTCTCTCTCTCTCTCTCTCTCTCACTCTCTCTCTCTCTCTCTCTCTCTCTCTCTCTCTCTCTCTCTCTCTCTCTCTCTCTCTCTCTCTCTCTCTCTCTCTCCTCTCCTCTCCCTCCTCTCCCTCTCCCTCCTCTCTCTCCCTCTCTCTCTCTCCCTCTCCTCTCCCTCCCTCTCCCTTCCTTCCCCCTTTCCCTCTCCCTCTCCTCTCCTTCTCCCTTCTCTCTTTCTTTCTCCCCTCTCTCTCTTCTTCCTCTCCCTCTCCCTCTCTCTCTCTCTCCCCTCCTCTCTCTCTCTCTCTCCTCTCCCCTCTCTCTCTCTCCCTCCCTTCAACGATAAATATTCTTTTTTTTTTATAATCTCAGTATTTAACTTTAAAATCAGTCTCACTTGAAATATTAAATATCTGTTTTCATCCACACATATTTGCAATCGTGCATTTTGTTGGGTGAAAATTCTTGCGATCGATGAAGAGAGAGTCTTAGAGGTAGAAATACAAGTTAGTGAAGATTAATTATAAATGTGTTTCCTGTCAGACACGTGTCGTTTTTTGGCTTCTTCGCCACGTGCCAGTCTCCCCGAAAAGGAAAAAATAACTTGGAAATAAAAGCAGAGGAAAACGATACTGAGATTACGAAAAGGTAAAGGAGATAGCATGTAAAAGAACATATATATATATGTATCTCTCTCTCTCTCTCTCTCTCTCTCTCTCTCTCTCTCTCTCTCTCTCTCTCTCTCTCTCTCTCTCTCTCTCTCTCTCTCTCTCTCTCTCTCTCTCTCTCTCTCTCTCTCTCTCTCTCTCTCTCTCTCTATATATATATATATATATATATATATATATATATATATATATATATATATATATATATGTAATATATATATATATGCATGTATGTATGTATATTTATATATATACATTATGTATATATATATTTTTATTATGAATACCGCGTTTTTTTTTTCTTTCTTTCTTTTTTCTTTAGAAACTCGTGTGAAGTGAATCCTTTTCGAAACGCGGGAAGTTGAAGAATGAGCCAAATAAACTTTTGATATAGATACAGAATTCCCAAGAAAATGTTCCGCTCCCTTATCCACCCTCCAATCCTTCTGTTTGTTGTCCCTCTACCTTCAAAATATTTACCGATATCCATCCTCTTCCCCCACAAGTTCCCCCTACTCCTCTTCCCCAACAAACCCCATCCTCTCCTTCTCCATGTCCACCATTCGCTTTTCGTTCTCCAGTTATCCTTGCCTCTCCCACCTCGCGTAATCCTTCTCTGTTGCGAAAGTGTCCTGTGAATGTGTGTGCGTTTGTGTGAATATGCGTGCGTGTGAGTGTGTGCGAGTGTGAGTATATTAAATAAAGGTTGATAACTTATGCATATACATTGATATATTGTTACTGTTTCAATTTATCTTTGTGCACATATTACATTGTTTACGTTTGTGTTTGTCTGTACTAACTCTAAGCATACTGTCTTAATAAGGTATATATGTCTCCACTCAGCATGTCCTTTCCACCATGACGGAAAGTTAATAGGCACAGCATGACATGAAAGAGTTATACCATTACGCTGTTTTTACCATGTTAATTACCTCATTAAATTTTCATAATGTGGGTGATTTTTTTTTTTTTACGTTATTTTCCGGCCAGATATTATGCATTGTTAATCCACTGGTTGCAAATTAAGGTTTTTCTCGACTGCAAAATAGGTGATGTGTATTTTTTTCTGTTTTTACGAATCAAGGGTGTGAGAGAGTAAATGTGAAATAGAAGGGTGTAGGATGATGTATTGAACAATACGAGGCTAAAACAGGAGACGAAGTATCACATATGCGATTTATGAAAGACAGAGAAACAAAGAAAAAAATAGAAATAGAACAAAAATATCTATCGATCTATTTGTATACTCATCTATCTATCTATCTCTATCTATCTATATATATATATATATATATATATATATATATATAAATGATAGACAGAGAAACAAAGAAAAAAATAGAAATAGAACAAAAATATCTATCGATCTATTTGTATACTCATCTATCTATCTATCTCTATCTATCTATATGATCTGAAATTATTTGTAAATTTTGATGTATTCAGGATAAACATCAAATACACCAGTTTGTAGAAATATATTAGGGAAAACGGGTTTATGGTAAAAGGGAAATATGAAAGACAACGCTATTATCCTCGTTTGATATTAGCATCAGTTTTACTCGGCAATACCCACCCCCACCCCACCCCACCCCATGCTCGTTGTCGACGGTGGGGGGGGGGGGGCTTAGGAGACGGAGACTGAGGCCTAATGTGGGGGATCAAACCTACCTTGGACCTCATCCCTCGCCTCAACTGATTTTGCACGGTCTTTTCTTCTCTTTTCCTTTTCATTCTCTTTTCTATCCCTTTCTTCTGCTCACATCCTGAAGTTTGAGAGCCGTGCTGAAAGGATGAAAATCTAGCTCTGAGATTTCCTCTTTACCTCTTTTATTACCATACTAACCGACAGCACTGTACAACCTTTGACATCTATCATATTTTGTCTTAATCGTTAACTCATTTTCAACCTTTTTGCCACAGTAATTTGTCATAATGCTGCATGACTTTTCCTGACCTGGAAACTTCGCTCCCAAGCCTTGCCCTATTGCTGTATCTTATATACGCCGCTAATAACCTTAGGTGTTGACGCGACAGAAAAAAAAATAAAGAAAGA
>NW_020870959.1:165499-170686 GCF_003789085.1 Penaeus vannamei
AAAAAAAAAAAAATACCGGTGCACATTATAACTTCGACCGAATGTTCCACCAATTACTTGTTCGGTAGTGATGGATAGTTCACCTCTTTTTGATGGTTGTTAGCATGGGAGCGACGACTATTGGAGGAGTGGGAGGCACCTTCCCGGTCAGAAGACGATAATGTAACCCTGGCTGGAAAACCCAGTCAGTCACGGCAATCCGCTCTAGTATCAAGATCGTCTGGGACAAGAACAACTGAAAGGTGATTAATTTTGATATTTGGGTCATAGTCCGTTTATTATTTGTATAGTTTGTTGGGGGATGTCTATAAAATTTGAGAGTAATGATACTTGAACTCTTGCAAACTAAATTTATATATTTTTCAGATGGCCAATATGATCGTGGCGTTGGTCCTTGCTTTGGGTCTGGTATGTTGATTTGTTTTCTTCATAATTGACTTTTATTGCATACAATAAGGTTTATGGGTAATGATCTCGATATTCTAAATCCCCAGGTGCTGGGTGCCTCTGCACAGTACGAAAGCCACGGCAGAATCCCAGAGCCGCGGGTTGCTCGCCCCGTGACGGAGACCGTGACGAGGACGGTAAGGAGGCGGGTTCCGGTTCCTATAGAAATCTGCGTCTAGTCCATATAACTGTAGGAACTAACGTGATTGTTCTCGCAGGACACGGTGACGCACACGTTCCGCGTGACGACGACGAGCGACATCTGGGTGACGGAGAGCACCTTCGTGGAGCTCCCCGTGACGGTGTACACGACGGAGCGCGACTTCGTGCCCGAGGTGGCCAGGACGGTGACCTCGGTGCTCAGGGTCACCACCACACCGGTAAGGAGAGCCATGCATGTAGCTGATCTTCCGAATATTGTTTATATTTCTAATGAATGCGAGCCTTGACCTGGTTCTTGGGTTCCAGGTCGCCATCAAGACCGCCGAGGAGTTCGTGAATCCCTCCCGCACCTTCGTCTCCGTCTTCACCAGCTTCGTGACCACCACCGAGACCGTTAAATTCTGGCAGAGCATCTACCACGTGTCCACTGATTACCAGGTAATTGGTTTATTTTTGTCATGCCTCCATGCATTACTTGTATTTAAGAACCTCAATCTGTTTATCACCACCCATCTATAGCGAGGGGTCCACACCAATTCACCCATTGAAAGATTTTTAATTCCAACTATGGTCACTCCAGATTACCACCCTACCGGTTTGGACTACCCAAGAACTTGTCCAGCACGTAATCACCACCACGACCCATTACGTTACCAACTTCGTTACGTCTACGCAAGGGTACTACGGCCATTAATAGCATAATAAACCATGGTGCATATCTTGAAATTTAACTACCCATGTAATCTCAAATCTTTGGAAAACTTCAGCAAATGAGGATATAACTGCCATGACTTGCTGCTGTATTTGCACGATTTTTTTTTTTCCAAGCCTGCCACCATATACATTGTCTATATATCTCTCAGGTGATCCTCCGTAAATCCATGTCTTGTGTGTAGACGGGTAAATTCGACAAGCAGTGGATGGCAAAAGCTTCTATATTACGGGTTTCATTACAATACCCCCCCCCTGGTAGTTGAGCCGGTGCCATGGTTAAGAGAACTTACCTGCTTTATGATAGTGGCAGTACTTACACTAAACATCCCAGAGGCCAATGTCTGTCCAACACCAATGTTGCCAAGATTAGCTTCTATCCCCCCTCCACACACACACACACACACACACACACACACACACACACACACACACACACCCATGAAGCTTGTATTGGCAGTGTACAGCCCTGTCAGACCGTCAGACCGCATCAACCCTTTCCTCATTTATGTCAAATGTTGGTGTCTTGGCCGAACTCTGTAGCTCGCTACCCTCTCAACACCTGACATGGTCATGACTTTTTCAAACTGCACAGATGGCCCATGAATTACTATTTTTAAGAGTAGCTACCTTGCTTAACTAAAGCTTTTTTTTTTTCGATTAAAATAGGAATGGCACAGATTTTCGGAGCATGGCCCCCTCACCTCCTAACTGTCCTGGCACTGCTCTTCCCTCCTTCCTTCTGAAACATTGTTCCTCCTTTCTGACCGTCTAACCCTTCTCTCTTCTCCCTCCCCCACTTCGAAATTCCTTTTCCAGTCTAAATCCAATTACACCAATCGCTACCTCTCTATCATTTTCCTCGCAACATTATTTTTCTGACCTTCCCACACGACTCCCCTACAGAATCTTGCCTCCAATGTTTCCTAAAGATGACCATAGTGTTCCCTCCTAATCCATCCCAGGGCCTATTTCTATCCCCTCTGCACTAGAAGTATTTGCCAATATCCACCCCTTTCGAGTTTCCCCTCCTCTTCTCCCCCACCCCAATATACTACATTACATGTGCACCACCGTTCCCTCTTTCCCCTTATTCCTTACCACCACCTCCTCCCTTATGTCACTCTCGCTCTCACCCCTTTGCTTCATCTACCAGCAGCCTCCTGCTATCCATTCCTCTCCCCCAAGATAAGCACGTGATGCTATTTAGAGAAGCGTAAGCAGATGTTTTACCATTTTTTCACAGGTCACGAGCACCAGTTTGGGCCTCTTGATTTTGTTAGTCTATTAGGGGAGGTAATAAAAAAAAAAATACAATGGAGGGGGTGGGATGGTGTTTCTATATTTTCTCTGCAGATCCAAAGCAGTCTTTAACAGATATAACCTGGTTATTGAGTTGGTGGCGATGACGTAATATAGACTGGTACTGTGCGGACTTCGAAGGGTGGAAAGTTTCGATGTTCCATTAGTCAAAAATAGTATGTAACGTGAAACAAGAGTATCCAAAATACCCAAACAGAATTCAAGGTAAGCTTCCAATCTCATATTACTCGATTCTAACAAGCACAAGCCACCTATAGGTCCAACAAGATTATATTAGAAAATACACGAGGTTGATTTACCTCTTGGTGTAGGCTAGAAAGCGCCGAAAATATTAATGGAATCTTGGTATTTAAAATGCGAAACATTAAACCATTAATTGCATTTTCTAACTTTTAACACATTTTCATATCAACGTCAGCATCCAAAATCTGCAACAACCCGGTAAGATGTTCTTTGTTATTTTAATGACTTCCAGGCACTGCACATGTACACTGCCCAACAACGTTGTTCCATGAACGCCTGTCCAAGCGATGACAGCGTCTCAACCAATGACGCCGCGAATTTTTCACTCTACGTAAAGCTGGGTTATACAAGTGCAAGCCACTCCCCTTTCTGAACGAGTAGTTTGATAGTTTTATTGTTTTTCTTTTTGATTATTTTATTTTTTTTATGCGCGCGCGTTTGTTTTTATCATTTTAGGCGGTTCATTCTACTCGGGGACTAGTGCTTAGAAATTTGTTCTTGTATCAGCTGTAACTTGAAAACATCAACTGAGTGCGTCTGTCTGTCTACCTTCCGTGCACAGCATGTTCATATATTTGCTTCAGAAATTTGGTAGTTTGATGAACATGGAGCAGAATCAACGGTGGGCTTTGCAGCGCTGATTACTTGTTGTAAAATCTTTCCATGTGTACGCAAGGTAATTCTGCCATTGTGTTACGTGTATCACAGCGGTTATCAGCTGTCTTTTTACGTTGTTTTTCAAAGCTGACTAGCGTTTTTCGTCGGGATGCTGTCCAGAGTTCCGACGAAGCTGTGATTTTCATGGATGAAGCTCATTTGCAGGAATTGAAAACAAGGTTGTCTTGTCAAAAATCTTCCCCTACACTCGCCCTTCTTCGATCCCATCGGAAAAGAAAACGCTTTTCTTGATTGTTAACCTATTTTCTGTTTGCCAAAATGTTGTAGCAATTACAATATCAGATTATGAAATCTGTTGGTTTATTATTCTTATTTAGTTATTTATTTACTTATCAAATAATATCATTATTGTTTTTTATTATTTTATCAAAGTATTGTGCGTATTGTTAAATTATTATTAGTAAAGTGAACAAAAAGACTGTCTATCAATATGCGGTTTGTCATTTAGTTGCAAATTCTGTCGGTCATATGCAAGATTTTCCCAGCTGTAATGAGAAGGTGTAATAACTATCTAGAGAAAACGAGGAGAGGAAACCTGAGTAAAATCCAAAGAATTTGACTTCCAAGGCACGTCGAGAAAGATGCGAGAAAAGCGAGCAGAATGCTAACGAAATCACACAAAGATTCGGAGAGAGAGAGAGAGAGAGAGGGGGGGAGAAGAAGAGAGGGAGGGAAAGAAGGAAGTAAAGAGAAAGGGAAAGGGGCTGCATGGAATGGAGGGAGAGAAGAAAGGGGAAAGAGGCAGGTTGACAGGGAGGGAAGGAAAGAGGGAAGAGGAAGGGGGAGCAGGGAGTTAGGAAGGGAAAGAAGAGAAAGGAAAGGGAAAATGTGGGCAAACGAAGGAGGAACAGAGGGAAAGGGAAAGGTGGGAAAAAGAAAAAGGTTGAGAAGGAAGGAGAAAAGCTACCTAGTGGGAAGTACAGAAGGAAGATCAAAGGGAGGACAGGAAGGAAGGGAGAGAGAAAGGTACAAGAGAAACAGAGAAGGAAGGAAAATGCGGAAGTGACATGTGAACAAGACGAAACGAGAGCTACAGATATAATCAGGGATACACCTGAACCACAGAAAAGGTGAATGAACTCATTAACCTCTCCTTGGGCGCTGAAACGGAGGCGACAGAGTGTGTGGAAACAATTACGAATCCAATAAGAAAGCGGGAGAGAGAGAGAGAGAGAGAGGACGAGCGAGTGAGCGAGAGAGAAGGCGAGCGAGTGGGCGAAAAAGTGAGAGGGCGAGCGAGAGATAGAGAGGGGTGTGAGAGAGAAAGAGAGGGTGTGAGAGAGAAAGAGAGGGCGAGCGAGAGAGGGCGAGCGAGAGAGAGCGAGAGAGGGCGAGCGAGAGAGGATGTGAGAGAGAGGAGAGCGAGAGAGTGAGAGAGGAGAGCGAGAGGATGAGAGAGAGAGAGCGAGAGAGGATGTGAGAGAGAGAGAGAGAGAGGATGTGTGAGAGAGAGAGAGAGAGGATGTGTGAGAGAGAGAGAGAGAGGATGTGTGGAGAGAGAGAGAGAGAGGATGTGTGAGAGAGAGAGAGAGAGAGAGAGAGAGGATGTGTGTGAGAGAGAGAGAGAGGATGTGTGAGAGAGAGAGAGAGAGAGAGGAGAGAGAGAGAGGATGTGTGAGAGAG
>NW_020870959.1:170786-173286 GCF_003789085.1 Penaeus vannamei
TTGAAACATCGTAAAGCCTAAAAAATCACTGGATAGATACTGGCCTGGATATTCTGTTCTGTTTACTTTGCAAACCGACACCATCTTTTTCCACGAGCTTCTGATATGATGATTTATCGTTATAAGGACGCATGCACCCGCCTAAACGAGAGAGAGAAGAGAGAGAGGGGGGGGGAGAGAAAGAGGCGAGGAGAGAGAGAGAGAGAGAGAGAGAGAGAGAGAGAGAGAGAGAGAGAGAGAGAGAGATGAGAGAGAGAGAGAGAGGGAGAGGGAGGGAGCGAGAGACGAGAGAGAGGAGAGAGAGGAGACGAGAGAAGAGACGAGAGAAAGAGAGGAGAGAGCGGACGGAGAGAAGAGAGAGAGGAGAGAGGAGAGTGAGAAGAGAGAGAGAGAGAGAGAGAGAGAGAAGGAGAGGAGAGGAGGGAGAGAGAGAGAGAGAGAGGAGAGAGAAGAGGAGAGGGAGAGAGAGAGAGGAGAGAGAGAGAGAGAGAGAGAGAGAGAGAGAGAGAGAAGGAGATGAGTAGAGAGAGAGAGAGAGAGAGAGAGAGAGAGAGAGAGAGAGAGAGAGAGAGAGAGTGTGAGAGAGAGAGAGAGAGAGACAGACACAGATAGATAGATAGATAGAGAGAGAGAGAGAGAGAGGGGGGGGGAGTAGAGAATGAGAGAGAGAGAGAGAAGAGGGGGCAGACAGAAAGAGAGAGAGAGAGAGGGAAGGAGAGAGAGAGAGAAAGTGTGTGAGATAGTGGAAGAGACACACACACACACACACACGTGGGCATGAATGGAGGCAGAGAATCACATTTACGTAATTTCAGACGAACCTCGAGTGTATTTTATTCCTTGAAATTTATTCACTCTATTCACGGTCAAGATCTTTTTGCATTCATTACGTCTATTATTAAAAAATTTGCTATCAAAATAATAACATTAATTAATCAAATATGAAATTATGAATTCATTATTCATTTTATTTATGTTTGTTAATATATTTCCACGTGCACCTCGCTCACTTGTTTACATCTGAAATCTTCGTTGAATGAATCACATACAAATGGCATAGCTCTTCCAGTGGCTATTTCACACACGCAGTAGATACACATGTGCCCTTTACATAATCGCCCTTGGCTTCATGTGATGCTGTATTAGGGCATCCCGCCCACCCCACCCCCCCCTCACCCCGCCCTCAGGGTTGGCAGATCCCCAAAGCAGAGATGCGCCGTGCGAGGCTGTCGGTACCCACGCCATCGCCGCCATTGCCGAGTGTCGAATTCCAGATCACTTTTTTTTTGTCTTTTATGTCGGTCTCAGTCTCTGCGTGTTGTTTGTAGTCTAGTGTGGTTTGATTACTAGATCGTAGAGTAGTTGGGACTTTCGTGGTTCCAGAAAGGTTAGTAATTTGGGGTTAAGAGAGGAAAGAGGAGAAGGAAGGGTTGAACCGGATCTGGCAACACCGCTACCCGGTTGTTTTGATGACGCAATCACCGCCGAACGGGAGTCAGCCGCCAGCGCCGCCTTGTTTACATCGTCTACTGCGTCTCCGTCAGGGTCTACCGCGCAATAGACCTCCTGATCGACACCCTGGCTTCCTGTTGAGCGACGGGACTTCCTCAAATGCGAAATAAAATCGAATCTATGAGGGGAATCTCTTCGGGTTTCGTGGGAATCACTTCTATAGCGCGACTTGTCTTGCCTCATCGGGTCCACGCTTCTTGTGGCATCTGTCAAAATTTCCTGACTGTTTTATGAACGCGGGGATGTGACAGCCTTGTGGTTCATCCTTGAAGAAAAGCAATAAAAACATACTTTGCCATATGACAGGCAGCGCCCTACAGTTACGATTTCGCACACCTGCCCGAAGAAAAAACAAATAAGATTCAATTAAAAAAATCCTTATCGACATTATTCATACTCATTCACTTAATACACACCACTGATAATCATTATTATAACAGCCAATCTTTATGGAAGACAAGGTAAAAAAAGAACATTTATATGGAAGACAAGGTAAAAAAGAACAAGATTATAACCAATATGGAAGATTAGGTAAAAAAGAACAAGATTATAACCAATCTTTGTAGAAGAAATGGTTAATGAGAATAAAGATTATTACAAATATTTGTAGAAATGGTTAAAGAGAACAAGATTATAACCAATATCTATAGAAGAAATGGTTAGATTATCAAATTATTTGTAGAAATGGTAAAAACAATATAACACCATCTTTGCAGAAGAAATTGCTAAAGAGAGAGAAATATCGTCGGAAATCTTGCTTGTTCTCGTGCTTGTACAGTGACCCCGTGCATGCAGGTGGGGGATCGAGCATGCGTAGGAGTCACCGCCGTGGAAACTCCCAATGCACTGGCTGTCCACGTGATTCCGTTCGCGGGTTGCTCTCTCCCTCTTTCCCTCTCTTTCTCTCACTCTCTCGCCCATTTCCTTTCTTCTAAGTTTAGCACGTTCGGAGGTAAAACTGCCCCTCTCTTTTCTCCGCCTAGTCTCC
>NW_020870959.1:207403-212403 GCF_003789085.1 Penaeus vannamei
CTAGACTGTCGACATTTAACACTGCATAATGACGCTTGTCACGATATCCTATGTTCTGCTGCAATCATTACCGCCGCCTGTGCTCCTTCCGTTACTTTTACTTCTGATGATACTTCTATTTTCTGTTGACGTTGCTGCTGCTGCTGCTCCTCCTTCTCCTCCTTGCTTGCTTTCCTCTCTCGCATCCTCCTCCCCTCTTTGCTTCCTTCCTCTCCTCCGTTTCTTCCTCCTTCCCTCTTTGCTTCCTTCCTCTCCTCCCTGCTTCCCTTTTCATATTTTTACTCCTCGAAACAATTAAGATACAAACACTACATGCTGGTAATGCGCATATACATCTCAATATAAATATAAAGAAATGTAAATATTCTTGTATCTGTCTCCCGCAAAATCCATGATGCTCGTAACCTTAATCTGTAAACTCAATTTGTTTTCCTTCCAGACCGCAAAGATGGCTTTCCAGAACCTAGGCACCGTCCCCAACAAGACGGTGCTCGACAGGTACATGAGGCTGGAACTCCCCGAGGACAAGTGCCAAGCCATGTACGTGTGGGTGGACGGCAGCGGGGAGAACCTGCGCTCGAAGACCAGGACCCTCAACTTCATTCCCAAGGCTCCTGAGGGTGAGTGTTTGGAGGGGTTCCCGTGAAGAGAGGTTGGCTTATAGGAAAGGGGGTTGGGTCCTCGTTTTTTCTACGTTGTTCTATTCTCCCTTTGTCTTTGTCTCCCCCTGCGACCTCCCTCCCTCTCTCTACCTTTCCTTGCCATCCTTCTTTTCTTCCATCCATTCTCCCTCTTTAAAATATTACCCTTCCTTTTTCATCTGCAAATAGGCGGATATACCGTAGTATGCTAATTTTGCACAAACAGAATTCAAAATTGAACCACATGTGTACCCTGTCTACTTACTCTTTCTAAACGCGCATCGAAATTGCTTATATTTATACCTATGCTTTGAATACTGTAACCGATTTCTATAACTGGAGGCTGTCTCAACACTAAACCTTTTCCTTCTGCAGAGCTCCCCATCTGGAACTTCGACGGGTCCTCGACGGCCCAGGCCGAGGGCAGCAACAGCGACGTGTACCTGCACCCGGTGGCGCTCTACAGAGATCCCTTCAGACTCGGCAACAACAAGCTGGTGCTCTGCGAGACCTACAAGCACGACAAAACCCCGACGGAGACGAACCGCCGGCGGAAGTGCGTCGAGGTCATGACGAAGGCGGCCGCCGAGCACCCCTGGTTCGGCATGGAGCAGGAGTACACGCTGCTGGACATCGACAACCATCCCCTGGGTTGGCCCAAGAACGGCTACCCGGGGCCTCAGGGACCCTACTACTGCGGCGTCGGGGCAAGGAAGGTCTACGGGCGCGACGTAGTGGAGGCCCACTACAGAGCCTGCCTCTACACGGGCATCAACATCTCGGGAACCAACGCGGAGGTCATGCCCGCCCAGTGGGAGTTCCAGGTGGGGCCCTGCGAGGGCATCACGATGGGCGACGACCTCTGGATGGCGAGGTACCTCCTGCACAGAGTCGCCGAGGACTTCGGCGTCGTGGTGTCCCTGGACCCCAAGCCCATCCCCGGCGACTGGAACGGCGCCGGCATGCACACCAACTTCTCCACGGACGCCATGCGGAAGCCCAACGGCATTCTGGCCATCGAAACCGCGATCGAGAAGCTCGGGAAGGTCCACGCCGCCCACATCAGGGCCTACGACCCCCACGGAGGCAAGGACAACGAGCGCCGCCTCACGGGCCTCCACGAGACGTCGTCCATCCACGACTTCTCCGCCGGCGTGGCCAACAGGGGCGCCTCCATCCGCATCCCCAGGGGCGTGGCCGAGGAGAAGACGGGCTACCTGGAGGACCGCCGCCCCTCGTCCAACGCCGACCCCTACGTCGTGTCCGAGAGGCTCGTCCGCACCATCTGCCTGGACGAGAGCTAACGACGGCGGCGAAGACGGAGGCGGGAAGAATCTGAGGGATTTTTAGACATTTTAGGTTTGCGTGAGAGAATTGTGCTAATTTAAATCTGTAATTTTATAATTAAGTGATGAGTACACTATCAGTATTGTAAAAAAAAAAATCTTTGAACAAACGTCTTACAATTTTGCTTTCAATTTTTAGTGCAGATTAACTACTCTATTTTAATTATCTTTTTAGATTGATACACAAAGTTTTTAGCGTGTATTTTTATTGATCGTTATAAAGGAATAACTATAAAATAGTTTTCATTAACCTCTACACCCAGAACTCACCATTAAATTCTCAAATATTTACATTCACTTAAGGATGACAAATATCAAGAACAAAATATATTAATACAAAGAACTTCATATAATACATTGATGATTTAAATAAAAATGTATCTATGCAAGATTAGATAACTCGAGAATGCTAATTGCTGTAAAGATAAGCAAGGAAAATAGCACTACACGCAACTGATGTATATCGGTTGTGAATAACAATTACAATGACCAATTGCGCCTCTATTTCACACACGCACACAAAATATATATGCAATTGCATACTGTACGAGCATAACCTACACTATATTCTCTTTATACGCAACACTTATCTTTACCATTTTTAAGATACACTTCTATAATCCATGTATATCGATAAGCATCAGGAGACACTCCTTTTTATACTGTATATCGGGTTCTCATGCTGTTTCATTCCCTGGTACGCTACAGGCATTCTAACTGGTTTCTAAGTATACCTATAAATTATGGAAGTCGCTGGAGAAAATAATATACTCGTAGTAATGCGTTAACCTCGATACATTGCTATACACACACACATGCACACATGCACACACACACACATACACATAGGGAGAGAGAAAAAATCTTGTTGGCTGCTCTCCATAGATTTGTAATAGCAATGTTCTACATTACTTGATCTACATAATTCATGACATGCAATGTATACACTGTAAAAAGCGCATATTAATCAGCGTATTAGAATATAATTATTTCAGACTCCCAGATACCCATTTAAAAAAGTGCGAAAATACCTCTAAATACATGTACCCAGGTTTGGTACCTCCTGGTCTAAGCCATTGACTTTTACTAAAGGGAAATGATGAATGCCACCTGCAATTTTCTCTTTATGGAAATCCGCTCCCTCGGGCGTGTTGAAACGGGTGGGCGAGATCAGCTGGCATGCCCGAGAAGTGACGTCAAAGGCGGTCCAAGTTAACCTATTTTCACTCGCACGTCCGTGATTTAGGGAGAAGTTTGGCCGCTGCTTGACGTCAGTTCCCCGACGTGCCCGACGAACCCACTTGAAACACCCGGAGACTTACCTAGAATATTAGAAGAAAAAAGAAAGAAAGAAAGAAAAGAAAACATCTGTCAACGCGGTTTCGGAGAATAACCTCTTATTCGCACAATCGCCTGGAGGTGCTTACATATCTTATTGCGTTGAGTACTCATGCACACGTTCATGTAGACGCACATAGCTCTCAGGTCTGTATATTCTGCATGTAAATATCAGCGTCCATGCTCAAGCGTAAAAGAATAACGTCTTTGTATCCATCCGACGGGGAATCATTGTTACCACACACCGGGCACAGTCTCATCCACATCGGAAGCGTAGAAACGAGAGACAAATTTTAAAAATACCCGAACACGTCGGCTGACGTAAAATACTCCGAACTGAGCCGACTTCTCCGATCTTCTGTGAGGACGCAACATTAGCGTTTGTTCCCTGTAATGGACAAAGCCACCACCTGCCTCGGGATCGGTTTGATCTGGTAACACTGGGAGGACCTTCTTGCTTCTGACGTCACAGTATGCTTGTATTTGCTCGGCCACTGAACTTCGCGTGAAAAAAGGGAATAGAGTTTTAGTGCATTTTTCATTTCGTTGGCATAAACATACATGCAATAAACAAAAACGAAAAATATAAAAGTAAAAAACGATAATAATAATAATAATAATAAATAATATATAATAATAATAATAATAATAATTAGTCGACAGGTAGTGAAAACTATTAAACATACATTTTCTTTTGTCGTTATATTTGCCACCCCTATCACCCCTATTTGACAATCCCCCAGTAAACACTAAGAAAAATAAGTTATTAATGTAGTAAAAGGCACGAGTTTGTATAAGCAGCGTCAGAGGGTTGTGCGAATAGCTAGCTCATCTACGCGGTTTGTTGACATCGGTGTGAATTCTGAAACATACTTTTAGGTCATCAGAAAAAAGCTATTTATATCCGCTGGCCTTTAATCATATGTAATATCATTATTTTTTAAGCAATCTATTGAAGGATGGAAAATTAGGAATATTATTTTTTTTCTATATTGTATTTCATTATTATTATTTTTTTTTTTTTTTAGATTCATTATAAATAGAATCGGGTACGAACGGATGTTGTGTGCTTAACCCAGCCAAGTATATATTTTTCCTTCACTAACATAAGCGGAAAAAAGTGCTAACTGAAATTTGCATATATTTTCAACGTTGTGTGCATAGCATATCATCAGAGTATACGGCCACCTTTTTTGCTGTTCATTGGTGAATATATCCCATTATATATCTCGGTTTCTAACGATACCGTGTGTTCAGTCGCTCTGTTGAAATACACTTTTGTCAGCACACAAGGAAATTAGGCAATTTTCTTATTAATAGAGCTTTAACAAGTTTTAATTTCTCTCATAAGAATTCGCGAATTTATGAGTAAAATTAGCGTCTTTCTAGTTAACCTCGTCATCTTTAAATGAATGAAATCCGTATATGATTTTCTGGCGTACTTAATATCGCGTTATATATACATACATACATACATACATACATACATACATACTACATAATATATATATATTATATATATATATATATATATATATATACATATATATATATATATTTTTTTTTTTTTTTTTGGGGGGGGGGCGCCTAAGTAAACCTTGGGGCACTCCTTATAAGGAATCGTGTAAATACCAAGAGAAGTACCAGGAGCACCGCTGGCT
Source organism: Penaeus vannamei (assembly GCF_003789085.1). Lineage (NCBI taxonomy): Eukaryota > Metazoa > Arthropoda > Malacostraca > Decapoda > Penaeidae > Penaeus > Penaeus vannamei. The sequence goes on from NW_020870959.1 coordinate 212,390, forward strand.
TCACAGTACAATGT
>NW_020870959.1:217403-219790 GCF_003789085.1 Penaeus vannamei
CTTTTCTGATACATATATATCGAGACATGAATTACGTTTTTTTTTTAATCGAGTTATTAATGGTTCTGAATCGCTCAAAATCATGGTATTAGAATCGACTAGATCCATATTTTCCTTATGATGCTTAGATTCCAATTCTTATTCAGATTTCTAACTTTTCTTGTCATGCGAATCTCTTTTGAAATTATTAAATCTATTTCTGTTCGGATTTTTAAAATGAGTCAGCTATTCATAAATACAGTGATGAATGATGATGATGATAATGTCCTATATTATACTCAAGGGTCTAATAAGGAGTATGAAAGAGAAGGACGAAAAATTTGAATTAAAAAAGAAAGTAATTACACGTACACACACACACACACACACACACACACACACACACACACACACACACATACAGACGCACAACACACACACACACACACACACACACACACACATGTAAATGGGCCACCCTGAAAGGAATGAGAATTACCAATTTCACACTGCAAGATGTATTACCGTTCAATTGTGAAATGATCCATTCTCGAAATAAAATGCGAAAAAAGAGAAAAGAAAAGAATGATAACAAGAAATAGATGAATAATATAATAAATCATTTCGTCTTTTACCTCGTGTGATTTTTTTTCTTCAAGTCACTAAACTTTTTTTTTTTTTTTTTTTTTAATCTGTGACTGATTAATTTCATTTGTGTACACATGGTATTGTGTTTGTATTTTGCTTGTTTTTTGCTCATATTGGAACTTGTGTTATTGTTCACAGCTGTTTATGAGTCTATGGGTGTCTGTGTCTGAATATCTATCTGTACTTGTCTGTCTGTGTCTCCTATCCAAATATAGGCTATAATGTATCTGTCTGTCTGTTACTTGTTTCTTTAATTGTCTTTGTTTATAACTGTCTTTGTGTCTGTCTGGTCGTCTATCAGTTATATGAACTGGGACTTCTTGTTTTTGTCTTTCTGTGACCGTTAGTTTACTTGTTCCATGTGTGTGTGTGTGTGTGTGTGTGTGTGTGTGTGTGTTTGTGTGTGTTGTGTGTGTGTGTGTGTGTGTGTGTGTGTGTGTGTGTGTGTGTGTGTGAGAGGTGTGAGAGAGATGAGAGAGAGAGAGAGAGAGAGAGAGAGAGAGAGAGAGAGAGAGAGAGAGAGAGAGAGAGAGAGAGAAAGAGATAGAGGATAGATAGATAGAGAGAAAGAGAATGAGAGAGAGATAGGGATAGATAGATAGAAGAAACAAAACGTCAGACAGACAAAAGAGCGAGTTAGACAGTGCGTGTGTACGTGGTATGAACATGCAAATACACACAGAGCACCAACTTTGTCATCTTCAGTAGAGCAAAGCCCCTCTTATCAGACTGGTCGCTCCACCTGCTTTCAACCTTGGCTCAACTATCTTTCGTTTATCAACTAAATTATTCAACTATCTATCATCTACCAGAAGACAGACATGCAACCAAACGCACGCACTGATAGACACACGCACAGATAGATAATTAGATTATTAGATTCTGTGAACGCATGAACAAATACAAATATTCATTCTGATGATTGAACCGAATATGAAATATAACCTTTCCCCTAGGCTGTGCAATACAACCGGATTCTTATGCAACAAGGTAAGCCATTTTTTTCTCTCTTTTTTAGATATTGCATAAACACTTGCTGGGCATTCTATCCCCAATGCAGCCAGTTTCACCTGCTTTCGTCTGGTTTTGCAAGGACAATGCCACGCCGTTTTGCTTAATTATCTATGAAACAGAAAAAAATGGATATTGCAGGTCCCATGCAATGCTGAAGGTGACCCAATGTCCAGGGGGGGGGGGGAAATCAATACTAAATGTTATGATTATGGGAATTCACGTTACAGATACTGATTGAGAGGAAGGGAGGGAGGGAGGAGGGAAAGGGTGAGGCAGTGGGAGAGAGAAGAGGTAAAGGGAGAAAGGAGGAGAGGGGACGGAGGGAAAGATGGAAGGGAGAGGAGAGAGAGAGAGAGAGTAGAGGAGAGAGAGAGAGAGAGAGGAGAGAGAGAGAGAGAGAGGAGAGAAGAGAGAGAGAGAGAGAATTAAAGAAAGAAGAGCAATAGAATAAGATAAAGATAAAAGGAATAAGAAAGAAAGACAAGAGAGATAGAGCAGTCAGAAAGAGAGAGACACCAGAGAGAAAGAAACAAGAGAGACACAGAGAGAAAGAACAAGAAAGAGAGACACACAGAGAGGGAAAGGAATAAAGACAGAGAGACTAAAAATAAGAAGACAGAGAGAGAGCAGCAGAGAGAGAGAGAGAGAGAGAGAGAAGAGAGAGGAGAGAGAGAGAGAGAGAGAGAGAGAGAGAGAGAGAGAGAGAGAGAGAGAGGAGAGAGAGAAAGAAAGAAAGAGAGTGACAG
>NW_020870959.1:224099-229099 GCF_003789085.1 Penaeus vannamei
TTCTTTATTCTTCTAAATTCTATCTTAATAAATTGGTTTATTTATCTAAACCCCTATCTTAATCTATATGTCTAATCTATCCTGGTTTTATGGTATGGTATTTAATCCAACTGCCTATCCTATTCATCTATCTAATAATGTATTTATCTAACTTCTTATATATGTAATCTAACTCTATCTATGCTTATCTATATTTTTATCTAACTCTATCTATCTAATCTTAACTCTATCTAAATGTATTTTTAATCTAACCTTTATCCTATCTATTAACTCTATCTATCCATCTATCTAACTCTATGCTATCTATATATTTATTTTATGTAACTCTATCTATGTATCTAAATCCTTATCTATCTAACTCTATCTATCTATCTATATGTATTTATCTAACTCTATCTATCCGGGTTCGTCTGCACTCGAGCATCTCTGCCCTAACATTCGCAACGAAGCTGAGCCTTAGATCAGCAAAAGAAGGCGGGGCTTAATAACACTGTGTTAAGTGCTTATGTCCCTCCGCTGCTCAGTGACCTTAGATGACCTTGGCGCGGCAGGTAAGTTTGAATAATCAATCAACCGCTTTGGATGAGATGGGAGAGGAGGAGGAGGAGGAGAGGGAGAAGGAGGAGGGGGATAAGGAGGAGAGGAAGAAGGAGGAGGGAGAAGGGGAGGGGGGAAGGAGGAGGAATAGGAGGAGAAGGGAGAAGGAGGAGGGGGATGAGGAGGAGGAGATGGGAGATGGGAGAGGAGGAAGGAGAGGGAGAAGAGGAGGAAGGAAAGAGGAGGGAGAGATTAAGATAGAGGGTGGAGGAGACGGAGAAGGGGGGGAGATGAGAGAGGAATAGGAGGGGGAAAAGGAGGAGGAGAAGAAGAGGAAGATAGAGGTGGAGGAGAGGGAAGAGGAGATGAGAGAGGAAGAGAGGGAGAAGGAGAGGAGGAGGACGAGGGGAAGGAGAATGTGCCCCACAATAAAATCCGCGATAAGACTTAGGGGTCGTTTGGACAATAGAAAACGTGTATGGGGGAACGTATATGTTAGGGACTGTGTTGCATACACATCACAAACAGATTGGAGGAGGAGGACGAGGGAGAGGAGGAGGAGGAGGAGGAAGAGAGAAGGGAGGAGGGAGGGGAGGAGCAGGAGGAGAATGGGAGAAGGAGGGAGGAAGAGGAATGAGGTAGATGAGGAGGAAAAGAAGGAGGAGGAGGAGAGAGGGGGGGAAGGAGGAGGAAGGGGGATATGAGAGAGGAGGAGGAGAGGGAGAAGGAGGAGGGGATAAGGGAGGAGAAGAGGAAGATAGAGGTGGAGAAGAGGGAGGAGGAGAGATGAGAAAGGAAGAGAGGGGAGGAGGAGGAGGAGGAGGACGAGGGGGAGAGAAGAAGAAGAAGAAGAGAGAAAAAAGAGGAATAGAGCAGCAGCAGCAATAATAGTAGAAGGAAAAAAATATCAGCAATTGCTAGTGGAAAATGAGTCATCGGCAACTGTTAAGCAATTGTATAAAACCGTTGAGTGAATTACAGCGACATCGTTCCCTTGTTTTCAACTCGTTCTTGACGTGTTCTTGACATGTTTTATTGGGTTTTGGACACACCTTAATACGCATTTATCTTCTTTAATTAAGCCATGGATATCACAATATCAGTTTGATTCCTGGTGTCCTGGTATAAACCAGAAAGGAGAGAGAGAGAGAGAGAGAGGAGAGAGAGAGAGAGAGAAGAGAGAGAGAGAGAGAGAGAGAGAGAGAGAGAGAGAGAGAGAGAGAGAGAGAATGATGCATATGCAAGAAATATAAAGAAAAACATCATTTTATGTAGGGAAATATGAAAAATATGAAATTATTTACGAAACCTGCTGGAACTGTCTCTCCTTCAGTGACATAGCCATGGAAATTATACTCTAATGGTCGTGTTTTCTTTCATTATTATTATAACAAATTTTTAAATAGTGAAGGACTCTCTTTACTGAACAATTTGACGCATTTTTAATTGTTCAGCTTCAAGACAGGGCGAATTCAAGCAAAAAAAAAAAAAAAAAAAAAAAAATGTTCAAGGACAGTCGTACACGCGTATGTATATTCCATCGTCTTGAGGTGTTATACAGTACTGAAATTTCTTGGTAATGCAACTTTTAACACTAGTTGTGGTATGTGGTTGTTGATGTAGCTATCCAAGGTTGCTGTCAGTATTAAACCTTGAAATGAGAACTCACTCTATGGGGCTTTTGTTTTTTTGTAATTAGGGGAATGTTTTATCTTTCTTTTTTTTTTCTTTTTTTGTATTTTTTATTTTATTTGGATTTTATTTTCTATTTTTTTCTCTATCTCTTTCCCTCTCTGTATATATACATGTATATATATATATATATATATATATATATATATATATATATATATATATATATATATATATATATATATCTCTCTCTCTCTCTTTATGTGTGTGTGTGTGTGTGTTTGGGTATATATATATATATATATATATATATATTATATATATATATATATATCATCTTCTACCCCTTCCTACCCCTCTCCTCCCACTCCTCTCTCTTCCATCTGCCGCCCTCATCCTCCCTATTCTTCCCCTTTCCCCTCTCCCCTCAACCTCCCCCCCCCCACCCTACACTTTAGACCTAGAGGACACGCCATAAATGGGGGGAGGGGTGGGGGGGAGGGGGGGGAGAAAGGGTAAGGAAAACTCGAAAAATCGCATAAAGTTTTTCTTTTTTTTCTTCTTCTTCTTCTTCTTCTTCTTCTTCTTCTTCTTCTTCTTTTTCTTTTCTTTTTTTTTTTTTATTGGAAAGAGATGCGGGTTCGTGTCGAAATTTAAGGTAGAATTCCATCCCCGTGTCAGGGTCGATCTGAAGTCAAGTTTAAATGGAAGTTAGTCTCGGGTTTCCAAGTGAAGTGTTCAGTGTGTTTGGGTTTAGTCATTATCACCATCGTCATCGTCATCATCATCGTCATCATCATCGTCATCGTCATCGTCATCTTCGTCGGTATCATTACCATTATCATCATCATCACTATCATCATCATCACCATCATCATTATTACCATCATCATTATCACCATCATCATCATTAACATTATCACCATCACCGCCATCATCATCACAATCATCATCACCATCATCATTATTACCATCATCATTATCACCATCATCATCATTAACATTATCACCATCACCACCATCATCATCACAATCATCATTACCATTATCATCACCATCATCTTCACTACCATCATCACCACCACCATCACCACCATCACCATAATCATCATCATTATTATAATTATTGTTACAATCAGTATCATCAGCATACAGATGATGTTGTTTTATTCATATCATCGTCATTCTTCTTATTAATATTCTTCGCATTTTCCTGCATTGCAAGACAAAAAGCAACGTGCAACAGGAGCCAAATTCAGCAGAGTGACTTTCCCCGAGGCAATAACAGGGCAACAGGAGGTCAGATTGCAGATTGCATACGAAGTGGATGTTTTCAATTTGTCTCAAAACGTCACAACTGCAAAAAAAAAAAAAAAAAAAAAAAAATAAATAAACGCTCAACATTTTAGGGAAAATATAATGAAAATTGCATGCATCATTTATGTTAAAAAACAGGTCGCCATTGCAACGAAGAAATCAACATTTTAAGGATAAATTTAATGAAAATTGCACAAATACATCCTGTTCAACTTTCAACAGGTTAGAGTGAACAGATGATTGCAAAACATACTTTGCAACATAATAATATTTGCCATATTCGTACGTAATTATAGATTTATCTTTTAGAACGATATATTTGGAAAATAGATAATAAAGACGAATGAAAGACAAACGAAAGAAAGAGATAAGTTAGACAGATATAGATACCGTGATAGATATATCTCAGGCTTTTGTATCTATATCTACCTATACATATATGTCTACGTTAGTTCTGTCTATCTATTTGTATATCTATTTGTCAGTCTATCTTTCTATATCTATTTACATGTCTGTTTATCAGTGTGTGTGTATGTGTGTGCGTGTGGAGAGAGAGAGAGAGAGAGAGAGAGAGAGACAGAGAGAGACAGAGACAGAGACAGAGACAGAGAGAGACAGAGAGAGAGAGACAGAGAGAGAGACATAGAGAGACAGAGACAGACAGAGAGAGAAGAGACAAGACAGAGACCAGAGACAGAGACAGAGACAGAGACAGAGACAGAGACAGAGAGACAGACAGACAGACAGACAGACAGACAGACAGACAGACAGACAAACAGAAAACACAACAGATACACAGACAGACAGACACAGACAGACAACCAGTTACTCAAATAGATAAACAAACCAAGATCCACAGACAGAGAGCTAGATCAACAGACCACAGAAAAGGAATAAAGAAGACAAAAAAAGAAAGGAAAATTATTGTTAGTTAAAGACAACCACAAAACAACCGGAAGTAAAATTTAAGAAGGCCGATGGTTGAAGTAGGTAATTCGATATGTTCTTTTCTCTCTCTCTTTCCGTTTATCTGTGTCTCTGTTTCTCTTTCCGTTTGTCTCTTGTCTCATTTTTTTCTGTCTGTTAGTCTTTTATCTGTCTGTCTGTCTGTCTGTCTGTCTGTCTCTCTCTCTCTCTCTCTTCTCATCTTTTTCTCTCTCTCTCTCTCTCCTCTCCCTCTCCTCCTCTCTCTCTCTCTCTCTCTCTCTCTCTCTCTCTCTCTCTCTCTCTCTCTCTCTCTCATCTCTCTCTCTCTCTCTCTCTCTCTCTCTCTCTCTCTCCCTCCCTCCTTCCTCTCCCTCTATCAAAAATCTTATATCTCCCTCTCCCTCCCTCCGCCCTCTCTTTCTCTTATTTCGTGTCTATCTGTCTTTCGGTATCTCATTCTATCTTGTTTTGTATCTTTCTGCATTCTTCTGTTCCTTTTTCTTTTCGCTCATTTTGTCTGCCTGCATTTTTTTCATTGTTTCACTTATCTGTATTTCTATTTGCGTCTTCTTTGCATATATATGTAT
>NW_020870959.1:234099-271599 GCF_003789085.1 Penaeus vannamei
TTGACAAAATAGCGACTCGGGTTTCTCAGGCGAGTAACCACCACTTCCTCTTGTTGTGTTTGTGTTTATTGGGTTTGTTTAACGTCGAAAATAGGGTCGTTTGTGTAACTATAACTTTCACTTAATTAGCTAGTTCCTTGTAAATATCATTCAATTTGGATGTTTCCTTGTTTGAGTCTATTAGATAGTTTGTTAACTAAATGATTCAATTCGACAATTTCTTTGTTGGACATCATTTGCAAGTTTGATTTTAAGTATATCACTCAATTTGGCAATTTCCTTGTTTGACATATTTTCTGGAGGTTATATTACTGTATCACATAAGAGTAGGAAATGATTAATTTGTGATAAACTTTACTTTCCTTTTTTTTTTTTTTTTTTTTTTTTTTTTTTTTTTTTTTTTTTTTTTTTTTTTTTTTTTTTTTGCTTCACGGAGGAGGAACAGGGTATGTTAAGGTCATAAAATCCTCACATTTTAGCCTTGTTTTGATTTCGTATAGTTTGAGATGTACGGACCTTTACATATGGTATACTGAATATTCCCAACAGGATATATAACTTTTATGAGCTGTTTGAATGTCAGAAGTTGATCAATCAGTTTCTTTATCGATAATTCATGATGGTTTATCGATTCATGTCCATGTTTATGGCATCACTAACAGTAAATTGATTATATAGTATATATATTATATATATATATATATATATATATATATGAGGTTGCACTTGGATAATTCCCATACAATATCATTCTTATTTCAAGGAAAATTCACTTCATTTTTTCACATGCACATTCACAATCAATTTATTTATACAGTTCAATTCACAGCCAATTCACTTATACAGTTCACTTCACAATCACCTTATCTATGCAGTTCACTTCACAACCAATTCACAACCGATTTATTTGTGCAGTTCATGTCCACAATGTTTTAGTCTTCCATATCCTAAAGAATTCGGTTTTCTTTCATCATCCTCAAATCCCTGTGAAAGATTATTCATGTATTATGGCAAAAAGGAAATTATTCATTTCACTGCATTAATATGGAGTTGTATAGGGTGTAAATCCTTAGTCTGCGTCATACCTATTTCTATTTGTTTTTTTGTATGTTTTTCTGTCTGTTTTTGTCAGGCTTTGTCTGTCTTTCTTTCCTCTCTGTCTCTGTCTGTCTCTCTCTTCTTCTCTCTCTCTCTATCTCTCTGTTTCCTTTTAAATGGTAAAAATGTCATAGAGGTATAGGCAATCATACGGAAATAACGCAATGCAATTTCAAACCCTACCGAAATTTAAAATAGACAATAATAATAATGATAACAGATTACAATACAGATAACAGATCATAGAGAGAAATAAAACAGACATAATAATAATGAGATTAAAGGCTGTGCTAAATCACCCACCTTATTGCTAATCTCACTGCAAAAAGAAGCTCAACTGAATCTCCTCAGTGATGCTCGGATAGCAAGATCATGCAACTGCAGAATCCCAGCTTCACCCTATATGATAGAGTGTGAGTGAGTGATTGGAGTAAAGAGGAGAGGGAGAGAGGAAGAGAGGAGAGAGAGAGAGAGAGAGAGAGAGGAGAGAGAGAGAGAGAGAGAGAGAGAGAGAGAGAGAGAGAGAGATTTGACAGACAGGTGGATGGAGAGAGAGAGAGAGAGATTTGCACAGGACTGAGCATTTAGAGGTAGCAGTTTGAATGGCCGACCACTAGGGATTAAGGAAATGAGGAAGAAAAGAGGAGGAGGAAGAAGTAGAAGGAGAAGAAGGGAAGAAGAGGAAGAAGAAGAGAAGAGGAGAGGGAAGAAGGGGAAGAAGAGGAAGAAGAAGAAGAAGAAAGGAGAAGGAAGAAGAAGGGGAAGAAGAGGAAAATAAAAGAAAAGGAAATAGAAGAAAGAAGAAAGAAAGAGTATTTAATGATAAGAAGAAGAAAAAAAAGAACAGAAGAAAAACAAAAAGGGGAAGAAAAAAGAAGAAAAAAGAATAAGAAAAAGCAGAAGAAAAAGAAGAAGAGACACACAGGTAGGCTCAGAGACTCCTCAGTATACAGGAACGGAGCCAGAGGGTGAAAGGGCAGGACTTACCCGACGCTCCATACCAATAGGCCTTCTTCTTCGGGAGACAAAGTTCAAGGACTTTCTTTGAGGTCTAAGAACGGGGGTGTGCGGGTATTCTAAGAAATGTGCAAGTTGTCTAAGAAAGGGGTGTTCTAGTCTAAGAATTATGCTAGTTGACTAAGAAATGTGTGCTAGTAGTCTAAGTGTCTAAGATTTGTGCTAGTTGTCTAAGAATTGTGCTAGTTGTCTAAGATTTGTGCTAGTAGTCTAAGAATTGTGCTAGTTGTCTAAGATTTGTGCTAGTTGACTAAGAATTGTGCTAGTTGTCTAAGAAATGAGAATGTGCTATTGCTAAGAATTGTGCTAGTTGTCTATGAAATGTGCTAATTGTCTAAAAAATGTGTAAGTAGCCTAGGAAATGGGTGCTAATAGTCTAAGAAATGTGCTAGTAGCCTTAAGAGTGTGCTAGTAGCCTAATAAATGTGCTAGTAGCCTTAGGAGTGTGCTAGTAGCCTAAGAAATGTGCTAGTAGCCTAGGAAGGGGTGTGCTAGTAGCCTAAGAAATGTGCTAGTAGCCTAGGAAGGGGTGTGCTGGTAGCCTAAGAAATGTGCTAGTAGCCTTAGGAGTGTGCTAGTAGCCTAATAAAGTGTGCTAGTAGCTTAGGAGTGTGCTTAAGGAGTGTGCTAGCCTAGCCGTAAGAAATGTGCTAGTAGCCTAGGAAGGGGTGTGCTAGTAGCCTAAGAAATGATTAATTGCCTAAGAAGGAAGTATACGATTATCATATCACCTTCCGACACAAAAATACAAAATTACCTGGCGATTCTGCTCAGATTTCGAATCACATAATCCCTAAAAGATTCACGTCAAGAACATCATCGTAACTAGCAACCCTTGTAAGGATCCTTCAGACGTTATCATCGTAACTTACAACCCTTATAAGGTTCCTTCAGACGAGGCTATCATCGTAACTAACAACCCTCATAAGGTCCCTTCAGACGAGGTTATCATCGTAACTAACAACCCTTGTAAGGTTCCTCCAGGCGAGGGTATCATCGTAACTAACAACCCCTTATAAGGTTCCTTCAGACGAGGGTATCATCGTAACTTACAACCCTTATAAGGTTCCTCCAGGCGAGGTTATCATCGTAACTTACAACCCTTATAAGGTTCCTCCAGGCGAGGGCGAACACAGGTATCTATGTCGTGGTGTTTTCGAGGTGCTGGTCAGAACACGTTTGTGTCCATGTGGATGTGCGATTCCAGATGGCCTGAAATTTGTTTTTTTCTATAAGCTTCAGTTACTCCAAAAAGATACGATAATTACGAACATAAAATCCGTGAATGAGTATTTCCATTCTGTTCTTTATTATTATTATCGTTTTTTAAAATCATTTCCTTTGTTTCTTCTTCTATAAGCTTTAGTAACTACGATAAATACGAACTTAAAATCCATGAATGAGTATTTCCATTCTGTTCTTTATTATTGTTATTTTTAAAAGTCTTTTCCGGAAGGTAGAGTCGTAAAAATCATTCAAAAATGCCGAAGATACGGAAATAAAAATGCAAGAATGAAAATAAAAATGCCCGAAGATGACCCTTTCCGTCTTTTATTATAATTATTATCGTTTTTTAAAGACTTTCTCGTAAGGTAGAGTCATCCAAACATGCGAGCACACTGCTTTCACATGTTCAAGCAGTGTTCCCAAACACGCGTGGGAGGCATCGCTGTCTCATAGGCTCGCATAGCAGACGACTGATAAGAATGCAGTGGGAGCAAGTACTGGCAACACTGAGACCCCGGTGATAGCGTCTGCCAGAAGCGTGGGGTGGGGGGAGGGAGGCGGAGGGGAGGGAGAGGAGGAGGGAGTGGTAGAGGATAGGGGGAAGGGGGGATAGTAGAGAAGGGTAGGTGTGGTTAGGGGAGGGGGAGGGGGAGGAGGGGTGGTAGAGGATGAGGGGGAGGGTGGTTAGGGGAAGGGGAGAGGGAGGGGGGTTAGAGAAGGGGGGGAGGGTGGTTAGGGGAAGGGGAGGGGGAGGGGGCGGGGTTAGAGGATGGGGGTAGGGGGTTCAGAGGGAAGGGGAAGGGGAGGGGGAGGGGCGGGGTTAGAGGAGGTGGGTAGGGTTCAGGGGAAGGGGAAGGGAGAGGGGAGGGGGGAGGGAGGGTTAAACTCACGTGGCTCGGCATGTGCTGAGAGGTTGACCTTCTTCTTCGTCTTCTGTATAGGTTCTCCTTTCACTGAGCTTCATTCTCGCTCTTTCTCTCTCTCTCTCTTTCGCTTACGCTCTCTCTCTCTCTCTTGTCTGTCTGTCCGTGGCTGTGTCTGTGTGTGTGTTACTCCATTTCTCTATGTTTTTTTCTCTCTCTATCTCTCTCTCCTACTCTGTGTCTGTGTCTGCTCTCTCTCTCTCTCTGTCTCTCTCTCTCTCTCTCTCTCTCTCTCTCTCTCTCTCTCTCTCTCTCTCTCTCTCTCTCTCTCTCTCTCTCTCTCTCTCACTTGTCTAAATACCCAACGAAGGAATTGTCCAAGAAAAACAAAACCCCCTCTCCCCTCCCCCCTCCTCCACCACAACTCCCCCTTCACCCTTTCCTCCCTACCTCCTCACCCTCCCCTCCCCCCCCCCTTCATCTTGTACCACCACACCCACGTATCACCTTTCCCCTTCCCCTCTCCCTCTTCTCCCATTCCCCCTCCTCTCTCTCCTCTTTCTCCATCCTCCCCTCTTTTCCCCCTCCCCCTACCCCTCACCCCTCTCCCCATTTACCCCATCTTCCACCTTCTTCCCTTCTCCCCCTCTCCCCTCTTCCCCCACCCTTCCCCCTCTCCCCCCTCTCCCCTCTTCCCCATCCTTTCCCCCTTCACCTTCCACCTCTCTCTTCCTCTCCCTCCCTTCCAACCCCAATAACCTCCCCCCACTCCTACCCCCCTCCCCACCCCCAAAATGCGCAAGATGCAACACCAAGAATTGCAAGTCATTCAACCTCATGACCATTGATGTGCATGCGGATATGTGCGCACTCACTCACTTTATTACTGTTCTGTCTGTCTGTTTGTCTGTCTTTTGTCTGTTCTCTTCTGTTGTCTGTTCTGTCTGTCTGTCTGTCTGTCTGTCTGTCTGTCTGTCTGTTGTCTGTCTGTCTGTCTGTCTGTCTGTTTGTCTGTCTGTCTGTCTTGTCTCTGTCTGTCTGTCTGTCTGTCTTTCTTTCTTTCTTCTTTCTGTTTTGTCTGTCTGTCTGTGTCTGTTTTGGTCTAACTGTCTGCTACTGTCTGTCTGTTTGTCTAACTGTCTGCTAACTGTCTGTCTGTCTTTCTGTCTGTTTGTCTGTCTGTCTGTCTGTCTGTCTAATAGTCTGTCTGTCTGTCTGTCTGTCTGTCTGTCTGTCTGTCTGTTGTCTGTCGTGTCTGCCTTGCCCCGTCGAATGTAGACTTGGGTAGATAATGACCCAGGGAGGTAGATGGGTTGATAGACAGATGATTGGATAGATAGATAGATAGATAGATAGATAGATAGATAGATAGATAGATAGATAGATAGATAGATAGATAGAGTAGATATTAGATAGAAGGTATAAGGGTATGGAGAGACTGGATAGGTAGATAGATAAATACAGTGATGAATAGATAGATTAATGTGTAGATAGATAGGTTGATAGATGTATGAATGAGCGGATAGACAGATCAAACGTATATAGATAGAAAGGTAGATAGGTAGAGATAGATAAAGTGATGGATAGATAATAAGGTTGCTAGATAGATAAATGCCTAGATAGATTGGTAGAATATATATGTATGAATAGGCAAATAGATAGATAGATACAGTGATAGATAGAAAGACAGATTACAGATAGACATGTCAGATGGTAGCCAATTAGTCATATCCACACATAGATAGAAACAAAGGGAGGAGGAAGGAGGAGGGGGGAGGGAAGGGAGGGAGGGGAAGGAAAAAGGGGGAGGAAGATGAAGAGGGAGAGGGAAAAGGGGGGAGGGGAGGGAGGGGCGAGAGGAGTGGGGGGGGGAGAGGGAGGGAAGCGAGAGGAAGGGGAGGAGAGGGAGGGAGGAAGGGAAAAGGGGGGAGGGGAAAAGGGGAAGGGAAGGGGGCGAAAAGGGAGGAGGGAAGGGAGGAAGGGAAGAGAGGGGGAAGGGGGGGGAGGAGGGGGGGTGAGGAAGGGAGGGGGAAGAGGGTAGGAGGCGCGAGAGGAAAGGGAGAGGGGAGGGAGGGGGTGAGGGAGGGAGGGGAGGAAGGGAAAAGCAGGGAGGGGTGGGAAGGAGGGTGTGAGAGGGAGGGGCGAGAGGAAGGGGGAGGGGAGGAAGGGAGGAAGGGAAAAGGGGAGGGTGAGGGAGGGAGGAGGCGAGGAGAAAAGGGAGAGGGAGGGAGGGTGAAGAGGATGGGGGAGGAGGGGAAGGGAGGAATGGGAAAAAAGCGGGGAGGGGTGGGAAGGGGAGGGAGTGAGAGGGATGGGTGCGAGAGGAAGGGGGCGAGAGAACGGCGGGGGTGGGGGTATGAACTGCGCAAAAGATATAAATTGCAAATCAAAGCAAAAGAAGGGCGCGGCGGGTTTTAACGTATTTGATATATAGGGCAGTAGGCTTAATTGAAGTATCACATTACACAATGTCGAATATCGACAGTATGTTATTTTATTTGTATAACAGGAGCGATATTAATAGGATGTTAGTCAGTGAGAGAATACGAAAATGATTATTAGTAATGTTATATGGGTTATGATGTAAATTAATGATATCGTGAAATGATATACACAATAGAAAAGTAGAGATAATGATATTGATAGAGAAGGATAGAAAATATTAGGTGATAGATGATTCATAATTTGTATTAATGAATCATTGATGATAATGATAATTTTTATTAGTCATTTTCATCATTAAAACAATTATTATTGCTACTATAATTATTTTCGTTATGCATTATCATTTATGATGTCATTACCATATCAATCATCTAACTGCCATTATTTACCATTATCAGTCAAGATCATTCACCACCACCACCACCACACCAACCACCACACCATCATCACCACCACCACCACCACCCACACCACCACCCACACCACCAACACACCACCACCACCACCACCACACCACCAATCACCACCACCACTACCACGCATCCCCTCACATCACCACCACCCACCAACCCACCACCACTAACACGTTTTAAATATTACACCACCACCAAAACCGACACCAAAGCCTTCCCACGCCCCCCATTCCCCCACCCCTCACCCCCACCCCCTCCCCCTCAGGACACCACAACAAAAAACAAACAGAACCACATTTCACATTTTTTTTTTCCGTTTCGCCACGCAACCAATACACAAAAGAAGCTAAAAGTACTCGCTGGGACAGGGGGCGCGAAGGGAGAAAGGCAAGGAGGAGAAAGAAGATGATAGCGAAGAAAAAGGAATGGGAAAGGAAAAGGGAAGGAAGAAGGTTTGGGAAGATAGAGGAAAGAAAGGAGAAGAAAGAGGGTGAAGGGAAGAAGAAGGAAGAAAGGAGTGGAGGAGGGAGGGGAGGGTGAAGGAAAAGAAGAAAGACAGGAAGAAGATTTGGAAAAGATTGGGAAAAGAACTAGAAGAAAGGGGGAAAAGAAAGATTTTTGGAAAGGATTGGGGGGNGAAGATGTGAAGGATGAAGAATGAAGCAGAAGATGAAGATGAAGATTGAAGATGAAGATGAAAGATGAAGATTGAAGATGAAGATGAAGATGGAAGATGAAGAGTGAAGATGAAGATGAAAAGATGAAGATGAAGATGATGAAGATGACGATGGAGATGAAGATGAAGATGAAGATGAAGATGAAGATGAATGAAGATGAAGATGAAGATGAAGATGAAGATGAAGATGAAGATGAGATGAAAGATGAAGATGAAGATGAAGATGAAGATGAAGATGAAGATGAAGATGAAGATGAAGATGATGATGAAGATGAAGATGAAGATGAAGATGAAGATGAAGATGAAGATGAAGATGAAGAATGAAGATGAAGATGAAGATGAAGATGAGAAGGATGATGATGATGAAGATGAATGATGAAGATGAAGATGAAGATGAAAGATGAGATGAATGGATGAAGATGAAGTATCGAAGAATGAAGATGAAGATGAAGATGAAGAAGATGAAGAAGAAGATGAAGAAGAAAGAAGAAGTGAAGATGAAGATTGAGATGAAGATGAAGATGAAGATGAAAGAATGAAGATGAAGAATGAAGATCATAATAATAATAATAATAATAATAACTAATTAAAATGAATAATAATAATAAGATAAACCAAATAATATAGAGCGCGGACTGGCACCAGCACACCCCAAAGCCGGAGCCACGAATACTGCTGCCATGCTAATGCTGCCCTACATATAAACGCGCTTTACCCAAACACATGTCCTAACAGCAGACAGCCTGTACTATCTGTCATCTTTACTAAGTGCAAAGATAAGGCATAAAAATATTTGCATATGGCGAGCGTAGGAACCTGCCTATACTTTACCATTCATACTAGCTATAATAGCTAGGCTAATACTACGGCGGTCGCATACTACTGATACTAGCCATTCATAGCTACCATACTATACTACCATATCTACGATACCATACTACTCATACTACCATATCATACTACCATACTATACTTACTATACTACCGGATATCATAGCTACTGAATACTAGCGGCATATCATACCTACCATACTATACTACTGATTATCTACGCGCGATACTCATAGCTACTCATACTACATATTACCATACCATACAGCTACCATAGATATTATACTACGCATACCATACTACCATACTACTATAGCTAGCCATACTAGCTGATATGCGATGACCATAGCTACTATACCTACCGATACTACTATAATCTCAAGCATAACTGACCTAGTGACTAGCTACCATACTACTATACTACCATACCATACTACCATACTACTACCGCTAGCTATACTAGCTATACTAACCGCATACTACTATACTACCATATTAGCATACATACTACAATACTAATTATAGCTACCATACCATACTAAGCACTACTACTGATAGCTGACCAGATAGCTAACTATAAGCGACGGCATAGCTACTATACTACCGATAAACTAGCTGATAGCTACATACTACTGATACTACCATGACTACTATCTACCATACTACTTAGTACTACCATATACTACCATAGCTATACTTACTATAACTACCGATACTACTATACGGACTACCAATTACCGATATATAAACCTACATACTATTATTCTACCATACATACTTACCATCCTACTATTACTACCTAGCTACTACTACTACCATACTACATATCATACTACCGGCATGACTACTACACTAGCCATATCATACTAGCTATATCTAGCTATAGCTACCTATACCATACTACTATACTACCATATCATACTACCATACTATACTACTATAAGCTCCCATATGCATTAGCTACTATGACTACGCGGATTCATACTCATAGCTATACTACTATAGCCTAGCCGATATCATACTACTATACTACACATATTACGCATACATACTAAAGCCCATATCTATTATACTACCATACCAATACTGACCATACTACCTGATACTACGCATATCTAACTATATCGACCATACGTACTCAATACTACGCAATAAAAAACTAACATAGCTAACCATAGCTACTATAAGGCTAACGCGGATACTTACTATACTACCATACTTACTATAAACTACCCATACGTACTACCCAAGCTATACTAGCTATATCTACCATACTACTATAACTAACCATATTACCATACCATACTACTACCATACTATTGCTATACCATACATAAGGCTACATACTAACTATATACCATACTACTTATACTACATACTACCGCGCATATCATCTACCATTCCTACTATACTACGCATAATGCGGATACACTACATACTCATATATCATGTCATACTACCTATATCTACTATACTCATATCATACTACCTACTACTCATCACCATATCATACTGCCAATACTAACTATACCTCACGCATATGCATACTACCATACCTACTATAGCTACCCACTTCTACTGGCATATCTCATAGACTCGCATATCATCACTACCATAAGCTAACTTCATACTACCATATCCATACTACCGATACTACTATACTACATGCATACTACCATACTATTAGTACCATATTGCAATACACCGAATCACTCACTATACTACCATGGATCATCACTACGATACTACTATATCTACCATACTACTATACTACCGCATACTACTATACTACCCGAATACATACTACCGATACTACTATACTACCATACCCCATAGGCTAGCCATATCTACTATAGATACGGCATTATCATCGCTACGTATACTCCCTATAGCTGTATACGCATACTACTATAATCACCACGATAGTGCATTTCTGAGAGTATATATATTCTACTATACAGTCTACCATACGTTCACTATAGAGCTCAGACCGCATAAACACCCATACGCTTGGACGGCAATACTAAATAAATAGCTAGCGCATAGCCATGACTAAACGATACTATCTATAATACGCGAATATCATACTATCCATACTACTATAGCTACCTCATATCTACTATAGATACGCATATTCATAGCTACCCATACTACTAATACTACCAATAATTCCATAACTACCGGATACTACTATACTAGCCGATACCAATACTACCATAGCTACTACTAACTACCATAGTCATACTACCGATACTACTATACTACCGATAGTTCTACTATAGAATACCATATTCATACCACATACTACTATACTACCATAGCTACTATAATACCAATATATTACTACGCATACTACTAATGCTACCGATATCATGACCTACGGCGAAACTACTATACTACGCGTATCACTGCATTGACTTACGCATACTAACTAATAAAATAACGCATATCCTACTACCATACTTACTATAACTATTACATATCATAACTACGCGATACTACTGATAGCTACGATATCATACTACCTAATCTACTATACTTACGGCATAATCATAACTACCATTACATGACTATACTACGCATATCATACTACCTATTCTACTATACTACCATATCATGACTACCCATGACGGCTATCTCATACTGCCATATCCATACTGACCGATAGCTACTATACTACCATATGCGCATAGGCTACGCGATACTACTTAAGCTATTAGTACGCATAGTGCATACCTAACCGATACTACTTAGTCTACCATATCATGACTACCATCTACTCATACTAACGATAGGCTACTATACTACGCATACTTAGCTATAACTAACGATACTAAAGATACTTTCATACTACTATTACTACCATATCTACTATAACTACCTGGATACTACTATAAGCTACCATAAGTGCCATACTATCCATACTACTTATACTACCGATATGCATAACTACGCGCGATAACTACTATAGCTACCAATCATCATAACTACCATACTACTATGCTTTTAGCGCATATCATTACTAGGCCGATACTACTATAAGCTACCGGATAATGTCTATACTACTATACTACTGATAGCTACTAATAGCTAAACCATATTGCTATATAGCTACGCATAGGATAACCATTGCTACTGATAGCTATGCGTTATATAGCTTAACTATACTACGCGATTACTGGCCATAGCCTACTGATAATGCTACTATACTACCTATACTCCCATTACCATGACTACGCATACGCACGCATACCCATGTGATGCATAGGCAGAATGGTAGCCGTCATGCTGCATGGATTTGGGTAAAAGAATATGGGATGGAATTTTGTAAGGAGGATGTTTTATTTACTTAGATGAATTTATGGATTTTCGTGGACAATGCAGCGTTGCCAAAGTGAAAAGTACTGTTAGGATTGTACAATGTGGGATTTGGTGGAGTTGTCTCTCTCTCGTGCTCTCGTCGTCTTTCTGCTCGAGGTCTCTCCCTCGTCTCTCGGTTGCTCTCTGCTCGTCTCGTCATCGTCTCTTCTCTCCGTCTCTCGTCTTTGCCCTTCTTCTCGTGTCATCCGCTCTTTCTCTTTGCCTCTTTCTCTCTCAGTCTCTCGTCTCATCTCTTTCTCTCTCTACTCCTCGTTCATCTGCGTCGTCCGTCTCTCTGGCTGTCTCTCGTCGTCTCTGCTCGTCCTCTCTCTCTCTTTCTCTGTCTCTTTCTCTCTCTTCTCTCTCAGATCTCTCTCTCTTCTCCTCATCTCTTTGTCTCCTGTTCGTTCTCTCTCCTCGTCGTCTTTCTCCGTCCCCACGATCGTCATTCTCTCTCTCTCAGTCTCTCTCTTGCGCTCTCGCCTCGTCGTCTCCTCTCTCTCCTGCGTCTCTCTGTGTGTGTGTGGTGTGTGTGGTGTGGTATCTTGTGTGTGTGTGTGTGTGTGTGGTGTCTGTGTGTGTGTGGTGTGTTGTGTGTGTGTGTGGTGTGTGTGTGTGTGTGTGTGTGTTCGTGGTGTGGTGGTGTGTGTGGTGTGTGCTCGTCGTGTTGTGCGGGTGTGTGTGTGGTGGGTGTCGTGTGTGTGGTGTGTGTGTGTAGTGTGTGTGTGTGTGCTGGTGTGGTGTGGTGTGTGTGTGTGTGTGTACTGGTGCAGGTATAAGGAAAAAATATATATAGTTTCAAGGCGCACAGTATTTCAATCATACTTCTGTTTATCCGATCTTCATCCAGCGACTCATTTTATGCTCCCGGCTGTCGTCTCTAGCAATGAATTTCGTCTCTCGTCTGCTCTCTCTCTCTTCTCTTATTCTTTTCTTTTTTTCGCCTTACGTCCTTCTCTTGTCCGCTTCCTTGGCAGAAGCTTCCGCAGCTTTTCTATATTTTCATGTTCGTTAACTCAGTCACTTCTTTCTAATCTCTCTTTCTCTCTCTCGTCTCCTCTCCTTCCTCTCTCTCCCTCTGCCTCTTTGCTCTTTCCCTCTCCCTCCCTCCCTCTCGTCTCTCGCTGCCCCGCGCGCCTCTCTCTCTCGTCTCTCATCTCTGCTCTCACTGGTGAAGTTTTCTTCTCTCTCTCTCATCTCGTCTCCTCTCTCTCATCTCTCTCTCTCATTCTGCGTCTCTCAGTCTGCTCTCTCTTGCTCTCTCTCGCTCCGCTCGCCTCCGCTGCTCTCTTCCATCCCTCTCTCTCCGCTCCCGTTCTCGTCTCCCTCCCTCTCTGCTCTCTCCCCTGCCCAGCTCGGCCTACCTCCGGCACGCTTGTTCTCTCCGCTACGCTCCCACTCCCGTGCCCTCCCTCCCCACTCTCTCCTTCTTCTCTGCTCTCTCTTCCCTCCCACGTCGCTCCTTCTCCCTCTCCGGCCACTCGACCTCCCTCTCTCTCGCTTCGCATCTCCGCTCTGCCTCCCTCCATCTCTCTCTCTCCCTCCCTCCTCCCACTCCAAGTCACTCTCTCTCCACTCCGTCCCTGGCTCTCTCCCTCCCTCTCCCTCCCTCTGTCCACCTTGCTTCTACCGAGTCTTCATCGCAGGAGAGCATCGAGCAGTGTGAAGAAAGACAACTTTGCAGACCCGAGTATTTTTTTTTTTTTTTATCATCATCAATTTTTTTTTCATCATCAGTGCAAGTTGAATGCCATAGAGAAGTCTCCTTGCCAGATGCTGGGAGATGCTGCTTCCGTGATCTAGCGAAGGGGGGGCGTTGGTCGGGGTTTGGAATGTGGGGCACTGTTTATCCGAGATTAGGAAAAAGGGGGAGCCAATATGCTAAAACTGCTGTGTATTCTCACGGTTCACCTCTCTCTCCCTCCCTCCCTCTCTCTCCCTCTCCTCCCTCCCCTCTCTCTCCTCTCCCTCCCTCCTCCTCTCCTCTCTCTCCCTCCCCTCCCTCTCTCTCCCTCTCCCTCTCCCTCTCCTCCCTCTCTCCCTTCTCCCTCCCTCTCACCTTGCTCTACCGACTCTTCATTCGCAGGAGAGCATCGAGCAGTGTGAAGAAAAAGACAACTTTGCAGACCCCGAGTATTTTTTTTTTTTTTCATTTTTTTTTTTTTTCATCATCAGTGCAAAGGAAATGCCATAGAGAAGTCTCCTTGCCAGATGCTGGGAGATGCTGCTTCCAGTGATCTAGCGAAGGAGGGGGCGTTGGTCGGGGTTGGAGATGTTTGGGGCACTGTTTATCCGAGATTAGGAAAAGGGGGAGGAGCCAATATTGCTAAATTGCTGTGTATTTTCTCAGTTTTTTTACTGTATTTTCTCGTCTCTCTGTCTCTTCTCTGTCTCTGTCTCTTCTCTGTCTCTGTCTCCTCCCTACCTCCCTCTCCCTCTCTCTCAAGACTAAAAAATCTTTAGCAAACGGAAGAGATGATATTTTAATAACAAAAAAAAAAAAACAGATGATATGGTATTTTAACAACAATAACAAATCAAAACAACAAAACAAAATAACAAAACAAAGCAACATACTTTCGGTATAGATACACAGGCAATACACGTGGAGAGAATCAACAACACAGACCAAAATAAAATCGGGAGTTAATTCATGTTGTATGTGCGTATGTAGAGCAAGCCATGTTGACGGAGATCACCGCTTCAAACCTTTCATGCGAGGCTGGACAACACACAATCAATATCGCAATAACAACACTCATCCAACGAGATATAATTCTCACAAATGCAACATCGATTAAATGACGATAGAGAGGGTATTAAACAGAAATGACATTAGACGTTAATGAGATCATAATACCGACTCTGTGCTCGACTGAATTTAGATAATGTACTTGACAATTCCTGTAATTCATGTAAGATTATACGATATATTGCGGGATAATTTGCTAACATAACAAGGGATTGTATGTTCAAGTATTCAATTTGAGGTATTATAGATAATCGTGTTGCAGGAGTCTGTGAGTGAGTGAGTGAGTGAATTAATTAATTAATTAATGAGTGAATTAAGGAATTGATTGATTAATGATTGAAGTGAATGAATGAAATGAGCGAAGTAAGTGAATGATTGAGTGGGTGAATGAGTGAATCAGTGAGTGAGCGAATACATAAATGAATAAATAAATAAATGAGAGTTAATAAATGAAAAAGTGAATGAGTGGGTGAATGAAGGAACGAGTACATGTTTGTGTGCGTGTGTGTGCGTGCCATCACCCATACATACACACACACGCCCGCATGTAAACAGAGACAAAGACCCGAAAATGAGATAATTAAGGAAGTGGCCGATCACGTGCTCGTATGCAAATAACCCCCGGAAAAGACCCCTGATCACGCCCACTTTCAACGCCCACGCCCAAACTCGCGCCTCGGTCCCAGGGGAGATAATGAAGTCACGTGACCCCTCCCCCCCCCCCCCCCCGCCATCTGCCACCTTAATTACAGGTTTCGGACCCTGTGTGGTCAACCGCCCCCCCCCCGCACCCTCCCTCTCCTCCCCTTTTCTCTCTCCACGTTCATCCGTTTCAGTGTTTTGTAATAATTAATTAAATAATGAGAATAAAGGTTATAATTGATGCTAGATGAAATGGACATTGGAAAGAGATTGATAAAAGGAGATGGAAACAAGGGAACAAATAATACATACATATATATATATATATATATATATATATATATATATATAATATAGAGAGAGAGAGAGAGAGAGAGAGAGAGAGAGAGAGAGAGAGAGAGAGAGAGAGAGAGAGAGAGAGAGAGAGAGAGAGAGAGAGAAAAGAAAGAAGAGAGAGAGAGAGAAAGAAAGATATAGAGATATATAGAGAGATAGATAGAGAGAGAGCAAAAGAAGAAAAAAGATAAGAACAAAAGAAAGAAAAAAAAAGGAAAGAGAGAATTAAAAAAAACAGAGTACCGAAGCGCCAGAGCAGGAGAGTGAGGAGGTCGGAAATGAGGAAGTCGCAGCACCCTCGGAAATGAGACGCTCCTCACGCCGCCCGCAATATCCTCGGGATGAAGGACTTCTCGCGTGAGGAGGGGACGGGGGGGGGGGAGGGGGGAGGAAGAGGGGAGATAAGGAGAGAGGGAGAGAGGGAGAAAAAGGAGAAAGGGAAGATGGAAGAGAAGGAGAGAGGAAGAGGGAGAGGAGGAGAAGAGGGAAGATGGGAGAAAGAGAGAGGGAAGGGAAAGAGGGGAGAAAGGGAAGAGAGAAGAGGAAGAGGGAAAGAGGGAGAGGGAGAGAGGGAGGAGAGGGGAAAGAGGGGGAGATAAGGAGAGAGGAAAGAGGGGAGAAAAAGGAGAAAGGAAGAGGGAGAGAAGGAGTGAGGGAAAGAGAGGAGATGAGGGGAGAGGGAGGGAAGGGAGAGAGGAAAGATGGGAGGGAGGAGAAGAAGGAGAGAAGGGAAAGGAGAGAAGGAGAGAGGGAAGAGTGGAAGAGGAAGAGAGAAAGGAGAAAGGGAAGAGGGGAGAGAGGGAAAAGGGAAAATGAGAGAGGAGAGGAGAGATAAAAAGGGGAATGGTAAGAAGTGAGTGAGTGTATACGTTATACATACTTCACTCTCTCCTCACGTGCGAAGGAGAGAAGGGTAGATAAAAGAGGATGAGGGAGGGAAAAGGAGGAGGAAGAAAGAAAGAGTAGAGAGAAGAGGAAAGGAAGAGAGAAAAGGGAGATGGGATGGACGAAATTAAAGAAAAAAAGGAGGAAAGGCATGTGTATTTAGATAAAGAAACAAACAAACAAAACAAAGAAATAAAACAAGAAACAAACAAATAAAACAAGAAATAAACAAACAGAATAAAAATAAGTAAACAAGCAAGAAATAAACAAACAAACAAAACAAGAAATAAAGATACAGTCAAATAAAACAAACCAACAAAACAAGAAATAAAGAATCAATCAAACAAAACAAACAAACAAACAAAACAAGAACCAAACATACAAACAAACAAACATCATCACCAAAATCATCAAACACACATACGACAAATCAAGATAAAACCAGTAACAAAAAACAAACAAACAAACAAACAAAAACAGGAAAAACAAAAGTATTTCTACCCGGACGGAGAGAAATGAAGACATTAGTGACAGACAGACGTTTAGGAGGCTCGTGGAAATAATAGTCGAAGCCGAAATTGGTCTTTAGTGAATAACGTTCACATATACACACATACATACACACATGGATAATATACACATACATACACACATGAATAATATACACTTACATACACACATGATCACGTTCATACATACATATGTTTATACATACATACATATGCACATAAACACATATATACAAACAAAGATGCATAACCACATGAACGCATACATACATCCAACAATACATATATACATATTCATATACATCTATACACGTTTGTATATATATATATATATATATATATATATATATATATATATATATATATATATATATATACACACATATACATACATCCATATATGCATACATACATACACACACACACACACACACACACACACACACACACACACACACACACACACACACACAACACAAACACAAACACACACACACACACACACACACCACACACACACACACACAACACAAACACCACACACACACACACACACACACACACACACACACACACACACCACACACACACACACACACACACACACACATACAAATACACCGCATCTGTACAATGGACTTTAAAAAAAAAGTTCGATAGGCAAATACACAGAGAATTTAGTCCCGTATGCAGATCTATAGGCCTACTAACACATCCACGTGATGCCATGCTCGGTATCAGTTTCTCGGTAAATCTGTTCACTTGCCACTGGGTGTTTGGGGGACGGTGTTTCTCTGTTTCTTTTATTCCCTCTTCTGTTCTTTTATCTATCTCTGTTTCTTTTTTTCTTTCTCTCTCTTTCTCTCTTCTCTCTTCTCTCTCTCTCTCTCTCTCTCTCTCTCCCTCCTCCCATCCATATTTTAAGCAACACATCCCCCTATCTCTATACTCACAAACACACCCCCCCCCCAAAAAAAAAATAATAATAATATAAAAATAAATAAATAAATAAATAAAGAAATAAAGAAAAAAAAATAAAAAAAAAAAATGAAAACAACAAGACAATTCCCACAACAACAAACAAACACAGAGAAGTCAAGCTGCCCCCCCCCCCCGAAAGGTCCACAAGAGACCCCTCGTTTGACCCTTATTCAGTCACGTACGAAAAGGGGGGGGCGGGAGGCAGTCAGGGGGGGGAGACAACAAAATAACTTTAGTAAAAGATCTCTGTTACCACCGGGTTGTTCCTTAAATAATAACTATGGGGTTAGCACGATTATGAAAATATATTCGTTCCTATGTAAGGAGATGGCGATTTAGGGATTAACTTTAATAAGAGATTTTTTTATCATCGTATTTTTTTTTTTTTTTTTTTTTTTTTTTTTTTTGTTTTTTTAATAATAACAACGAGGCTAGACAGATAATTAAAAAGTATTTATTTCCACGATGCCTTCAGTTGTGTGTTAGGTAGGAGAAGACAAGAGAATAACTTCAGTAAAACAGTTGTTATTTAGCACTGTACTTCAATAATAACTATGAGGTTAGACAGATGATAAAAAGGCACTAGTTTCCATTATATATTGAACAATATATGTGAAGTTAGACTGGTACTAATTAAGGTATTAGGTACCATGTAAAGGGACGTGTATGAAATCAGTTCGGCACTGATAAGGTATCAGTTTTCACCGATAAAGTATTTCAATGCATATTTCAATCCATTGTATGTATCTGTATAAAGAGAGGAAAGAATTATATTAGACATAATGCATGGAAATTCTTCCTCATATTCCTTACCAATAATCTGGAGCATAAATTATAATCTAATGCATATGGAAGAGAAAAAGTGAACTCGCAATAAGGCTGTCGATCACCTCTCGTAAAAGGGAATACAGACCTTATGTGCGCATAAGTAAGAAAGGCGTGATGCTACCCAGGTCTAAAAAGATTTACTTTTCCTAAAACGCATATTAAGTCCAATATCTGGATGAAATTCCTTTCCTCTAAATATTGTGTTGCGTTTACAAGGAAAAATGTGTTAATTGGAACATAGTAATACGGTTTAAAGGATTTAAAAACACGTCTGCTGTTGCCTAGCAACAACAGAGCATTTGAAAATACGCGCCAAAGAAATTTTATTTACTTTTCTTTTGCGAATTAAAATCAAGGAAATCGTTTGTTTAAAACATTTAATTTGATGGATATGAAGTTTGTGTGTGTATCTTATAATCTATAATGATACGATTGCGAATATGACATTTTTTATTCATTTTTGAGTGTGACAGTGCTGCAAACTGAATTGCGCAAATGATGGATATTCAGATAAATGCTGATAAATAATTTTAGGAATATATGACTTGAAATATAACGAAATATCGATAAATAATCAATAAAAAACAATTACTAGCACCACTCGCATGTATCACGGGAGACAGATTGTGCTAAAAAGATACGAAGTTGTTGGCAGCCCTGCATCTCGCGCCGAGGAAGGTCTCTTGGTGAGGAAATGTCAATCGGCGCGCGTAACGGCTGCTCTCTGTCGTTTTTCGCTCAGAGTTTCCCGTTCGGACAGTGTGCTCGTCTTTTGATTAGCTTTGTGGCCGCGAGTAGCGTGTATTAATATTTTTAAGAGGTTGTCAGCTCTCTCGGGATATAAAGGTGAGTGTTGTTCAGTGAACCAAGCAAAACGTTAGGTTGCCTTTTCATGTAGATGAATTATACCTTATTTTGCTTGGAAATTTAAACTCGTATTTACTGATTACTTGTGAATCGTGGATAGTGTTTCTATGGAAGTATTTCATGTTAAGATAAGTTTGATATATGAAACAGGTTACCAATAATGCTGCAATTTCAGCTGTTTATATGACTAATGATTGTCTTTTATTTTGTGAATCATATCCTGGAACTGTAACAGTTTGTAGCTATAAATGTTTAAATATGGCAAATTTGTTATAAATAAATCTGTTTCATTTCATTTTCTTTACACGTTTGTTATATAAAGTAGTAGTATTCATTTATAACCATGTTTGTTTATTTTCGTCGTATTTTGTACTTGCTATCTGTGTCACTGTGACTTGTTTTTAAGCATCTTTTGTGAATTTAAACCCTCTTTCAACCAGAATGTTTCCTGATGGCATTTCCCTGCCTCCAATTTGCTGCAACCAGTCTCCCGAGTGCTCCCGACGCTGTCTTCATTAGAGCATCCATGAATAAATCTGGTGTTGCAGAAAGGGAATTCGCTCCATACCCCGTAGAGGAGCTCGGACAACACCTCTCACACCCGGGGAATGCCGGTGACTCCCCAGGAATGCCAGGGGATTCTACACCGGGAGTGAAAGTTACAAACCGGGTTGAGTTTGCGCGTACATGGGTGTGTTAAGGAACTCTCCTGGGAAAGAATGGTATTTCTGTGTTTGTTTGTACGTGAGAGAGAGAGAGAGAAAGAGAGAGAGAGAGAGAGAGAGAGAGAGAGAGAGACAGACAGACAGAGAAAAGAGAACGTACAGAGACATGAGTGAGAGAGAGAAGAGTCAAACAGACAGAGGGTACGGGAGGAGAGAGAAAGAGAGAGAGTCAGAGAGAGAATGGGTGTGTGTGCCAGACATATGATATCTGTCTGCCTGTACGTGTGTGACGGGGTGCTTGGGCGTGTGTCGGGAAAGAGAGGGGGGAGGGGTAAGGAGGGCGTGTATGTTTTCTTATGGTTAAGTAGTGGGCGTGTGTGTCTGTTTGTTGGTCGTGTATTTGTTTGTTCGTTTGAGTGTTCATGTACATTTCTCTTTTTATCTTTATCTATCTATCCGTATGTCTAACTGTATCTCTCTCTCTCTCTCTCTCTCTCTCTCTCTCTCTCTCTCTCTCTCTCTCTCTCTCTCTCTCTCTCTCTCTCTCTCTCTCTCTCTAGATACAAATTTCAACCTATGCATACATACAAACACCAAACAGCTAACAATTCTTCTATTTCATGTCCATGCCGTCGTCAAAAAAAAAAAAAAAAAAAAAATCTTAGTTGCTTTTATCTCTCTAACGAATATGTAAACGAGCCATAAGAGACATTATTATCTGTATTATCTTCACGTCTCCGCCCTAATGCTTCCCACAGTACTGGGGTGAACATGCTACGCCTCACTCGTCTCGCCGGCATACCCCGTTAATTACTCAAATATCTCTTTTTTTATATCTAATTCGACCCCCCAAAACTGCTTATATTCTGTGAAATAAATAAATATGATCAGTGAAAAAGTTTAAATGCGAATAAAAACTTTTAAATGCTAATAATAACAATACATACATATATAATATATATTATATATGTATATTCTTATTACGTTTCTCTTTCTCTTTCTCTTTCTCCTATTCTTTTACCGCACATCTCTCTCTCTTCTCTCTCTCTCTCTCTCTCTCTCTCTCTCTCTCTCTCTCTCTCTCTCTCTCTCTCTCTCTCTCTCTCTGTAATCTATTCATACCATGTTTAATCAACTTTTGAAAATTGTTCGTGACTTATACCCACATTTTTTTTTTTCTTTTTTTTACGTGAGAATGATACATTTCGCCCAACTACCAATTACAGAATTTCGTTCCAGAATGAAATTTAGGAAAGCCATTAATATACAGTCATTAACAATTAATCAGGGGGAAAAAATCTCTAATTTCAAGGTAAATTTAAGACTACTTTAATAATACAAATGCAAGATGTAGATTAACTTCACATGCGGGGATTATTATTTCCTTTTATCTATTATCCCATCTATCTATCTGTTTTATTATCTGTGTATCTGTCTGTCTGTCCGCCTGTCCATCTATCTATGTATCTATCTACTTATCCATGTATTTATAATTCATTTATCCATATACCTATCTATTCATCTATGTACCTTCCTCACTATCTATCTATCTATCTACCTGTCTAATTATCGTTCTACCTTTTTTTTTTGTTTTTTTTTTGTCAGTCGTGTTCAGAATGCATTCATTTTTTCCTTTGTTAACTTCAACTTTACATTCCTCTATCTGTCTTTATCATACTTTATCAAGTGATGCTACCAACCCAAGGTAAACATTTTTTTCCATTATTCTATCAACGGAAAATGAGAATTGAAAAAAAAAAAAAAAATAAAAAAAGAAAGAAAAAAATAGACGTTGAATAATGTCACAAAGGAAAGCGTGTAATTAGCGCTTCGGTAATTACATCTTCATCAGAATTACATCACGTTTGGCTAATTGCATACCTCAGCGTGTGAAATTGTTCATTCTCATTCATTTTCATTCCTCCTCGTTCGGAATGAATCTCCCCTTTCCCCTCTCCTCTCTTTCTCTTTCCCTTTCTCTGTCTATCGTTTTATCAATCTATCTATCTATCCTTCTACCAGTCTGTCTATCCAACTATCAATCAATTTAAGTGAACGCAGAACAAATGTCAGAAATTTATCATTAATATTTTTAATTTTTATTTTCTTACCTCTCTCTGTCCGGTAGATGGTTTATCTGAACGCAATTGCAGTCATCCCATCATGTACAATGTTCTATAATCACATCATAATTTACTACATTCGATTATGATAACAGGCTATGAGTTGTGTTCCACAATCATAATTCACTCCATTCAAAAGCTTATCCAGAACAGACCCACACCTTATCAGCTTATCTAGAACAGAGCCACACCTTATCAGCTTATCTAGAACAGACCCACACCTTATCAAATCGTCAACGCACAAGAAAGCAATTCACTACACTTCACATCATAAACCAAAACCCGACATCATGACGAACCCCGTAAAACCAGCGCATTGCTCTCCACAACACGTTCACAACACCGTGTACGACAGACTTTCCAGACCAAGGACACGTCTCTGATTCCCTCTGTTTAGAACACGTTTACAACTTGTTTGGAATCTCAAGTGACTTGGTCTGGGATTCCACGGCAGTTGGACTTTATCTGATTCCTCTTTGTTCTAGCTGTATTTATTTTGTGTTTATTTACTTCTGCTTGTTTATCGAGTTATAAATTGATAAGTAAATGAATTAATTTAAAAATAGATGAATATATATATATATATATATATATATATATATATATATATATATGTATGTATGTATGTATGTATGTATGTAAAAAACAGAAACAGAGAGAGAGACGGAGAAGGAGGGACAGAGAAAGGTAACTAGAAAAACAGAAAGAGGAGAGAGCGAAAGACAGAGAAAGAGGAGAGGGAGAAATCCAGAGAAAAAGACAATGAAGAAAACAAAGAAAGAAAGAGAACACAAAAAAAAAAAAAAGGAGAGGGCGAAAAAAAAAAGAGAAAAAGACCATGAAAGAAAAGAAAAAGACGACAGAGCGAAAGAAAAAAAAGAAAATAGAGAGAAAAAAAAACAAGAGAGCGAAAGAAAAATATAAAATAAATGAATAAATAAAAAAAGACGAGAAAAAGGCAGACAAAGAAAACGAGAACGAGAAAGAGCGGCCAACCTAAGTAATAGATTAGGCAAGTCATAAAATCTTTTACCGCGGGCCTTACCTGACAGCAGTATTCCCTCGTGTCTTTGTTTCGTCTTATCTCTGTTTTCTTTGTAACTTATTCATACCTTTTTTCTTTTGTCTCTCTCCCTCTTTTTTTCTTCTTCCGCTTTTCTTTGTCTCTTTTTGCCTTGCGTGGGCGATGTCTTTTCAGAGTCTGTTTCGAGTGTGTAACTTTTTTTTATTATTATTATTTTTGATGTTTTCTTTTATTTTTTTTTCATCCTTCTCTCTCTTCTTCTTTCTTCGCCTTCGCACTCTTTCTTTCTCCTCCTTGTCTCTCTCTCCTAAATCCTTCTTCCTTTCTTTCTCCTTCTCTTCTCCTTTCCTCTCCTTCTCTCCTTCTCCCTCTCTCCTTCTCCCTCTCCTTCTCTCCTTCTCCCTATCTCCTTCATCTACTCCCTCTCCCTCTCCTCTCCTTCTCCCCTCCCTCTCCTGTTCCTCCTTCTCCCCTCCTTTCCCTCTCCTTCTCCCCTCCTCCTTCTCCCTCTTCCCCCCCCTCCTGCTCCCTCCCTCTCCCTCCCTCTCCATCCCTCCCTTCCCTCTTTTCTCAAACCAACTATCCCCAAAATTTGATTTTCTTTTTCTCTCTCTCTTTCTCGTTCTCTCATTTGCATTCCTGCGTCTCCGAAATTTCACGTTTTTTTATATCTTTATCTTCAACTTTGTGCAGCTTGCCCATTGCAAAGTATATATGCAAAGTTCGCGAGGCAGGAAGAGAATTGTGGAAACGATGATAATGAAAATAAGAAAAAAAATGATAAAGAGAAAGACTAACCAGTATGATAGATGAATAAGTGAATAGATAAACGAATAATTAAATGAATAGACATATAAAAATAAACAAATAAATAAACAGACAAACAAATAAATAAATAAGATAAAAATTATTAGATAGACAAATAAATAAATAAACATGATACACAAAGAAACATAAACAAGAACTCCCACGAATAAATAAACAAACAAAACGAGAAATTACAAATAAACAGATAAATAAACAAGAGATTGAACTAAAAATAAAAATAAACTCTGGCAACCCTTGACGTCTCCTTGCCACTAGGAAATTGCAAGGATTGGTCCTGTTGCAACGCAGGACACGGTAATGGAGTCCTGCGTTGGGAGGGGGGGGGGAGGGAGCGGAGTAGAGGAGTGGGAGGAGGAAGAGAAGAGGGAAAGGGAAAGGGGAGAGGGAGAGAGTTAGTGGGTGGGAGCAGACCGAGTTGGGAACGGGAATGGGTTAGCGGAATGCCGAGTTGGAGAAAGAGGAGAGGAGATGCCACTAGAGAAGCGAGAGGTGAGAGGAAGATAGAGTAGGAGAGGGAGAGGAGAGGCGAGGAAGATAGAGTAGGAGAGGAGAGGAGTAGGAAGAGGAAAGGTAGAGTGAGAGGGAGTAGGAAGAGGAAGATAGAGTAGGAGAGCGAGAGGAGTAGGAAGATAGAGAAAGAGGGAGTTAGGAAGAGGAAGAGAGTCGAGAGGAGTAGGAAGATAGAGTAGGAGAGGGAGTAGGAGAGAGAGGGAAGATAAGAGTAGGAGAGGGAGAAGAGGGGAGGAAGAGGAAGAAAGTAGGGAGGGAGAGAAGAGGGAGAGGAGGAGAGGAGAGGAAGAGGAGAAAGTAGGAGAGGAGAGGAGTAGGAAGTAGAGTGGAGAGGGAAAGGAGGAAGGGAAGGATGAGAGTGAGAGGAGGAAAAAAGGAAGAAAGAGAGGAGAGGGAGTAGGAAGAGGAAGAAAAGGAGAGAAGTGAGAGCGGAAGTAGGAACTAGGAGTGGAGTAGAAGAGGAAGAGGAAGATAGAGTAAGGAGGAGGGAAGACGCAAGAGAGAGTTGGCGCAGAGGGAAGAGAAAGACTAGGAGCTAGAAGGTGGAGAAGGGGCTAGTAAGAAATGAGAAGAGGGAGAGCAGAGGTGGAGGTTGGAGAAGATGAGGAGAGAAAATAGAGTGAGGAGGAGGATGAGAAAGAGAGAGAGAGAGCGAAGATAAAGTAATGGAGCAGTAGGAAAAAGACGAGAGTAGCGAGTAGTTCCAGAAAGAAAGGAAGAGTAAGGAATAATGAAGTGCGAGTAAGATAGAGTAGGAAAGCGGTGTAAAGGAAGGATGGAAGACCTCCGATATAGATAGAGTGTTAGAGAGGGAGATAGTAGGAAGAGGAAGAGGAAGATAGAGTAGAGAGCAGGGAGTAGGGAATCCTCCCATGAAATCCTTCCGTGTAAAACAGAGCAAAAGGAGCAAGGACTACATAAGAAACACGACCCTCGGGGCAAGAGAGTGCCAGAGACATAGGGAACAAGACGTTAACATTTCTTTTAGGCCGAGAACCATGTGGACACGAGGGGGAAAATGACCCTCACGGATTTCTTGCTTCGTCTTTCCAGTTCTTTCTCTTAATTTCTTTCTTTCCTTATCTTTGTTTTTGTTTCTCTCATTCCTTGTTTCTTTCTTTCTTTTTCCTTATTTCTTTCTTCTTTCCTTCTTTTCTTTTCTTTCTTTTTTTCTTTCCTTATCTTCATTTTTCTTTCTTTCTTTCTTCTTTCCTTATCTTCCTTTTCCTTTCTTCTCTTGTTTTAGTATATTCTTTCTTTGGTTTGTTTTCTTCTTAGAGTCACTGTCGTCATTAGCATATATATTTTTAGAGTCATTATCATTATCTTTACAATCATCATTATCCTCACTATCATCATTATCACTATCACCATCATCATAATTTTCTTCATTACTTGTTATTGTCATTTCTTCATCATTACCATCTTCATCGTCAATTTTAGCATCATCATAATCCATCATCTTTATTATCATCTTAATCATTATTCTTATCACAATCCTCGCCATTTTTTTCTCATCATCGCCATAATCCATCATCATCATTACCCTTTTTATCATTATTCTTATCCATCATCACAATTCCTATCTCCATCATTATTTTTATCATCATCATCCATCATCCATCTTCATCATTATTCTTAACATCACTATCATTATCCATCATCATAATTCCAATCTTCATTATTATTCTTAACATCATCATTTTTATCATCATCTTCATCACCATCCATCATCCATTTTCATCTTTATTCTTAACATCATCTTCTTTATCATCATCATTTTCATCACCATCATCCATCTTCGTCATTATTTTCAACATCACTAACATCATCACCTTTCCATCGTCATCATCATCTGCTGCCCTTGTTGTTTTGGTGATGCTTCTGTTGTTATCAGTATTGCTGATACTAATGTCTCTCTCTCTCTCTCTCTCTCTCTCTCTCTCTCTCTCTCTCTCTCCATCATCATCATCATTATTCCCGACACCTCCATCACCCAAATTCACATCACTCTTCTTGAAACACAAAAAAAGACAAGAAAAAATATCTTTCCTCACAATTGTCTGACATTTCCCTTGTTCGGTTGGGTGACTGAGCACCGAGCTAGACTGACACTCGTCGGAGCTCTTGTCGTCTCCAGCTTGTCAGTCTCTGTCAGTCCCTGTCATGAATGTGGACGTGGGTTTTTTTTCTTTCTCTCTCTCTCTCTCTCTCCCTTTCTTTTTTCTTCTTTTTTTGGGGGGGTGTATCTTTTTTTTCTTTTCTTTCTATTTTCTCTCTCTCTCTCTCTCTCTCTCTCTCTCTCTCTCTCTCTCTCTCTCTCTCTCTCTCTCTTCTCTCTCTCTCTCTCTCTCTCTCTCTCTCTCTCTCCTTTCCTTTTTTGGGGGGTGATATTTTTTTCTTTCTTCTTTCTATTTTGGGGGTGTCAGTTTTTTTTCTTTTCTTTCCATCTTTCTTTTTTGGGGATATCATCTATGTTGCTTTTCGTTTTCATGTTCGTTTGTTTGTATGTTCATTTTTATATACATTTCTGATTCTTCCATTATGTTTTCATTATCTTTTTCATTTTTGCATTAATTTTCATTGCCTTTTTTCGTCCTCAGGATATTTCAAGTTTGTATTCAACATTTCAAATTTTGAAATCACTTGCCCGTCGACGGTTAATTAACGGTCAAGAGGCAGTTCAAAAATAGAGATCCATCCACGACAGCAATCAAATCTAAATTAATCAACAAAACGAAAGTCAAAAACAAAACCGCTTCATTTGATATAAGGAAATGAAAAAAGGAAGATAAAAATGTAAACGTTATTCGGAAATTGAAATACATTTACTTTTGCAATCAGGATCTTTTACTGACCGTATGTTGTGTGTTGTTTGTTGTTATTGTTGTTCTCTTGCTGCTGCTGTTGATGTTGTTGTTTGTTGTTGTTGCTCGTATGTTGTTGTTGTTTTGTTGTTGTTCTTGCTGTTGTTGATGTTTTTGCTGCTCGTTCCTTTTCTGCTGTAATTGCTATTCTTTTGTTTATTAATGTTGCTTAGCTTTATTTGCTGATTACGACGATGCTGCTGCTTCAGCGAAAGACACCTTTGATGCTCTCTTCTCTGAATCGCTTTTGCCACCGCGGCTGTTTTGTTTTTTTTTTTTTTTTTTCTTATGCTGCAGATGGTGCTGGTTTTGCTGTTTCTGTCATAACTATTGTTGTTGGTGATGATCATGCTGTTATTTTCCTTCTCTTGCAGTTATTTGTAACGCTGCTGGTAATATTATTTTTGCTTTGCAGACTTTTTTCTTCTGTTGTTGCTGCTCTTGTTATTTTGGTGATGCTTCTGTTATTATTGCTGATACTAATCTCTCTCTCTCTCTCTCTCTCTCTCTCTCTCTCTCTCTCTCTCTCTCTCTCTCTCTCTCTCTCTCTCTCTCTCTCTCTCTCTCTCTCTCTCTCTCTCTCTCTCTCCATTACTGGTGATAGCTCTAATCTTAATGCTGTTGTTGTTGTGTTTGTCATAGTTACTTTTTCTGCTGTTGTTTTTTATCATTGTTGTTGCTTTCGCTTTTTTCTTCTTCTTTGTTCTTCCTTTCTCTTTCTTCAGCTATTTTCCCAAAGTGTTTTGTCGTAGCTATTTCATCCCCGGGTCTTTGCAACTTCTCATTTTAATGCTATTACTTCTATCCCTATCTGTATTATTTCTATTCCTGTCAATTACTTATTCTTTCAAGGTACAGTCTCGTTCCTGGTCTGGCCTTCCTCCTCTCTTCATTATCCCCCTCTCTTCATTATCCTCATCCCTCCCTCTCCCTTCCGTCTCTTCCTACCCACACTCCTCACCCTCCTCCTCCCCATACCCCTTCCCTCCCTCTCCCATCTTTCTCTTCTTACCCACACTCCTCACCTTCTTCCTCCCCAAACCCCTTCCCTCCTTCCTCCCTACACCCCTTCCCTCCCATTCCCCACGCCCCTTCCCTCCCTCCTCCCCCTCTCTTTCCCAACCCCCCTGAGAACCACTTCCCTTGATGCGTCTGTCAGTCAGTTACGGGTGTTATAAACGGACCACCTGTCGACTTCCAGGGCCCAGGAACCCTGCCTCATCCTGTGATGAACCTAGGATATTTTCTTCCTTGTAAACCTTGACTCGTATTTTTTTCCCCTTTTCTCAGACGCGCGTGTGTGTGTGAGGGGCCGCTGCCTCATCCCTGCCTCATCCTGTGATGAACCTAGGATATTTTCTTCCTTGTAAACCCTGACTCGTAATTCTTTTCCCCCTTTTCATTTTTTCTCTTCATTTTTTCCTTCTTTTTCTCAGACGCGTGTGTGTGTGAGGGGCCCCTGCCTCATCCTCTGATGGACCTAGAATATTTTCTTCCTCGCAAACCTTGATTCGTAAATACTTTTTTTCCCCTATTTTCTCCCTTTCTCTTTCATTCCTTTTATCCCTTCTTTTCCCAGACGTCGTGTGCGTGCGTGTGCGCGTGTGAGTATGCGTACGTCCGTGTCCGCGCGCGTGTACGGACAACAAACAGCCGGATAACCCAGATAGCCAGACCGAATGACGGACGGATATAGCGACAATCCCACGAACGAACACCGTCATCCCCGTAAATAACCGATCTCCTCGCATCCCGCAAATCCCGTCCCGGAATACCACAACCGACGCCGTAATTGCGAGGCATCTGCACGCGCGCCATCCGAAGCTACCCTGAGAACCGATACGGGGACGCCATGTGCAGATACCCTGGGAACTGGGGGGGGGGGGGGAGCTGCGGGGGTTTCCACGGGCGAGGCACCTGACGCCGGAGTGTGGTTATGACAATGGGGGAGGGGGGGGAGGGGGAGAGGGAGGGGGAGGAGTGTGGTGAAGGTGGGGGTGGGTGTGGGGTGTCTTTGGGTTGGACGGAGTGGGGGTGAGTGTGGGCGGGGAAAGGGAGAGGGAGGGGAGGAGTGTGGTGAAGGTGGGGTGAGGGTGGGTGTCTTTGGGTGGATTGGGTTGGACGGGTAGGGGAGGGTGGGGGGGGAGAGGAGAGAGGGGAGGGGAGGAGGGTGGTGAAAGATGGGGGTTAGGGGTGGGGTGTCTTTGGGGATTGGGGTTGGACGGGTAGGGGAGGGTGGGGGCGGGGAGAGGAGAGAGGGGAGGGGGAGGAGGGTGGTGAAGATGGGGTTAGGGGTGGGTGTCTTTGGGTGGATTGGGGTTGGACGGGGTAGGGGAGGGGGTGGGGCGGGGAGAGGAGAGAGGGGAGGGGGAGGAGGGTGGTGAAGATGGGTTAGGGTGGTGTCTTTGGGGTGGATTGATTTGGACGGGGTGGGGGTGGGGGGAGCGGAAAGAAGGGGGGTGAATGTTGGGTGGGGGTGAGGGGTGAGAGGTGGTGGTGGGCGTCTTTGGGGTGGATTGGAATTGGACGGGGTTGGGGGTGGGGGGGTGAGTGTTTGGAATGCAAACCGAGTAAGGGAAAAGGAATGCACACACATGCACATGATATGGTCGTATATATCTATGTAGAGATAGATATGTAGGCATAAATAAATAGACAGAATGTCGATCTAGTTGATCAACTTAAATATTGACTGATCTGATGGATAGATAGATAGATAGATAGACAGGCACGCAGATACATACATATATATATATATATATATATATATATATATATATATATATATATATACATATATATATATATATATATATATATATAGATGGGTAGGTAGACAAATAGACAGACCTATAAATATCGATACACACCTACAGTACATAACTCAATGGATGTTTCCGTAAGCACAAACACACACACACCCCGCCTCTGTACGTCAACATACGGTATTCACTTCAGCGCAGCCACCCAATAACACCCGAGCGAGCTCTAAAACAATTTCCTCTTCCTACCATGAATGCAGCGATAATTCATGACCCAAATTCATTCACAATGATTTCCTAGTACAGCAGAGTAGGGCAGCAGGGACTCTGGACGCCACCGTGCTTGTAAACCAGACACTAACTGTTTGTACCGTCAACGCCTATTTACAACCAGGACTTATTTTATTTACAACCAGCATTTATCTACAACCAAACATTTTTTACGACCAACACTTATTACAACCATATTTACTCACACAACCAAAACTTATTTACAACCAACACTAACCAACACTTATTTAACAACCAACACTTATTTACAACCAACACTTATTTACAACCAACACTTATTTACAACCAACACTTATTTACAACCAACACTTATTTACTTATTGCAACCAAAACTTATTTACAACCTACACTTTTTACAACCAACACTTATTTGCAACCAAAACTTATTTAAACCTACATTATTTACAACCAGCACTTATTTACGACCAACATTTATTTACAACCAACACTTATTTACAACCAACACTTATTTACAACCAATATTTATTTAATTTACAAAACGCTTATTTACAACCAACACTTATTTACAACCAACACCTATTTACAACCAACACTTATTTACAACCAACACTTATTTACAACCAACACTTACTTACAACCGTCTTTGTGTTCGGCGCGTCTCCCCGTCGAGGCTGAGGTGATCAATAACACCGGGTAATTACACAGAGGTAACAACCTATCGCCCAGCCCCTGAATTATCCTGAATTAATAGTAAACACAAGTCCCCTGTAATTTCGGAATGTACTGTGTTTATGTTCATTGTCTCTCTTTGTACGTTACGTAATATTTGGTCTCTTTGTTTTGATTGATGTGTTTTGGTCTGTTTTGTGTACTTTGGAAGCTATGTTTATGTTATTGTTTTGATTGATGTGTTTTGGTCTGTGTTCTTCGTACTTTGGAAGCTATGTTTATGTTAGTAAAGTAATACTTACAAATGGCGATTCTGGTCATAGGATCATACTTACAACAGGTGAAGGAAAACACAGTATGGTAACGGACTGTTTATTTAATTTACAAGAATTAAATCAAGTCGGATGTTTCCAAAATGGTAATGTGTTTCCTCTCCACTTTTTTTTTCTTTTCTTTTCTTGTTGTTTTTGCACTTTTTTTCTTTTGTTGTTATTGCATTATGTTTGCGTAAACATTTTACCATTCAGAGAGCACTATTCTGGGACCAACGATGGCAAAAGTCGTTCCTGCCGAAGCCGAAAGGGAATTCAATTTGCCTGCACAAAAAGACCCTTTCCTGCTTCCGCGTCACTGTTTGTCAAATAAACATATGAGCACAAAATAAACAACATACAATAATATATACATATATATATATTATATAATATAAATATTATATATATATATATATATAATATATATATATATATATATAATATATATATATATATAATATATATATATATATATATATATAATATAGAGAGAGAGAGAGAGAGAGAGAGAGAGAGAGAAGAGAGAGAGAGAGAAGAGAGAGAGAGAGAGATAGACAGATAGATAGATACATATATTGTAGATAGATAGATACTGTAATAGATAGATATACATATTAAATATATATAAGTGTATATCATTTGCACACACACACACACACACACACACACACACACACACACACACATATATATATATATATATATATATATTATATATATATATATATATATATATAATATATAATATATATATATATAAACATTTACATTATATATATATATATAATATATATATATATATATATATATATATATATATATACATTCTATTATCGACTTATCTGAATATTAGGTAAATTATTGAAACAGCCTTCTTTCGCGAAACGTCTGCGTTTTTCCTCGTGCTCCGCAATTTCTCTCCCTTCCCCTCCCTCTCCCTCTCCCCCATCCTACCCCGTCTCCCCCTCCTTCTCCTGCCCCCTTACTCCCCGCCTCTCCTGCCCTTCCTCCCTCCCCCCTCCTCCCCGCTCCCCCGGGCCATCCACCATCCTTCCTGAGCGGCGCTGATGCATCTCCTGCCAGATGCTGCGTTAATGATGCTGACAATGCTGCTTCTTGTAATTACTTGGGTTGTTAGAGTCGTTGGATTCGCACTGTGCCTCTCGGGTGCCGTTCCGTTTTTGTATGGGGCGTAAAATGGGTTATTTTGGTGTAAACCGATTTATTTCGCTTGTGCTGACAAGTTGTGTTGGGGGGGGGGAGGAGTTAGCGAGTGTAGGAGTAATTGTAAATGATGTTGTAAATGACTGAAGCAGGTGTGCAAGAATGGGGGAGGTTGAAGCGAGTGTAATTGTAAATGATGTTGTAAATGACTGGAACGATGTAATGGTGTTGGGGAAGGGGGGAGTTGTATGTATGTATGTATGGGAGGCTGCGTGTGTATGTGTATGCGTGTGCACAGATACACCCACATACACCTATATTCTGAGCGTTTGTGTGGTTAATGTATACCGCTATCAGATGTGAAGGTAGAGAGGTTGGACGCACCGCAGCCTATGTGACGAAAGAGTATGGCCTTTGTGCAGGTGAATGAAAGGGTTCCTGGCTTGTGGGTTTCTTCTGCGAGGGAGAAGGGAAACCCCAAGACACCCCCGTCTCCCCGGATGCCGACGACGGGGTGATGGAGATCTTGGTCTGTCTCTCTGTCTCTCTGTCTCTGTGTGCTGTGTGTGTGTGTGTTGTGTGTGTGTGTGTGTGTGTGTGTGTGTGTGTGTGTGTGTGTGTGTGTGTGTGTGTGTGTGTGTGTGTGTGTGTGTGTGTGTGTGTGTGTGTGTGTGTGTGTGTGTGTTGTTCGCATGTATGTGTGTGTGAACATATGTCTGTATGCGTATGCGTCCGTGTGTCTGTGTCTCGGTGTACATGCCATGTGATCTGTCTGTCTCGTATTGCATGTAAGTTTCACACAACCACGTGCACCTGTGTGTATCCGAACCCCAGAAATAACATCCCTTTGAGATCGTTTCGGATCCGCCAGTCGCCTTGTAATTTCGCCAACCCAGCAGAGTGGCTTCGGAAATTGAATTAGAATCAACACACCTACTGTTTGCATTTGAAATCGCCAGAGAGTGTACTGCGATTAAAGACAGGCCTCTGGCATATCTAAAATCATTATGTGATTAAAACCTACTGGATATGATGATGAATTAGATTAGGAAATTTAGGAATGTGATGTTATTTCATTTTGGAATGATCATCTACCCAAAAATAAAAACAAAAATAAAATATAAACAAAGTCTACTTGATTTTTTAAATAACTTTCAGAAAAGTGACAACAAATAAACACCCCCCGTCATTGCAAACAAATAAAAAATAAAAAATAATAATAAATAATCAAGCAAAACGCGCAAGATTGCAAACGCGACAAATTTGCACCACTTTCAGCACGTCGTCGAGATTCGCGAAAGAAAATTTCCCCGACTTTTTTATTTTTTCTTCGCCAAAAGTTTTCCCAACAAGTTTTCTCGAGAAGAAGAAACTCGAAGACACACACAGACACTTCCTAGAACACGTCCTTCACCCTCTCTCTGGCGTCAAGTTGAAAATGCAGATGGCGATTATTGCGATGTTGCAGAAGGAATTTGCATAAAGTGTTAAGCCAAGGGTCGAGGCCCAACCTCCGCCCGGGCTCCGCGATTTACATGTCTTAAGGATTCGTAGAAGGAAAAGGGGCGAGTTATGTAGGATTTGCTGCTGAGGAATTGACTGGGGAGGGCTCTTTGCATGCAAATTTTCTTTATCTATCCCTCATGTTTGATGTATTATATACTGTATGCTCTCTATATCTGTGCATATACATACATATATACATACATACAATACACACACACACACACACACACACACACACACACACACACACACACACACACACACACACACACACACACACACACACACACACATATATATATATATATATATAATATATATTATATATATATATATATATATATATATTGATAATGATATGGATATATATATCCATATATATATATCTATATCTAGATACATAATTACGTGTGTGTGTGTATGTATTTGTATGTACATATGTGCTTATATATCTGCATATACATATATTGTATACATACATACATACACACACAAACAATACAATGCACGTATCTATACATGCACAGAGATAGATATAAAAAAAAAAAATAATAATAATAATTGGACACACCTACACAAGCACCAGCACCCGCCAATCCGCCACCTGTCATACGATATGACTGAAACTCATAACGCAATGGCATGCTGGGATAAGTGAGACAGCCATTGCAAAATCAGCTGTGAGCCGATTAAACCCGCGCGGTGGAGAGGGATGACTGAACTAATTTTCGCCGATGCAAAACTGGGTCCAAGCGAGGAAGGGAATGCGTATGGTGTGTGTGTGTGTGTGTGTGTGTGTGTGTGTGTGTGTGTGTGTGTGTGTGTGTGTGTGTGTGTGTGTGTGTGTGTGTGTGTGTGTGTGTGTGTGTGTGTGTGTGTGGTGAGAGAGAGAGAGAGAGAGAGAGAGAGAGAGAGAGAGAGAGAGAGAGAGAGAGAGAGAGAGAAGGAGAGAGTGAAGAGAAATTAGAGAGAGAGAGAGAGAGAGAGAGAGAGAGAAGAGAGAGAGAGAGAGAGAGAGAGAGAGAGAGAGAGAGAGAGAGAGGAGAGAGAGAGAGAGAGAGAGAGAGAGAGAGACCACAACCCGTATTCCCAAAGACCTTATATACCTACCTGAAAAAAAAACAGCTACCCACCATTCCCCTTACCCCCTCCCCCCTCCCTTACTTTGCCCAAACCCAGCTTCCCCTTTTAAGTCTCCTATAGATGCTCTCAGCCCCTTCAAAGAAACCAAAGGAATTGCATCACCCCCCCCCCCACCGCCCCCCGCCCCCGACCACCGAGTCAGAAGGAACACAGCAAAGAGCCAATTTCCTGAGTTGCCACTTAGTGAAAATGGGGTTCCTATTTCTCCCTCTTTTCAAGGTTTTTTTCTTACCCCTTTTTTTATAGATGAAATATCGGGAAGTTTTTTTTTTTTTTTTTGATATGTGGATTATGTTATGCTGGTATATTGCAACAATTTTAGTAATGATGATGCTGAGGATGATGATAATGTTAAAAACAACAATAATAATAATAGTAATAATGATAGCAGTAGTAGTAGCAATAGAAGTAACAGTAATAATGGTTTAGTCTAGTACTAGTATTAGTATTAGCCCTACTACTACTACTCTACTACTAAACATAATAGTAATATTCGTCGAAAACATTAATAATACTCATAACAAAACTACTAATATTCGATAATAATAACGAAAATTAATATAGTGACTATCTAAAAATAACAACGCTTATAACTCACAGAACTGCTGACAAGCCGGTTTCATCTCTCACCTGAAAAGATAAAAAGAAAAAGATTTAGTTTAGAGTTTCATAACAAAGAAATTTAATCTTTAATGGCGGGTATTTTCCCTTTCATTCTCGACAGCTTTTTAATTAATTCTATTGTTATTATATCAAACTAAATCAGGTAATTTATATCTAATTGCATATACTTATCCCATTGATTCGCGTTTCAGAAGATTCAATTTCTTTCATGAATGTTTTACTAATCATAAATCATTTTTACTATGGTAATTTTCACCTATGCCAAGAAAGTTTTGTTTTGGGTAGCGTTGGTTAGTTTGTTGGTTAAAAATAATGATAATAATAATGATAATAAAATAATGATGATAATAATAGTGATAATAGAATGATAATAATAACAACAAAACAA
This sequence comes from Penaeus vannamei, assembly GCF_003789085.1. Classification (NCBI taxonomy): domain Eukaryota; kingdom Metazoa; phylum Arthropoda; class Malacostraca; order Decapoda; family Penaeidae; genus Penaeus; species Penaeus vannamei. Next base: position 270,669 of record NW_020870959.1, read on the forward strand.
CAACAACAACAATAATAATAATAATAACATAATAAATAATAATAATAATAATAAATAACAATAACAACAACAACAATAATAATAATAATAATAATATCAGGCTAGCAGGATAACTCAAAAGTTATGAACAGAATTTTATTTACTTTTTCTCTCTCTTTTTAACCAGAGGTCTGTCTTAACCCCAACTTAAGTGGTAATCCGGATCCAGGAATTATTAAAAGGATTCATTAACACTGCGAGATCGGGAAACACGGACGTCACGTGACCAGTGTACTTAAGAAAAAAGTGATTTAAATGCGATTTTTCAAGTGTAAATATTTTTATTGCATCAGCGACCCTATTGCCTTGGCGGAGGTATGCGCTATTTATTTATTATTATTTATTATTTATTTATTAGTTATGAATGAAATGTTACCCGATTTCAGCTAGAAAGGGTTAGTGTTTTTGTTTGGTACTCGTATGTGTATTTGTGTTTGTGTGTGACAGTGAGAGAGAGAGAGAGAGAGAGAGAGAGAGAGAGAGAGAGAGAGAGAGAGAGAGAGAGAGGAGAGAGAGAGAGAGAGAGAGAGAGAGAGAGAGAGAGAGAGAGAGAGCGTCTGCGTGTACGTGTGCCTGTGTGTTCATGTATATGTACAGGTAATAGTACATGCGCATGTAATTGTTATCAAACAATCAGATACCCTTAAATATGTCTAACTATATACCGCAACTGTGTAGCTCCGCATGTACGTGTCCGTGTGCGTGTGGGTATGCGTGTGCGTGTGCGTGTCCGTGTCCGTGTCCGTGTCCGTGTCCGTGCCCGTGTGCGTGTCCGTGTGCGTGCCCGTGTCCGTGTGCGTGTCCGTGTGCATGTGCCTAGAGTAGCCAGATGACACCATCGATCCGGGACTCGATGCTATGGCTCCCACGACTGCCATAGAAAACCAACATT
>NW_020870959.1:335850-338350 GCF_003789085.1 Penaeus vannamei
TCTCCTCTGAGCCCAAGTTGAGGGCGTTAGGCGAGCGGTATTGTAACTATGATGAGTGTTGTTTCTTGTCTGAGTGGTGTTGTTTGCTTGCTACAGAGAGAGCTCTCTGAGTAAGTTAGATAGTATCATTGAAGAGCAAAGTGATGCTTATAATACCTGTGTTAGTGCGCATGCGTATGTGTGTGTGTGTGTGTGTGTGTGTGTGTGTAGAGAGAGAGAGAGAGAGAGAGAGAGAGAGAAGAGAGAGAGAGAGAGAGAGAGAGAGAGAGAGAGAGAGAGAGAGAGAGAGATATATATATATATATATATATTATATATATATATATATATATATATAAGTATATATATATATATATATATATATATATATATATATATATATATATATATATATATATATATATATATATATATATATATATATATATATATACAGTATAAATATATACTTCATCACACACATATACATACATAAATAGGTAGACTTATAACACATAAGTGTGCGTGTGTATTTGCATGTTTCTTGTATTCATATACACAAAAATCATATACAAACATAAACAATGTTACTAACCAAACTCAGCCATTCTAACGTTAAATTTGTTGGCAAACGTGATACGGTGAGTTTAATGGATCAAAAGAGAACTTTCGGCTTGAAGTGGAAATGCAAAATGTTCTCTGAATGCAAACCGAAAAGGCTATAACTGGATGATAATGAGTTTTTTAAGTTTATTAATGCAATTATATATCATGTGTATCTATTGATGCGAGTGTGTGTGCATGTATATATGTGTGTGTGTGGTGTGCTCTGTGTGCGTGTGTGTGTGTGTGTGTTGTGTGTGTTGTGTGTGTGTGTGTGTGTGTGTGTGTGTGTGTGTGTGTGTGTGTGTGTGTGTGTGTGTGTGCGCGCGCGTGTGGATGTGCGCGTGTGGATGTACGTGTGTGTGTGTGTGTGTGTGTTTCTCCGTTCCCACTCGCCTCATTCTTTCTGTCCAAATGAGATCCTTTGTTGAAGCTATAATAATGATAACAGGAGGGGGAGACTTCAGAGAAAAGAATTCCACATACAACAGACCGTGGGCAAATGTCAACAAGCTGTCAACAAATAAGCTTATATATAATTTACCTTCGACGAAATAAGCTATATATCAATATGACCAGCTTGAACCAAGGACGCCCTTGAGATTTATTAGGATTCTTAACAAAGAGAGAGATAGAGATGAATAGATAGATGATAGATAGATAGAGTGAGAAATAACAGTAGGATTTAGAAAGGGAATTACTTCAGTGAAAGATTCCCTACTGAAATTTAGTTTATTAATTTATTTATTTAACGCACTTTCTTTCGTTACAATAAAAGCGAGCTAATGCATAGTTCATCCACCTCGGAGATTATTTAATAAAAGGCTGCACAAAAAAAAAAAAAAAAAAAATCTATCACACACGCATGACCTTTTTTCTCTCTTTCTCTGTATCTCTCCCTCTACCTTTATCTTTCTTTCTGTCTTTATCCCTCTCGCTCGCATTTCCTTTCACAATGGCCTCTAAATTTGATGTCATTTAGCTCACTTTGAATATCCTTTGCAATATTCATCTGTACGATTGTTCCAGTTTTCATTCCAATTCCAGACTGAAGAAAACTACACAAAAAGGCATAAATGAATAATTAGATAAATATAGATACCGTGCAACAAAAAAGGACGGAGTAGGCCAGCATAAGGGCAGAGGAAGACGCAAGAAAAGGGTCAAATGAAAGGAAAAAAATGCAGTAGAAGTCGTAAGAAAGAAATTAACTCAATTACAAGAACCACAAGACTGCAGATGACATGTGGAATTATGTATAAGCGCAATCTCGCACGGTCCAGCTCCTATCTTTAGTCAATACTGTCACGGTAAGCTCATTACTTGGCTTGTCCCGTCTTTTAGGTTCCTTAGCTGGAGCTGCCGGCTACAGAGTGTCAGTTTTTTATACACACACACACCACACACACACACACACACACACACACACAACACACACAACACACACACACACAACAACACACAAACAAACACACACACACACAGACATACATACTGCCGGTCAGCAAGGGTAACTATACAAACATTATCATTTGAGTAGACGTAGGTATAATGTCCACGGTAATTCGAAATAGGGGGAGGGCTGTCAGGACCCCCAAAGAGAGACGTATACACTATGCACGCAGACACGCACGCGCAGACACTACACACACATCCTGCGTAGACACGTAAGTAGCCATGTATTCGGACGTACGCGTATCGACGTTAAGACATACAGCTAAACATATGACTACACATACAACTGCTTATTCAGCACACATACACATCCGCATATGCACGGCGCATGTACAACGTACTTTGGAAAAGAATGCACGCACTTCAGTGCTCAAGAACTCACACACGTCCGGACGCACGTACCAACATATGCAAACACGCACACATATACGCAAATAGGTATACTCATACCTATGCTCACACA
>NW_020870959.1:350850-353350 GCF_003789085.1 Penaeus vannamei
CAGCGGCGAACGAGGACAGACCACATCTGTTCTCTGTGCAGTAAGTGCAGCTGGGGTATATATTCCCACAATGTTCATATTTGCCCGAAAGAGGATGACACCACTTATGACTGGCAGTCCACCTGGATTTATAGCAAGATGCACTACTAATGGGTGGTCAGATGTTGATTGCTTCTTAATTTGGCTGCATCACTTTGTTTCCATTGTAAAGCCAACTCAAGATGAGAAGCACATCATAATTCTAGATGGCCACCACAGTCACAAAACTCTCGCTGCCATTGACTTTGCAAGAGGGAATGGCATAGCTTTGATCACTCTTCCCCCTCACTGCACTCACAAATTGAAGCCTCTAAATGTATCATATTTCAAGTCATTAAAAGCTGCTTACAATAGAGCGGCAGCTAATTGGATGCTTGCAAATGCTGGCAAACGCATTACACAATACAATATAGCAGAAATATTTGCCAGTGCATACATGAAAATGGACACTATTGATAAAGCCATAAATGGATTTAAAGCAACTGGAATCTGGTCATTCAATGATATATTTTCTGATAAAGATTTCATAGCAACACAGCTAACGGAAAAGGAAGCAGCTCCTTCCACGAACACTAATAAGAACACACATGCCTATCCCAGTTCCCCTGACAACCCCAGTGAGAGTCAAGTTGCGGCAGATGTCAACACTGGCATAGACGATGTGTCACTTCATGATCCCTCTGTCTCTAGCTCGCAAGACCCAAAACCATGAAAATCTAAAGACGATGCAAAGAGCTGCCTTACAAGTCTTTGCAGCCCCCCGAAATCAAGTGAGAAACGAAATACGAAAAGAAAAGGCCAAAAAGCTAGTCATAAAATATTCACCTTACAAAAAAACAACTGCTTGAAAAGAATAAGTCGACAAGTTACAGCAAAAAAGAAAACGACAAGGAAGAGTATGAAGATTCCAAGCCCAGTTTTTTCTAATGATGAATGGTCTTACCTAGTGTATGGGGCGCCTTTAGCTAGCAGCAGACCTTCTGAGAAATGGATGCAGTGTACAGATTGCAAGAGATGGTCACACGAAGACTGTACACCAGGATTTGATTCGTACATGTGTCACAACTGTGAGTCAGACAAAGACTGAATAGACCTAAGTGAATTAATAAAAATCTATTGTTTTTAATCATTTGATAGCCATACATGAAATGAAGCTTTAATGTGGAATGGAGATTATTAATGTATGAGTATACAATCATCATTGGTTTACAAAGTCACACATTGATTTCTGCAAGTTAATTTTTCAGTTCGTAATTTCAAATGCAAGGTAGTCTAAAAAAAATTATAATGTAGGAATTTAAAGTATTCAATTACTGGAATTATATACAAATTGTAAAAGTGAAAATTCTTTTTGTGTGAAATACCTTTTTTAAGTTCAACATGAAAATAAAAATATGACTTTCTATATTATTGTTGTTTTATTGATGCACGAATATTTATTTTAATATGGGGTAGAAGGCCCACCCCCTAGGCCTTTCGCCCCAGGCATGGAGTAAATGGCCCTTTTGTTAGTCAAATTGAATTTCATATTTTCACCTATACAGAACCTCAGGAAGTAAATACAATTTTCAGCACTGATAGTTCATTAGTCAAGGTATCTAGCAAAATCTGTTTCAGATCATTTTGTCGTGATCAGTTTTGCAATCAAGCTTGCACGCATGAACAGTTGTAGCCGACTCATTAAAAAAGTTCGAAGGGAGACCTTAATGAACCAGTCACAGACGAAACACTTTGGCAAATCATCACAGAGAAACCAGAAATTGCCTTACGCGCACCTGAGGGAAGCTCGCTGTGACACACACCAGAGACAATGAGAGGGCATATATATATATATATATATATATATATATATATATATATATATATATATATATATATATATATATAATATATATATATATATATATATATCCTTTTTGATGTATGTGTGCCTGAGCATATTTATTTGATAATCTTAAGTAGTGTGTTGCTTAAATGTTGTTTAGAGTACTCGTGGGATGAACAACGCGGAAGCAAGATCCAAAGTGCATTGTTTGAAATAAATAAGGAGTTGATAGATAGTGTGTACTAATGATATATAAGTAGATTATGGGTCAGTCGTGTATGGCTCGGCATCGAACTCAAATCTGAAAGGTTTGGATGCTGTTCCGATTCATGGATTGAAAAAAATCTGGATATCTGACAAGAGCATCTATTTGAAGAAACCTAACTATAGCCTACATCGTTACCTTCTTAATGGGGAGGAAGTTTGTTTGGAAGTCGTTCTGGCTAATGATCGGAAAAAGTTAAGCGCGACCACAGTCAGGAAAATGGAAATTTAAAGAGAGCTCTGCAAATAAGGAGGTAGTTTATTTCTGATCTAATATTCAATAGTGGTGAGTCAATGACTGTTCCTCCTGTCCTTCCCTTTTTCTTTTTTCTTACGCACATACTCTATGTCACACACACACTCACACACACA
>NW_020870959.1:390850-395850 GCF_003789085.1 Penaeus vannamei
TGGGCCTCCACAGGCTCTGCTCTTCCATCTTGATTTTCCAACATTCTTCTCAGGATACTATGCTGACTGTGTCACAAGTTAGTATGCTGCTTCTCCGGGCACACTCCAATGCCCATATACTTGTCCAATGTTCTATCCTGACGTACATACGTGGTCGACTCTTTGTCTTCCAGGTTGGGGTTGGTGCAGGGGTCGCAAGGGGCACAGCCCTCTGTATTATACATTGCGGGGACTTCTTCATTGTTTATTAGTAGTACAGTGCCATATTTACTGTATTATATTCATGTCTTACCCCGCAATTTCCTTAGTATCTTTCACGCCCTCCCCTGTTATCGGGACTAAGCTTGTTGCTACATATTTGCATATTAGAGGGTGAGAGGAATTCAACGATGCCAGGAACTATTCTGTAAAATTACTCCTTTTATGAATAATTTCGTTTTTACTCTTAGTTTATACCAGCTCTTAGTGATTATCTTATTGAATTATAAATTACTGTTTTCTGCTATTTCTTCTCTTCCTTTTGATCATAAAATATCCATTAAGGAGTTAAGGCACATCTTTTTTAATGCCGTATGTATGTTCATAATAATTGTTTTGATTCTCTGTATTTTATATTACTATATCCTACCTGATATTTTCAAGCTGTAACCATTTTTTTTTATATATATATTTTAGGATGACGTCAGTGTATATATACGATTCAGTTCACTATAGCAGTCAAAGAGTGTATTATTACCCCCCCTTTTTTTTTTCTTTACTTTACTTTACTTTACTTGGAGCTGGACGTGACCTCTATCCCTATGGAAAAAAACATATACTGCCAGTGACACCTTGCAGTTTTATTCCAAGGGTTTTACCCTTTTTTGCATTTAATGTCCACTCAGATGTTGACTGTGCTTGTTTTTTTCTGTGCCTTTGTTTACTTTTAGCCATGGCCATTTTTGTCTTTCGTGATGCGCTTCCAGTGCTTCTATGCTGATGTGTTTTAGAAACGTGTTTTTTTCTTTTCTTTCTTTCTTTTTGAAGGCCTTTTGCCGGAGGATCATTAAGGACGACTCTTTTTTTTTTATTCAGCTTTTAACGTAAGCCTTTTGCCTAGCACTGTACTTTGGAGTTGCTTTTATATCCTTATGGTATTGTAATATAACAATGATATGGCCCTTTCAGTAATTATCTATTATATCTCCTTGTTTTATTTATTGTTGTTCTCAAATGTTCTTAGTCTATAGTATACTTAAAATTAATAATGCTAAAAAATAAGGAAATACACTGGAAATTGCTGGAAGTAGCTTTCATGCAGAGTCCCCCATGCTACCTAAAGGGCTAAATATATACTTGGAGCCCTGGCCATTGATACGGTTAGTTGATAAACCACATCACCATTATGATTGTTGTTTCTGTTGTAGTTGTCGACTTTCTTATTTTTATTGTTGTATTGCTCTCGATGTTATTGGCAGAGTTGATGTTCTCGGTATATTGTCATTACCGTCATTATTATTGCTGCTATCAGTTTTTTTATGGTCATATTATTATTATTATCATCATCATCATCATCATCATCATCATCATCATCATCATCATCATCATCATCATCATCATCATCATCATATTCATCATGATTATCATTATAATAGTAATAATAATAATAATAATAATTATTATTATTACTATTATCATCATTATTATTAGTAGTATCATCATCATCATCATCATTATAGTAATCATTATTGCTATTATCATCACTATATTCCAATATCGTGATTATTATCAATGATTATTATCATTGATTTTAATTATTATTATTACTATTGTTATGATTATCATTATCATCAACTTTGGTATAATCATATCACTGTTACTTTTTTATTACTTTTATTAACACAAGCATTATCATTTTGTTATTATAATTATCGTTACTATTATTGTTAGTAGTAGTATTGAAATTATAATATTTATTATTTTTTTTATTATCATTATGGCAACAATGGTATAAAGAATATCTGTAATTCAGGTAATGATGATAATAATAATAATAATTGTTATTATTGTTAACATTATTATAATTATTATAATCAATTATCAATACAAATATAGTTATTATTATTATTATTATTATTATTATTATTATTATTATCATCCTCACAATTATCATCACTATTCTTATCATTACTGTTGCCATTATTTTTATCATTATTATTATTTTGTTATGATTATCATTATCAGTATCGTTGTTATTATTATGTTGGTCTTGATGTTATTATTATTATTTCTTATTGTTATTATTGTTGTGATTTTTATCAGTATTGTTTGTTATTATTGTGTTATTGTTATTGTTATTATTATTATTATTATTATTATTATTATTATTATTATTATCCTTGTTGTTTCTTGTTGTTTTTACTATCATTATTATTGTTTTTGTTATTATTATGACCATGAATATTACTATTATTGTTCTCATTATCATTAATATGTTATTGTTATAATGTTATTGTTCTCATTATCATTTTAATCATCACTGTTATCATTTTTAGTAATATTAATCCTATTACCATTATTATTATCACTATTGGATCTGATGCCGGAAGAATTAGATAAAAGGAGAAAATAAAATACTGAGGGAATGTTGAAAGGGGAAAGCACAGAAGCGCGAAAAGCAAACGTTTATCAAGAGAAAAGAAACGTTTACAAATTAGAATTCCATTCCTGTTTTCTACTTGGCTTGTCCTCCCCCACCTCTCCCCTTCCATCCCATCTCTCTCACTCACTCAGTCACTTACTCAGTCAGTCAGTCAGTCAGTCAGTCAGTCAGTCAGTCAGTCAGTCAGTCAGTCAGTCAGTCACACACACACACACACAGTAAGATGTATATTTATCATTGTATTCTTGAACCATCCGTCTAATCTTTAAACTCAAAAGCATTCCGGAAAGCCTTTAGATGTATTTGAATGGAGTGACCTACAGTTTTCTCTCTCTTCTCTCGCTCTCGCCTCTCTCTCTCTCTCTCTTTATATATATATAATTATATATATATAATATATATATATATATATATATATATATATATATATATATATATATATATATACACATCACTCTCTTTCCTTTCAGTCCCTCTCTACCTCGCAACCCGGATAATTTATACGCATTTAGCTACTTTAATATTGATTGAGGGGAAATCATTCGATATACTATGCTATACAGTCACTATCAGAAGTGTGAAGATTAGCAGTGTATTCAGTTTTGAAGAAATGATACGCTTCAGAAAATGAAAACGTATATGTACTAGAAAGTGCGAACAAATGAATTTCCATTTTCTATGCGTGTCTCCAGAACTCATGAAAATCTAATTTTTCCAAGTGAATGAGTCCTTCCAACTTTATTCGCTGGAAATTCATTCTCATGTGCAGAACTTTTCTAATTCCGTCCAACATGGACTATTCGCAAGTCTCTCTATCTTTATCGTCGAAAATTTGCGGATGAGTGACGAAAAATTCCGTACGTTTCTTTTTCTTAGTAGGTAGCATTACCGGTGTGTAATAAAACACGTTATTTCCATATCTCATTTTACATCTACTTTGTCCCGTCTTCCTTATAATCATCATTGACCCTGCAACCTCAACAATCTCTTCTTTAATGTTCTTCTTCCCTCAAAGTTATATCACCCTCTTTCTCGCATAGGCCCTTCGCCTTCTACGGCCATACCCTGGTTACTCGAATTTACATATAGTGAGCTACACATACTGACCCTCTGCTCGGTGAGTATTCCGAAAGTGGAAAAGGATTTTAGTTAATCTCCATGTTAAAGAGTTTAAACGGAGAGGTGACCGAAAAGATTTAAAGAAATCAAGGTGCTGGCGGGAGGACAAAGTTGGTCAGTCACATTTGCAATGTTTTCCGTGCAATTCGCAACAATGCTTGGTTACTGTGACTAGAGAAAATACAACACAGCATATTTTCCACAGCCTTTGCACACCATAATGAGACACAAACACTTGAACTCCGTGTTATTCTCCGTATATATGTTAGAGTGAGCATTGTTGTAGTAGCTTGTTAAGGAAAACAATCTTGTAGTTCATAACCTAACCGTTGTTTAATCAGACGCATGAATGTATTCCGCCTGACGAGGTGTTTCAGTAATTATCAACCATATTTCTCAATAGAAGAGTTTAGGGGGAAAAAAATCAGTAAAATTTTAGTTGATTATCCAATGAACGTTCGTAGATCAAAAACAAAATAAGAATTACAAAGCGTGGGTATTCGTCCCTGCGCAGTTTTTCTATAGGGAAGGGAATACATGCATGATAGAGAAAAACTTGAATTTATATTGTTGCACTATGCTGTGTAACAGCTCGCTCACAAGGTACCATTCATAGCCTATGAAGTGATGTAAACATTAGGTAGGCAACATCAATAGGTCTCTTTATATACATAATACTACCTTATTTATCTATACCTTTAAACTAGAGTACGATATAAAATAGATTTATAAACATAAAATATATAAAAAGAATATATTCTTTGTGATTATATACATTTATTTATAATTACGTAGCACTGTACAACCAAATATATATGATGGACGATGGATATGTCAGTTCAACATTTTGATCAAAATTAGACTCAACTATCAATTTACTGTGTCGGAACAAAGACTTAGCGAGAAATGAGTGATAAAAGAAAGGAGATGAGCTAAGGATGAAATAATGAGCAACATTTTTGTTCAGTTACCCATGTACTGTGCTTGCAAATAAAAATCCTAAAATTCTTAGAACATCGTGTCTATACACACATTCAAACGTTTGGTTGTGTGTGTATTTAGATTTACATCTGTTGTTTCCTCGTTTGCTTTCTTTCTATTTCTGTATGTGCGTATGTGTGCGTGTGTACGTGTGTGTCTGTACGTATGTGCGTGTGTGTGTTTGTGTTGTGTGTGTGTGTGTGTGTGTGTGTGTGTGTGTGTGTGTGTGTGTGTGTGTGTGTTGTGTGTGTGTGTGTGT
>NW_020870959.1:408350-416850 GCF_003789085.1 Penaeus vannamei
AGGTTATTCTCTACCAAAAATGCTGGTAATTGGTTTGCAACTATTTTCTCGAGTACTTTAGATATTACCGACAGTATTGTGATGGATCGGTAATTATTTATTTCGTCTGTATTACTGGATTTGAAGATAGGTGTTATGATACCATGTTTCCAAAGTGATGGATAAACACCATGGATATATTAATGATGACTGTCAGAAAGTATACAATTGCTGGTTTATGAAACGCTGTGCAATGCCATCAGCTCCTACGGAATTTGATCTTCACAGTGTCCAAGGAGAGACTGTGCATTGATGTGCTCAATTCTAATTGTGCTTGGTGTTTTCACCGCCGGACTTGCAACGTCAAACTTTCTGCTTTTATTTGTACTTTTTTCTATTTAGAAACACCTCTATATTATCAGGAAAGACGTCGGACTCTAAGAAAAGATCTGGGTTAATATCCTTGCCTGTTATTGTAACTGGAAAGCTTGAGAAATAATTGTGTCATTTTCGTTTTGAATGCTTTCACATTGGAGATAATGTCGAATTTATTTTCGAGGAAGTCCTCAATATCTTCCTCGTTTGTATCTGGATGGCAACTCGTGATATACAGGTACACTACCTGAGGACGGTCAACACTTGCAGTGGTTTTGGCGAGTGGCGTTCCTCTCTTGTTTTTCTTCTTTATTTTCTATTGTTGACTTGAACGAACCCTTCCTCGTTTTGGTGGGGCTGCGGCTGCACGTTTGTTTGTTGCTGTGTTTCCGTTTGTTCTGCGTGGTTGTTGACGACGAGTTGTGGTGCTTGTGGAGTAGTAGAGGTTGTAGGGGGGGGGGAGGTACTCCAGGCACGTGATGGTGCGTGGCATCCTCCCAGTGGTGATTTGGTGGAAGATGGTTTTGCTTGTTTTTCCTTATACTGTTTTTACCGTAGCTTCTTCTGGGTGTTACTTTTGTAGAAGCTTCGTTCCTCATGCCGGTTATTGACGTCTCTGCGTTGTTGGGTAATCGCTAGCTTGGCACTGGACGAGGGGAGGCTGACGTGTCAGCATTATCACGGATTCGTGGGGTCGCAGCGGGTAGAGACGGAGGGAGGGGGTGGGGTAGGGGAGAGGAAGGAGGGGCGTTGGTCGTGGGTATTGCTGTGGGAGTATAGGGGGGGTATGGTTGTGCGTGTGTTCATTTGGGTTAGAGGTTAAGAACATTCTGGCAGGGGAAGGGGATGCGAAAGAGAAAGATTGATAGGCAGATTTATTGTGGGTAGGGGAGGGGAGACCTGTTGCGTGAGGAGGTGGGGTCGAGTCTGTTACGACGGATACTTCCTCTCAGCATTCTTCCGGCTGAGGAGACGTCACTCCTTTACTAATGAAGCTGTTTATTGCGGATTGTTGCCCAGAGAACATTCCGATTAGCAAATAAATTTTATTTTCAATGAGATTTACATTGCTGAAAGAGAGTTCATGTTGTGTTTGTATGCCTTCATGTTTTGGCTTTGAAAAAAAAAAATCACAAAAGGTGTAAAGATGCCTGTTTTCTTTGGTGGCAGACCTGTAAGTGGTTGTTGTGGTTGTTGTGGCAAACACTAAATTGTCGTTCTTTTATTAAACACTGATCGATCATTGTGTGAACTATGATATTTATCATCCTTTTGACGTCTTTGGTAATGTTTCTAGTTTGTCTGGAGTCTGATATAAAATACATACATATATTTTGTAGGCCTTTTATATCTTTTCTGGGCTCTACAGTTTCTTAATTTTGTCACACAACACTAAACGTGCCCATGATTTTTTGGTTGTAATATGGCACAGAATCGTGTTGAGCACTATGGTAGTGTTTCCTGCTTTTATTGTCGTCTCTGTTTCTTATTGGAGTCACTGTTTTCTCTGACTTCACTTGTTTTCACTGTTATTTCAATGTTGTGTAAACGCCCTTTGCCCTGGGCGAGGGGGCAGCCTTGACCCCGGCTGCCATGGGGGGACATCCTCGTGGGCGAGGGGGCAGCTCTGACCCATGCTGCCGTGGGGGGGGGCATGTACATATATATATATATATATATATATATATATATATATATATATATATATATATATATATATATTTGCGTACATTGTGTACGCGTGTGTGCGTATGCGTAATTCTGTCTATGTATGTCTTTCTGCATGCGATATAGGTCTTTGTATAAATATATATATGTATGTGTGTGTGTGTGTGTGCGCATATGTTTCTGTGCGTGTGTGTGTATATGTATTATGCATACACACACACACACACACACACACACACACACACACACACACATATATATATATATATATATATATATATATATATATATATATATATATATATATATATAGCTGTGTGTGTGTTTGTGTATGTATCATGAAAAGTTTTTTTCTCTCTCTCTCTTTCTCATTTCTCGACAAGACTGTTCGTGTGTGTGTATCGTGAAAACTGTTCCTTAATCTTATGTAATAGAGAGAATTAATAAAAGCTGTATAAGCCCCAATGGCTGAGTATGAAAGAAAGCGAGAGTGAATTCCAATAACTTGTCAACAAGATGCGAGAGAAATAAACTTTTCGATTCACGTCGTGTCTGAACCGAAAACGTTCCTGGGTTTTCTTCGGACAATGAATCTTTCTTATTGATCCCGGTTTTGTTGAAAGAAATTTACAGAGCGACATGCCAATTAAAAATATGCAGATACCTATCCAATGACAAGTACGATTTTAAAAACCTTTCCCTTATTTTTGCCTCTCTTCGAATTTGAAATGCATATGAATCTAATTTAGAAGTTTTAAAAAATAAGTGAAAATGAGAATAAGAGGTGTTAAATAGAAATTTATACTCCATTTGCTTTATTTTTGAATCCCCAAGAAAACAAAGCGCAATATAGAAAGGGACAGGAATTAAGCAAAGTGGGCTTCATGAAAGACAAATATTTCATTGTCGTTATTACACCTTGTATTGTTTGTTATATATTTTTCATTTTTAATTGCTATCATTAACGCTATTGTGATTTGCAGTTAATGATTGGTGATTATTTTATTCATCATATATACAATTATTATTATAAATGATTTTGTTTCTGTTATTGTTATTATCATTATTATAGGTTTAATATTACCATTATTATCGGTATGTTCTGCTACTATTGTCATCGTCATTAACACTAACATTATTACTATTATTATTGCTATGAATATTACTATAATTATCATCATTTTTATTATTAACGCTATCACTATCATATCAATCATAGGTAACACTAGCATCATTGGCATTTTCATCATCATTTTTATCACCATTTTTACATATCTTCATCATCACTACTATCATTTTTATTGTTATTATCATTATTACTGTTTTCTTCATTATTGTTATTATTATCATCTGTATTATTATTATCAATATTGTTATTATTGCATTATCACTTCTCTCATCATTATTATCATTATTACAATTGTTACTATTAATATCATCTTATTATCCTCATTGTTATTATTATTCTTATTTTTACTATTAATACAACTATAATCATCATAACTATAGTTATAATCAACATTATAGTCATCATTACTGTCATTATCATGTTTACCATTATCATTATTATCATTATCATCACCATTACATTAACATTGCCATTGTGATCATCACTTTCAGCATTATTAACATTATATATACCATTATCATCGCCCTCTTTATTATTATTGATATTATTATAAGCATTATTATGACCATGAAAATTATCAATTTCATTTTTCATAATGTTTTACCATTATCATAATCATTGAAATTCATATTATCATTATCATTATTATTACTATTATTGTTTTTATTATGATCAAGATTCCTATTATTATCATAATATTGCTGTAGAACGATGTAGGTGTATAGCAGTATTATTATCATTATCGCTATCATCATAGCTAACATTATTCTCGTTATAGAATATCAGTGAAAGCGAAAAACAGATTTAATCAAGGTTTTCGTTTTCAATGATGTGAACTCCCAAATGCTAAGAATTCCATAAAAGTATGCAGTAATAAAAATACTGCTAAGAATGTGAGTAGACGAAAATACATGTGAATAGACGAAAATATTCATAAAAAACAGACAGAGACAGAACGAAACACACACAGTGAAAAGGAAGGTGGAGGAGAAAAGAGAAAAATACCACATAGGAAAATGGATTTCAGAGATCACAGGTAAGGAAAAAGGTAGAACGAACACAGACCTGAGTGACGTGGAAGGAATTATCTCGACAATAGAAGAATAGTAACTGACGTATCTCTCTTCCCCTGAGATTTATTTCACACCCTCGAAGTCAAGAGTGCATTTATTCCCCTGATACTCTTGTGTGAGGATATGAGATTAGAATTTCGAAAGCTTTGTCCTGTGTTCATTTGTGTGTGTGTGTGTGTGCATTTACATACACATTTAAGAAAGGAATTGTGTATATGTTGAGTTTTCACAGTGTTTGCGGGATACTATAACCAAGTAACTAAAGGTAGTAGATAGAATTGCAAGTCTAATAGTGAGAAAATAATGGTGTGTGTTTGTGTCCGTATCATCATCGTAATTCCCTGGATCTCATTTATTCAATTTGCCTACTACCCACTTTATTTCCAAGACAGTTATATTATCCGTTAAGATGCGTTCTTTAACTTTCTGCATTTACTTAGATTATTCATCTGACACTCACTTTCTTCATACATTGAGTTCATTAACTTTATTTGCTTGTCGGTCACATTATCTTCCAGCATTAACTTAGTTTTCATCTAGCACCCATTTGCCTCATTCATTAAATGGTTACTATACCAGGCACTCACTCACTTACCTAGCACGCACATACTTTAATTGCATACCTCACTCGCCTCATTTACCTGGCACTCACAATCCTTACTTGCTTAGTACATGTTGCTGTTACCTGAGGCTATAGGGTACTCACCTTCCTTACTTACCTGGCGCTCATATACCGTATATAGTGCTCAGTTTACTTTCCTCATTGTCACGAATCTTACTTACCTGACAACAATTTAAGTACAGTTCATTTAGATTTGCGAAGACTAGCTTCGCCCGGGCCTCTTCTCAAGAATGGACCGGTCTGTGTCAACTATTTCTAGTAAACTCATGTGTTTTCTTTGAACTGTATGCTTATCGTTGTAGCTGGATTGCAAGCAAGCGATCCAGCTACCACGGTGTAAGCATGTGGCATACCCTTTTTACCAGCCCGGCGGCTATGGTGGGTGGTCCCTGTCTTAGAAATTGTGTGTGTTCACAATTCTGCAAATAATGTAACAGGGTGGCGTTAGGCTCGCCGCAATCCTTGCACTCTCTGACAACCTCGTTATCAATTATTTGCCAAGCGCATGGGTAACCTAGTCTTAATCTGTGCAGTATGACTTCGGTACCTCTTTTTAAATTTGGAGGAAGGGCCAGTGGTTCATAGCCTGTGGCATCTGAGTACCATTTGGCAGCGAGCAAATTTGTGGTATTTTCTGTGTGCGCCATGGAGAACTGCACATGCTGCAGTTTGGGAGGTTTGGCTCAGTCTCCTTTGGCTTGGTTTACCGATCATGGAGGTTGGGGCATACCCCTGCCCTTTTCGGCTAGTCTGTCAGCAAGCTCATTCCCTTGGATGCCTATGTGGCTTGGGACCCAGTTTATGATGATTCTTCTACCCTGACCAAGGATTCTTTGGTAAGTACAGATGTCAGAAGGTAGAGGTTGTCTTGGGGCATGCTATGCTTGGAGAAGGCTTTTGAACTGGTTTTTGAACTAGCAAGTCCCCTTGACATTCGGGAGACCCTAATCCATAAGGGAATCAAAGGTAGTCTCTTGCTCTGGATATCTGACTACTTTAAAAATAAAATGTCAGATTTCAAGGTCACCTATCTCAGCACATGCCACTTAAAAAAAAAAAAAAAAAAAAAAAATCATGGTCACCTATCTCAGCTCATGCTACTACTTTCTTTCCACTACCTTCATATCCAACATATTCAACATTCACCTGCCAGAGAGATGCAAGATCATCTCTTATGCAGATGACCTGGCAATCATAGCCACTGGTTAACACTGCCTAACTAGAGCTCAGCGTTGTCTGAATTTGGTGTCTAAAGAGTCTTGTAGGACTGGATTAAAAATCTCGGCAGCAAAACCAAAACCTATTACACTGAGAATCAATGTCAAAAACAAACAAACAAACAAACAAATTTAAGGGCATGGATCTGGAATGGGTGAATGAATACCAATACCTTGGCGTATAGGTTGCCTGTCGTTTACTTCCTTAACAAACAAGTTACCTACCTTATATACTTGATGGGTAACTTTTTTTTTTTTTTTTTTTTTTTTTTTTACCTGACAACCATTTGGATACCTGAGACTGATTTAATTTCCTTTACTTACCTGACACACATACTTTACTTAGCTGGTACTTACGTACTCTACATACCTGGCACTCACATACTTTACCTACCCGGTGGTCACATCCCTTACTTACCTGACACTTTAATTTCATTTCTCCAACAAAGGCGTTGTAGATAAGATCACTCGGTTAATTTACCTGGCACTCACAACCCTTACTTACTTAGTACAAACTGCGGTTACCTTACGCTATATGGTACTCTTTCCTTACTTACCTGACGCTCATTTACCGTACATAGTGCTCAGTTTACTTTGTTCATGCTCACCAATCTTACCTACATTAAGTTCCGTTATTTACCTTATTTACCTCGTGCTCGCTTGCCTCATATTGGACTCATTCTCCTTGCCTAATGCTCACGTATCCTACCTGAAAATCAATTGACAATATTTTTCGTTATTTACCTAATTTACTCGCTTGCCTCATATTGGATTCACCTTGCTTCTCGAATACTACATTACCTTACCTGATAATCACCTGACGTTCACTTACTTACCTGGCTCATGCTTGCTCTACTTACCTGGCGATCACATGCCTTACTTGCCTGGCACTTATAAAGCCGCACACGCCTTACGTCCACTTACATTGCATAATTGTGCTATCTTACCTGGAAGTAACTAACATTTCCGACCCAACTTTAACTAACCTCACTTGCCTTACCAGGCTCTCACTTTACTCGCCTCACCGTACATCCGTAGCATTAATTTCCGCTAACTGCTTCGGTCATATAATCAAATTATCTTTACACTATCCATTTTATTTGAATTGCTTTAGCTGTCTCTCGCTCACTTCCTTGACACACATTTTACGCACATTACTTTCTTATTTTCTTGATGCTCACCTATTTTTTTTTTTTTTTTTTTTTTTACCTACCGATCATTTGGATACCTGGCATTCATTTAATTTGCTTTACTTACTTGACACACATACCCACATACTTTACCTACCTGGAGTTCACATGACTTACTTACCTGACAATTTACTTTCATTTAATAAACGCCGGCGTTGCAGATACGCTCACTCGGTTAATTTATTTGGCACTCACAGTTCATACTTTCTTATTACATACTACAGTTATCTTACGCTATATGCTACTCACTTCTATTATTTATCTGGATATCATTTACCGTACATAGTACTCAGTTTACTTTCCTCATGCTCACCAATCTTACTTACCTGATAATAATTCCATTACTTACCTTATTTATCACACGCTCGCTTGCCTTATATGACTCACTTTTCTTGCGTATGGCTCATTTGCCTTGCCTGATAATTATCCGACTCACACATAGCACTAGATTCCATTACTTACCTGTCCCTTACTTGCGCCACTTACCTGGCGCTCACTTGCCTTACTTACCTGGCATTTATTATGCCGTAGACAACTTAATTTAATTTACATTGCATAAAGGTGCTAACCTACTGACTGGGAATAACTTACCTTCCTGACCTCGCCTTACTTATCGTACTTCCCTAGTATTAAATTGCGTTGACTGCTTTAGTCATGTAATATTCACATTATCTAGCTTGTCTGACGCTAACATACGTTAACTATTTAACTTGTCGCTCAATTGTTTTGGTTGCCTGTCGTTTACTTCTTTGACACACATGTCAACTATATTACTTGCTTGATATTTACCTGACACACATACTCTACTTACCTGGCGTTTACATACAATACTTACCTGGCACTCACATACTTTACCTACCTGGCGCTCACATGCCTTATTTACCTACCACTTTACTATTATATCCCTAACAAACACCAACGCTGTAGAGACGCCCATTTGGTTAATTTACTTGGCACTCAAAACCCTTACTTGCTTGGTAAATATTGCTATCCTATGTTATATGCTACTCACTCTCATTACTCACCTGACGCTCATTTACCGTACAGAGTGCTCAGAGTGCTTTCCTAATGCTCACCAATCACTTGACAATAATTTACGTTATTTACCTTATTTACTACGCGATTCTTTATTTCTTATTGGACTCACTTTGCTTGCCTAACGCTCCCTTACCTTACCTGCTAATTACCAGGAAATAATTTCCGTTATTTACCTTATTTATTTCGGGCTCACTTGCCTAACACTGGAA
>NW_020870959.1:417077-431432 GCF_003789085.1 Penaeus vannamei
TCTAAACTGTTATTTGTACGCTCACATACATTACCTATTTAACTTTTCGCTCAATGTTTTGGTTACCTGTCGCTTATTTCCATGACATACATGTTACCTACCTTAATTACTTGATGCTCACTTAGCTGTCACTCACATACTTTACCTACCTGGCGCTCATATGCATTACGTATTTACCTCGCGCTCGCTTGGCTCACATTGTACTCACACTTTGCCTGTCTAATACTCCTCTTACCTTACAATGATAATCCCTGACGCTCACTTACTTACCTGGCACTCGCTTGCATTTCCTTACCTGGCAACTCATTTGCCTTAATTACTTGGGCACTTAAAAGCCCGTACATACCTTGCATTCACTTATTTTGCATGAAGGATGTAACTTACATTTCTAACCTCACTTTTACTTGCTTCACCTGTCGCTTACTTCCTTGACACACGTTGCCTACCTTACTTGATGCTCACTTAGCTGGCACTCACATACTTTACGCTACCTGGACCTCATAAGCCTTACTTACCTCACATTTTTACTTTCATTTCTTCATATTGGACTCACATTGCCTGTTAAATACTCCTTCCGTACCTGATAATCACCCTGACGTACACTTGCCTGGCAATCGTTTCCTTTACTTGCTTACTTACTATAATCCTGTCGTCACATTGCGCGCGCGCGCACAATTCAAATCATATATTTGTACAATCTAACTTACTTGACGCTCACATACATTACCTATCAAACTTGTCGCTCAAATTTCCTGTAGCTTACTTCCTTGACATACATTTTATCTACCTTAATTACCTGATATTGCTTTTTTTACCCAGTGACCATTTGAATACCTGGCACTTATTTAATTTTCTTTTCATTACCTGACACACATTACTTAGCTGGCGCTTACATGTTATTCATATGGCACTCACATACTTTACATACCTGGTGTCACAAGCCTTACATACCTGGCACTAATTTCACTGGAATTGTAGACACGATCACTTGGTTCATTTACCTGACACTCACAATCCTTACTTACTTCGTACATAATAAATATTATAATATATTGTAAATCATTCCTTACTTAACTGGCGCTCATTTACCGTACATAGTGCCCAGTTTACTTTCCTCTCAGTCTTACAAATCTTACCAGACAATAAATTCCGTTATTAACCTTATTTACCGTCGCGCTCGCATGCCTCATATTGGACTTATTTATCCAGTCTATACTCTCATACCTTACCTGATAATCACCTGACGTCACCTACTTACCTGGCTCTTAATTGCCCTACTTGCCTGGCGCTCATTTGCCTTATTGCCTGGCACTTATAAACCTGTACACACCTTGTGTTCACTTACGTTTACATAAAGGTGCTAACTTACATCCTATAAGTAACTTACATTTCTAACCTCACTTTTATTTACCTCAACCTGCCTTATCAGGCTCTCACTTACTCGCCTTCCTTACTGTATTCCTATCATTCATTTGCGCTGACTACCACAGTCATATAATACTCGCATTATCTAATTTAAATGACGCTCACATACATTACCTATTTGAGTTGTCGTTCATTTTTTTTTCCCCCGTTGCTGACCCTTGACACACATGTTACCTACCTCATTTACTTGATACTAAGCTTTTTTGTCCAGCGATATTTGAATACCTGGCACTTATTTCATTCCTATCCTTACCTGACACACATACTCTACTTATCTGGCACTTACATACTTTACCTATCTAGTGGTCACAAAACCTTACTTACCTAACAATTTAATTTCCCTAAAAAAAAAAAAAAAAACATCGGCGTTAAGATACGATCACTCGGTTCATTTACCTGGCACTCACAACCCTTATTTTACTTGGGTACATTACGCTGTATCTTACGCTATAATATACTCTTTCCTTACTTACTAGCGCTCATTTACCGTACTATAGTGTTTAGTTTACTTTTGCTCATGCTCACCAAATCTTATCTGAAAATAAATTTCGTTATTTACCTTAATTGCCTAACGCTCCCGTGGCCTCATATTTGACTCAATTTCCTTACCTAATGCTCACTTATCCTACATGATAATAAAAATGACAAATAATTTCCCTTATTTACGTTATTTACCTTGCACTCGGTTGCATCATATTTTTGGGTCTAGTTTTGCTTGACTAAGACAATCTCACCTTACCTGATAATCACCTGACGTTCATTTACTTACCAAAGCACTCGCTTACATTACTTACCTGGCTCATACTTGCCCTACTTACATGGCGCTGACTTTCTTTTCTCACATACGATGCATAAAGGTGCTAACTTACATACCTGAAGTAATTTAACATATCTGACCTCACTTTTACTTACCTCACATGCCTTACTTGGCTCTCACTTTACTCGCCTTACTTACCGTACTTCCCTAGCATGTATTTGCGCTGACTGCTTCAGACATATAATAATTCGCATTCTCTAGCTTATCTGACGCTCACATACATTACCTATTTAACTTGTCCCTCAATTGTCTTGGTTGCCTGTCGCTTATTTCCTTGACACACATGTTACCTACCTTACTTACTTGATGTTCACTTAGCTGACACTCACATACTTTACCCACATGGCTCTCATATGCCTTACTTACCTATCACTTTACTCTTATTTCCCTAAAAACCGGCGCTGCAGATAATCTCACTAGATTAATTTACCCGGCACTCACAATCCTTACTTTCTTGGTACAAAATGCTATTTTTATATGCTATATGGTACTCACATTCCTTACTTACTTGACGCTAATTTGCCGTACATAGTGCTCAGTTTATTTTCCTCGTGTTCAAAAATCTTAACCGACAATGAATTCTGTTATTCACATCATTTAACTTGCACTTGTTTGCCTCATATTGTACTCACTTTCCTGACTAATGCTCCTTACCTTACCTTATAATCACCTTAACGTTCACTTACTTACCTGGCACTCCCTTGCATTACTTACCTGGCTCTTACTTGCCCTACTTACCTGGCACTTATAAACCCGTACACACCTTGCGTTCACTTACGTTGCATATAGGTGCTAACTTACTTACCATGAAGTTATTTACATTTCTAACCTCACTTATACTTACCTCACTTGCCTTACCAGGCTCTCACTTTACTTACCTTACTTACCGTACTTCCCTATCATTCATTTGCGCTGACTGCCTCAGTCATATAATATTCGTATTATCTAACTTATCTGACGCTCACATACATTACCTATTTAACTTGTCGCTCAATTGTTTTGGTTGCCTGTCCCTTTTTTTTCCTTGACATGCATGTTTACCTACCTTAATTACTTGATTCTCACTTTGCTGTCACTCACATACTTTACTTACTGTCGCTCATATGCTTCAGGTATTTACCTCGCGCTCGCTTGGCTCATATTGTACTCACTTTGCCTGTCTAATACTCTCTTACCTTACATGATAATCGCCTGACGTTCACTTACCTGGCACTCGCTTGCATTACTTACCTGGCTCTTACTTGCCCTACTTACCTGGCGCTCATTTGCCTTACTTACCTGGCACTTAAAAGCCCATACACACCTTGCGTTCACTGCCTCCAGGCTAGTACAGTGGTAACGTTTCGGCTTCTCATTCGAGGGGTCGGCAGTTCGGAACCCACCCAGGCGCAAGAAGTTCCAATTGTCGCCCGGAGTTTACTGCTGTGGCTGGGCACCACGGTGGGTAAGACAAAGCTCTGTCGCGTCAGCATTTGCTGACACAATTGAGCGATTCGACATATGTCGGCACAGACCGGGCTCCCCCATAGCCGGGCGATGCTCATCTTCGCATATCAGACTTATCTTTGCGTTCACTAATGTTACATGAAGAGGTTAATTTACTTGGACGTAACTTACATTTTTAACCTCACTTTTACTTTCCTCAACTGCCGCTTACTTCCTTGACACACATGTTACCTACCTTACTTACTTGATGCTCACTTAGCTGGCACTCACATACTTTACCTACCTGGCCCTCATATGCCTTACTTACCTCACATTTTACTTTCATTTCTTCATATTGGACTCACTTTGCCTGTCATTACTTACTGGCATTTACCGCCTACTTACCTGCAATCATTTGTCTTCTTACTGGCACTTATAAACCCGTACGTACATTACGTACACATATGATGCATAAAGGTGCTTTTTACCTGGAAGTAACTTACATTTCTGACCTCATTTTTACTTACCATCTTGCCTTACCAGGTTCACTTTACTTTCATTACTTACCGTATTCCCTATCATACATCTGCGCTGACTGCCTCAGTCCATATAATATTCGTATTATCTAGCTTATCTGACACTCATATACATTACCTATTTAACCTCTTCCCTCAACTGTTTTGGTTGCCTTCGCTTATTTCCTTGACATACATGTTACCTACCTTAATTACTTGATGCTCACTTAGCTGTCACTCACATACTTTACCTACCTGGCGCTCATATGCTTACGTATTTACCTCTCGCCCTCGCTTGGCTCATATTGTACTCACTTTGCCTGTCTAATACTCTCTTACCTTACATGATAATCGCCTGACGTTCACTTACCTGGCACTCGCTTGCATTACTTACCTGCCTTTTATTGCCCTACTTACCTGGCGCTCATTTGCCTTACTTACCTGGCACTTAAAAGCTCGTACACACCTTGCGTTCACTGCCTCCAGGCTAGTACAGTTGTAGCGTGTCGACTTCTCATCCGAGGGGTCGGCGGTTCGCGCCCTGCCCAGGCGCGAGAAGTTGCAATTGTCGCCCGGAGGTTACTGCTGTGGTTGGGCACCACGGTGGGTAAGGACTAACCTCTATCGCGTCAGCACTTGCTGACACAAATTGAGCGAGTTGACATCTGTCGGCACAGGCCGGGCTCCCCCATAGTCCATGCGAGGCTCATCTTCGCATATGCGCTTACTGCCTCAATCATTTAATATTTGTATTATCTAACTTACCTGACGCTCACATACATTACCTACTAAACTTGTCGCTCAATTCCTGTAGCTTACTTCCTTGACATATATTTTATCTACCTTATTACCTGATACTTAGCTTTTTTACCCAGTGACCATTTGAATACCTGGCACTTATTTAATTTTCTTTCCTTACCTGATACACAATACTTAGCTGGCGCTTACATATGTTATTTATATGGCACTTACATACTTTACATACCTGGTGGTCACAAGCCTTACATACCTGACACTAATTTCATTGGAATTGTAGACACGATCACTTGGTTCATTTACCTGACTCTCACAATCCTTCCTTACTTGGTACATTATATTATATGATATATTGTAATCTTTCTTTACTTAACTGGCGCTCATTTACCGTACATAGTGCCCAGTTTACTTTCCTCAGTCTTACAAATCTTACCTGAAAATAAATTCCGTTATTAACCTTATTTACCTCGCGCTCGCTTGCCTCATATTGGACTTATTTAGCCTGTCTAATACTCTCTTACCTTACCTGATAATCACCTGACGTACACTACTTACCTGGCTCTTACTTGCCCTACTTGCCTGGCGCTCATTTGCCTTACTTACCTGGCACTTATAAACTTGTACACACCTTGTGTTCACTTACGTTACATAAAGGTGCTAACTTACATATCTGGAAGTAACTTACATTTCTAACCTCACTTTTATTTACCTCACCGGCCTTATCAGGCTCTCACTTTACTCGCCTTACTTACCGTACTTCCCTATCATTCATTTGCGCTGACTGCCTCAGTCATATAATACTCCTATTATCTAACTTATCTGACGCTCACATACATTACCTATTTGAGTTGTCCTTCATTTTTTTTTTTTTTTTTTCCCTTTGCCGACTTCCTTGACACACATGTTACTTACCTCATTTACTTGATACTTAGCTTTTTTCCTAGCGATATTTGAATACCTGGCACTTATTTAATTCCTATCCTTACCTGACACACATACTCTACTTATCTGGCACTTACATACTTTACCTATCTGGTGGTCACAAACCTTACTTACCTAACAATTAAATATCCCGAAAAAAAAACACATCACTCGGTTCATTTGCCTGGCACTCACAACCCTTTCTTACTTCGTACATACGTACTCTATCCTTACTTACCTGGCGCTCATTTACCGTACACAGTGCTCAGTTTACTTTGCTCATGCTCACCAATCTTATCTGAAAATAAATTTCGTTATTTATGTTAATTGCCTAACGCTCCCTTGCCTCATATTTGACTCAATTTCCTTACCTAATGCTCACTTATCCTACCTGATAATAAAATGACAATAATTTCCCTTTTTTAGTTATTTACCTTGCACTCGGTTGCATCATATTGGTCTCGTTTTGCTTGACTAAGACAACCTTACCTTACCTAATAATCACCTGACATTCATTTACTTACCAAGCACTCGCTTACATTACTTACCTGGCTCATACTTGCCCTACTTACCTGGCGCTCACTTTCTTTTCTCACATACGATGCATAAAGGTGCTAACTTACTTTTTACCTGGCATAAAAATCCCTACAAAAAGTAATTTACATATCTGACCTCACTTTTACTTACCTCACCTGCCTTACCTGGCTCTCACTTTACTCGCCTTACTTACCGTACTTCCCTAGCATGTTTTTGCGCTGACTGCTTCAGACATATAATATTCGCATTATCTAGCTTATCTGACGCTCACATACATTACCTATTTAACTTGTCGCTCAATTGTTTTGGTTGCCTTAGCTTATTTCCTTGACATACATGTTACCTACCTTAATTACTTGATGCTCACTTAGCTGTCACTCACATATTTACCTAATTGGCGCTCATATGCTTTACGTATTTACCTTGGCTCATATTGTACTCACTTTGCCTGTCTAATACTCTCTTACCTTACATGATAATCGCCTGACGTTCACTTACCTGGCACTCGCTTGCATTACTTACCTGGCACTCGCTTGCACTACTTACCTGGCTCTTACTTGCCCTACTTACTGGCGCTCATTTGCCTTACTTACCTGGCACTTAAAAGCCCGTACACACCTTGCGTTCACTGCCTCCAGGCTAGTACAGTGGTAACGTGTCGACTTCTCATCCGAGGGGTCGGGTTGGCGCCCCGCCCAGGCGCGAGAAGTTGCAATTGTCGCCCGGAGGTTACTGCTGTGGTTGGGCACCACGGTGGGTAAGGACTAACCTCTATCGCGTCAGCACTTGCTGACACAAATTGAGCGAGTTGACATCTGTCGGCACAGGCCGGGCTCCCCATAGCCCGGGAGGCTCATCTTCGCATATGCGCATATCGGACTTATCCTTGCGTTCACTTATGTTGCATGAAGGTGTTAATTTACTTACTTGGATGTAACTTACATTTTTAACCTCACTTTTACTTACCTCACCTGTCGCTTACTTCCTTGACACACATGTTACCTACCTTACTTGATTCTCACTTAGCTGGCACTCACATACTTTACCTACCTGCCCCTCATATGCCTTACTTACCTCACATTTTACTTTCATTTCTTCATATTGGACTCACTTTGCCTGTCTAATACTCCCTTACCTTACTTGATGATCACCTGACGTACACATACCTAGCAATCGCTTGCATTACTTACTGGCACTTATAAACCCGTACATACATTACGTATACTTACGCTGCATAAAGGTGCTTATTTACCTGGAAGTATCTTACATTTCTGACCTCATTTTTACTTACCTCACCTGCCTTACCAGGTTCTCACTTACTTACCGTACTTCCCTATCATTTGCGCTGAATGCCTCACCATATACTATTCGTATTATCTAACTTATCTGACGCTCACATACATTACCTATTTAACTTGTCGCTCAATTGTTTTGGTTGCCTTAGCTTATTTCCTTGACATACATGTTACCTACCTTAATTACTTGATGCTCACTTAGCTGTCACTCACATACTTTACCTACCTGGCGCTCATATGCTTTACGTATTTACCTCGCGCTCGCTTGGCTCATATTGTACTCACTTTGCCTGTCTAATACTCTCTTACCTTACATGATAATCGCCTGCACTTACCTGGCACTCGCTTGCATTACTTACCTGGCACTCGCTTGCATTACTTACCTGGCTCTTACTTGCCCTACTTACCTGGCGCTCATTTGCCTTACTTACCTGGCACTTAAAAGCCCGTACACACCTTGCGTTCACTGCCTCCAGGCTAGTACAGTGGTAACGTGTCGACTTCTCATCCGAGGGGTCGGCGGTTGGCGCCCCGCCCAGGCGCGAGAAGTTGCAATTGTCGCCCGGAGGTTACTGCTGTGGTTGGGCACCACGGTGGGTAAGGACTAACCTCTATCGCGTCAGCACTTGCTGACACAAATTGAGCGAGTTGACATCTGTCGGCACAGGCCGGGCTCCCCCATAGCCCGGCGAGGCTCATCTTCGCATATGCGCATATCGGACTTATCCTTGCGTTCACTTATGTTGCATGAAGGTGTTAATTTACTTACTTGGATGTAACTTACATTTTTAACCTCACTTTTACTTACCTCACCTGTCGCTTACTTCCTTGACACACATGTTACCTACCTTACTTGATTCTCACTTAGCTGGCACTCACATACTTTACCTACCTGCCCTCATATGCCTTACTTACCTCACATTTTACTTTCATTTCTTCATATTGGACTCACTTTGCCTGTCTAATACTCCCTTACCTTACTTGATGATCACCTGACGTACACATACCTAGCAATCGCTTGCATTACTTACCTGGCACTTACTTAACCCGTACATACATTACGTATACTTACGCTGCATAAAGGTGCTTATTTACCTGGAAGTATCTTACATTTCTGACCTCATTTTTACTTACCTCACCTGCCTTACCAGGTTCTCACTTACTTACCGTACTTCCCTATCATTTGCGCTGAATGCCTCACCCATATACTATTCGTATTATCTAACTTATCTGACGCTCACATACATTACCTATTTAACTTGTCGCTCAATTGTTTTGGTTGCCTTAGCTTATTTCCTTGACATACATGTTACCTACCTTAATTACTTGATGCTCACTTAGCTGTCACTCACATACTTTACCTACCTGGCGCTCATATGCTTTACGTATTTACCTCGCGCTCGCTTGGCTCATATTGTACTCACTTTGCCTGTCTAATACTCTCTTACCTTACATGATAATCGCCTGACGTTCACTTACCTGGCACTGCATTACTTACCTGGCACTCGCTTGCATTACTTACCTGGCTCTTACTTGCCCTACTTACCTGGCGCTCATTTGCCTTACTTACCTGGCACTTAAAAGCCCGTACACACCTTGCGTTCACTGCCTCCAGGCTAGTACAGAGTTAACGTGTCGACTTCTCATCCGAAGGGTCGGCGGTTGGCGCCCCGCCCAGGCGCGAGAAGTTGCAATTGTCGCCCGGAGGTTACTGCTGTGGTTGGGCACCACGGTGGGTAAGGACTAACCTCTATCGCGTCAGCACTTGCTGACACAAATTGAGCGAGTTGACATCTGTCGGCACAGGCCGGGCTCCCCCATAGCCCGGCGAGGCTCATCTTCGCATATGCGCATATCGGACTTATCCTTGCGTTCACTTATGTTGCATGAAGGTGTTAATTTACTTACTTGGATGTAACTTACATTTTTAACCTCACTTTTACTTACCTCACCTGT
Source organism: Penaeus vannamei (assembly GCF_003789085.1). NCBI lineage: Eukaryota > Metazoa > Arthropoda > Malacostraca > Decapoda > Penaeidae > Penaeus > Penaeus vannamei. The sequence continues at coordinate 426,725 of NW_020870959.1, forward strand.
CGCTTACTTCCTTGACACACATGTTACCTACCTTACTTGATTCTCACTTAGCTGGCACTCACATACTTTACCTACATATACTTACCTGCCTTACTTCTCACTTACTTACCGTACTTCCTATCATTTGCGCTGAATGCCTCACCCATATACTATTCGTATTATCTAACTTATCTGACGCTCACATACATTACCTATTTAACTTGTCGCTCAATTGTTTTGGTTGCCTTAGCTTATTTCCTTGACATACATGTTACCTACCTTAATTACTTGATGCTCACTTAGCTGTCACTCACATACTTTACCTACCTGGCGCTCATATGCTTTTTTTACCTCGCGCTCGCTTGGCTCATATTGTACTACTTTTGCCTTTCACTTAACTTACCTGGCACTCGCTTGCATTACTTACCTGGCTCTTACCACTTTACCTGGCGCTCATTTGCCTTATGTTGCATGAAGGTGTTAATTTACTTACTTGGATGTAACTTACATTTCTAACCTCACTTTTACTTGCTTCACCTGTCGCTTACTTCCTTGACACACGTTACCTACCTTACTTGATTCTCACTTAGCTGGCACTCACATACTTTACCTACCTGGACCTCATATGCCTTACTTACTCACATTTTACTTTCATTTCTTCATATTGGACTCACTTTGCCTGTCTAATACTCCCTTACCTTACCTGATAATCACCTGACGTACACTTGCCTGGCAATCGTTTGCTTTACTTACCTAGATCTTACTTGCCTTACTTACTATACTTCTCTGTCGTTCATTACTGCCTCAATCATTTAATATTTGTATTATCTAACTTACCTGACGCTCACATACATTACCTATTAAACTTGTCGCTCAATTCCTGTAGCTTACTTCCTTGACATACATTTTATCTACCTTATTACCTGATACTTAGCTTTTTTACCCAGTGACCATTTGAATACCTGGCACTTATTTAATTTTCTTTCCTTACCTGATACACAATACTTAGCTGGCGCTTACATATGTTATTTATATGGCACTTACATACTTTACATACCTGGTGGTCACAAGCCTTACATACCTGACACTAATTTCATTGGAATTGTAGACACGATCACTTGGTTCATTTACCTGACACTCACAATCCTTCCTTACTTGGTACATATTTATATGATATATTGTAATCTTTCTTACTTAACTGGCGCTCATTTACCGTACATAGTGCCCAGTTTACTTTCCTCAGTCTTACAAATCTTACCTGAAAATAAATTCCGTTATTAACCTTATTTACCTCGCGCTCGCTTGCCTCATATTGGACTTATTTAGCCTGTCTAATACTCTCTTACCTTACCTGATAATCACCTGACGTACACCTACTTACCTGGCTCTTACTTGCCCTACTTGCCTGGCGCTCATTTGCCTTACTTACCTGGCACTTATAAACTTGTACACACCTTGTGTTCACTTACGTTACATAAAGGTGCTAACTTACATATCTGGAAGTAACTTACATTTCTAACCTCACTTTTATTTACCTCACCGGCCTTATCAGGCTCTCACTTTACTCGCCTTACTTACCGTACTTCCCTATCATTCATTTGCGCTGACTGCCTCAGTCATATAATACTCCTATTATCTAACTTATCTGACGCTCACATACATTACCTATTTGAGTTGTCCTTCATTTTTTTTTTTTTTTTTTTTTTTTTGGATTTCCCTTTGCCGACTTCCTTGACACACATGTTACTTACCTCATTTACTTGATACTTAGCTTTTGCGATATTTGAATACCTGGCACTTATTTAATTCCTATCCTTACCTGACACACATACTCTACTTATCTGGCACTTACATACTTTACCTATCTGGTGGTCACAAACCTTACTTACCTAACAATTAAATATCCCGAAAAAAAAAAACATACGATCACTCGGTTCATTTGCCTGGCACTCACAACCCTTTCTTACTTCGTACATACGTACTCTATCCTTACTTACCTGGCGCTCATTTACCGTACACAGTGCTCAGTTTACTTTGCTCATGCTCACCAATCTTATCTGAAAATAAATTTCGTTATTTACGTTAATTGCCTAACGCTCCCTTGCCTCATATTTGACTCAATTTCCTTACCTAATGCTCACTTATCCTACCTGATAATAAAATGACAATAATTTCCCTTTTTTAGTTATTTACCTTGCACTCGGTTGCATCATATTGGTCTCGTTTTGCTTGACTAAGACAACCTTACCTTACCTAATAATCACCTGACATTCATTTACTTACCAAGCACTCGCTTACATTACTTACCTGGCTCATACTTGCCCTACTTACCTGGCGCTCACTTTTTTCTCACATACGATGCATAAAGGTGCTAACTTACTTACCTGGAAGTAATTTACATATCTGACCTCACTTTTACTTACCTCACCTGCCTTACCTGGCTCTCACTTTACTCGCCTTACTTACCGTACTTCCCTAGCATGTTTTTGCGCTGACTGCTTCAGACATATAATATTCGCATTATCTAGCTTATCTGACGCTCACATACATTACCTATTTAACTTGTCGCTCAATTGTTTTGGTTGCCTTAGCTTATTTCCTTGACATACATGTTACCTACCTTAATTACTTGATGCTCACTTAGCTGTCACTCACATATTTAATTACCTGGCGCTCATATGCTTTACGTATTTACCTCGCGCTCGCTTGGCTCATATTGTACTCACTTTGCCTGTCTAATACTCTCTTACCTTACATGATAATCGCCTGACGTTCACTTACCTGGCACTCGCTTGCATTACTTACCTGGCACACGCTTGCACTACTTACCTGGCTCTTACTTGCCCTACTTACCTGGCGCTCATTTGCCTTACTTACCTGGCACTTAAAAGCCCGTACACACCTTGCATTCACTGCCTCCAGGCTAGTACAGTGGTAACGTGTCGACTTCTCATCCGAGGGGTCGGCGGTTGGCGCCCCGCCCAGGCGCGAGAAGTTGCAATTGTCGCCCGGAGGTTACTGCTGTGGTTGGGCACCACGGTGGGTAAGGACTAACCTCTATCGCGTCAGCACTTGCTGACACAAATTGAGCGAGTTGACATCTGTCGGCACAGGCCGGGCTCCCCCATAGCCCGCGAGGCTCATCTTCGCATATGCGCATATCGGACTTATCCTTGCGTTCACTTATGTTGCATGAAGGTGTTAATTTACTTACTTGGATGTAACTTACATTTTTAACCTCACTTTTACTTACCTCACCTGTCGCTTACTTCCTTGACACACATGTTACCTACCTTACTTGATTCTCACTTAGCTGGCACTCACATACTTTACCTACCTGCCCCTCATATGTCTTACTTACCTCACATTTTACTTTCATTTCTTCATATTGGACTCACTTTGCCTGTCTAATACTCCCTTACCTTACTTGATGATCACCTGACGTACACATACCTAGCAATCGCTTGCATTACTTACCTGGCACTTATAAACCCGTACATACATTATTATACTTACGCTGCATAAAGGTGCTTATTTACCTGGAAGTATCTTACATTTCTGACCTCATTTTTACTTACCTCACCTGCCTTACCAGGTTCTCACTTACTTACCGTACTTCCCTATCATTTGCGCTGAATGCCTCACCCATATACTATTCGTATTATCTAACTTATCTGACGCTCACATACATTACCTATTTAACTTGTCGCTCAATTGTTTTGGTTGCCTTAGCTTATTTCCTTGACATACATGTTACCTACCTTAATTACTTGATGCTCACTTAGCTGTCACTCACATATTTTACCTGGCGCTCATATGCTTTACGTATTTACCTCGCGCTCGCTTGGCTCATATTGTACTCACTTTGCCTGTCTAATACTCTCTTACCTTACATGATAATCGCCTGACGTTCACTTACCTGGCACTCGCTTGCATTACTTACCTGCACTCGCTTGCATTACTGGGACTTGCCCTACTTACCTGGCGCTCATTTGCCTTACTTACCTGGCACTTAAAAGCCCGTACCTTGCGTTCACTGCCTCCAGGCTAGTACAGTGGTAACGTGTCGACTTCTCATCCGAGGGGTCGGCGGTTGGCGCCCGCCAGGCGCGAGAAGTTGCAATTGTCGCCCGGAGTTACTGCTGTGGTTGGGCACCACGGTGGGTAAGGACTAACCTCTATCGCGTCAGCACTTGCTGACACAAATTGAGCGAGTTGACATCTGTCGGCACAGGCCGGGCTCCCCAATAGCCCGAGCGAGGCTCATCTTCGCATATGCGCATATCGGACTTATCCTTGCGTTCACTTATGTTGCATGAAGGTGTTAATTTACTTACTGGATGTAACTTACATTTTAACCTCACTTTTACTTACCTCACCTGTCGCTTACTTCCTTGACACACATGTTACCTACCTTACTTGATTCTCACTTAGCTGGCACTCACATACTTTACCTACCTGCCCCTCATATGCCTTACTTACCTCACATTTTACTTTCATTTTTTCATATTGGACTCACTTTGCCTGTCTAATATCTCCTTACCTTACCTGATAATCACCTGACGTACACTTGCCTGGCAATCGTTTGCTTTACTTACCTAGATCTTACTTGCCTTACTTACTATACTTCTCTGTCGTTCATTTGCGCTGACTGCCTCAATCATTTAATATTTGTATTATCTAACTTACCTGACGCTCACATACATTACCTATTAAATTTGTCGCTTCA
>NW_020870959.1:469062-474062 GCF_003789085.1 Penaeus vannamei
ATTCAGTTCATATGACTTTTATTGTTGGCGAGCCTTTCTTTGTCTCCAAGAAATAAATGTGGACGAGGCTTTGGAAAAGAATCGCTAATTGTGGATCGATCACTTCATTCCCATTTTGCAATAGACTCATTTGGATGTTCCAGATCACCCTGTGGGACCACATAGCTACGTGAACAGATAAGTTGTTCGCGCGTACGCCGTTGACGGAATCGGATCATGAACTACAATTGAAACTATCCGTCTTCAAGCGGCTTTAGCGCTTCACATCAACCCTTCCCCCTTCCATCTTCTGCCTCATGTGTATGATGTTCTCCCAGAGGCCTGTCATCACAGGTACAGGAACGCCCAGGATGCAGTTGAAAGGGTGCCGCCTGCCAGAATGCCCATGGAAGCCCAGCCAAGAACCAGGGGTTTGTCAGCGCCGACAACCCGGCATGCCGTTGGAAGGGCGCTGCGACATGGAAGTACAGGCGGGGAGGATGAACATAAGTATAGCGCTCGAACAGCCGCTACGGACCTCACCCTCCGCCCGGCATGGAGGGTGAGGTCAAAGGCTCTAAATAGAAGAGTGAAACGTATCTACCTGTCCGTCTGTCTTTCATTCTCTCTCTCTCTCTCTCTCTCTCTCTCTCTCTCTCTCTCTCTCTCTCTCTCTCTCTCTCTCTCTCTCTCTCTCTCTCTCTCTCTCTCTCTCTCTCTCTCTCTCTCTCTCTCTCTCTCTCTCTCTCTCTCTCTCTCTCTCTCTCTCTCCCTCTCTCTCTCTCCTCTCTCCCCTCCCTTCCTACCTTACCTTCCAATATTTTTTCTTGCACGCGTCCACTCACCTGTCTTTCTATATCTTCATATTTTCCCCCGCTCTCGATCCATCTCTTTGCATCTTTTATCTTCCTTTTTATCCATTTTCCTCTCCTTCCCTTTGTGTGTTACTAACTAGTCTTGCTTCGACGTGTATGGATTCTGACACACGCTCTCACAATTTTCTGGTTCTTGGCGTAATTATCGGGACGTCACTCTTGTTGATGGACTGGCGTGTCACTGCCACCCGCTGCCGCCCTTGGCCTCCCCTCAAAATCCTGCCTCTGGCACCCTCTCTCGATAGCTCACGCAAACAAGCCAATGTTATCGCTAACAGATATTTACATTAATATTTTCATTATGAATGAGTATTATATTCTGTGCTTTTCCCTTTCTCTTTCAGCCTATATCTCCTTGCCTCATTATTTCCTCTCCGCTTCTCCCGCTCTCCTTCTCCTTTCCTCCTTTCGCCATCCGAGCCACTTTACCTGGATTACCTGTCCCACCTCTATCATTAACGCTTATCCCCGTGTCCTTCGACTCGCCGTTCCCTCTCCTCCGGAATCTCCTCCCCTAAGATTAGCTCCCCCTTCCCCCCCCCCTTCTCTTCCCTCGTCTTCCTCCTTCCTGCGAATTCGTCTTATTTTACCTTCTGCTACATATCGGCCTCCGTCTGTCCTTTGCCGTTTTTGTCCTTTCCGATATCTGCTTCCAACAGATTCTCAACATTTTCTGTTTTATTGCAATCTTCTTTTTACTTCCTCTCTTTCTCTTTGTCTTCCTCACCTACGTATCCCCTCTCCCTCCCTTGCTCTTCTGTCCACATACGAGTATATACTGCCTCTTCAGCTTAAATGCCAGGTTTTTCTTTATATCTTATTTGCCTTCTAGGAAAAAACAGTCAGTCGTCATTCACATCTCTCTCTCAATCTCTCTGTCTCTCTCTCTGTCATTGCCCCACTCCCTCCTCCCACTCTCTTTCTCTCTCTCTCACCTCTCTGTATTTATCTGTCTTGCCTGTCTGACTGATTGTCTGTCTGTCTCTTTATCAGCCTTTCTACCTAACTGTCTGTTTGTCTAACTCTCTCTCTTTCCCCTTCTCTCTCGCTCTCTCTGTATCTGCCTGGCCCTCTCTCTCTGCCTGTGTCTGTTTGTGTGTGTGTGTGTGTGTGTGTGTGTGTGTGTGTGTGTGTCTGTCTTGCTCTTTCTTTCTTTCTTTCTCTCTCTCTCTCTCTCTCTCTCTCTCTCTCTCTCTCTCTCTCTCTCTCTCTCTCTCTCTCTCTCTCTCTCTTCTCTCTCTCTCTCTCTCTCCTCACTCTTCTCTCACTTTTCTTGCTTTTTCTTGTCTCTATCGCTAAAGATTATAGCAGCTCCGTCGGAGGCGCTATAATCTATTTTCTCCTTTCCCTCCCTTTCCATCCCGTGGAAAACACCCCCCCTCTGGCGCTCCCCCACCCCCCACCCGAGGGCAACGCCACCTCCTGCCTCCTTCACCGCCCCCTTCCCCCGATGCGTCGCCTTCTTCGGTCCCAAGTGAGCGCCTCCCCCTCGCCCTGCCCCCCTCCCCCTCCTCCCTCAGCAGACACCCTCATTGGAAGGCAATGAGTGGTCTGCCAAACCCGCTTCCCAACCCGTTATTTCTCCCACTGTTCAAGCCTTTCATAATAAAGCCTAAATTTCCCATTATTGCTGCTACTTCTGCTGCAACTAATGCGACTAACGATGATGATAAGAATATTGATAATGATAATGATATGATAATTAAATATGAAATTAAGAAGGCTTATAAGTGCTTTGATGATGATAATGATATAATGATGCACATAATATTCATGATAATGATAATAGTAATGATGGTGATGATAATAAAGACAATGGTAGTAATGATATCTATAGTAACATTAATGATAAATATAATAATAATAATAATAATAATGATAGATATGATGATAATAAGAGTAATGATAATAGGGATTATAATGATACTAATAGTACTACTACTACCACTACTGATAATAATGATAATAATGATAAGGATGATGATGATAATTATAATAGTAATGATAATAATAGCAACACTGCTACTGCTAGTACTACTACTACTGCTACTAATGATAATATTTAGAATTATGATGATGAGTGTAATAATGATAATAATGATAATAATATTAACAATAATTAAATAATAATAATAATGATAATAGTGATAATAATAATGATAATGATAATAATATTGATAATAGTCATAACGTGTAATAGAAATAGCAAGAGTAATAGTTACAATGCCAATGACCACAATAATGAAATAACAATAATAATAATGACAAAATAATGATAGCAACAGTAATGATGATAATGTTGATGATGATGATAATGATAATGATAATGATACTGATAATGATAATGATAATAATGATAGTAGTAATAACGATGATGATAGTGATAATGATAATGATAATGATGATAATAATGAAAATAATAATGATAATGATAATAGTAGTAATAATGATAATGATAGTGATAATGATAATGATAATGATAATAACAATGATGATGGTAATCATTACATTAATAATAGTAGTAATAATAATGACATTTTTGACAATAACAACAATGATGATAGTCTTAATATTGATAATGGTGATGGTAATAGTAACAATGATGATAATGAGGATAATAATGATGATGATGATATTAATAATAATGATTATGACAAAGTGATAATTATAAGAAAAAGAAAAAAGGAAAATATTATTGACAAAATAATGAGGATAACAATAATGATGACAATGAAAACACTATAAAAAAATAAAAAAGAGAATGACAAAAATAATATTACTACTAATAATGATAATAATAACAGTAATAACGGTTTTAATGATCATTGGTAAAATCATAACGATTATTGAAATGATGGTAATGATAAGACTATAAATGTAAAAATGATTGTGATAGAATTCACAACAATAATGAAAATAACAATGACAAAAGCAATAATTATAATGATGATATGTTATTAATAATGCTGATAAAATTGATAACAACAAGAACAATAATAACGAAAATAACAATATCAATGATATTAGTTAAAATGGTAAGGATAATAATCATAATGAAAGTTATGATAATAATAATACAAATGATAACAATGATTAGAATAAAGAAATGTTAATAAAAAGGATGAGGAATAGCGATAATGAAAATAATAATGATTACAATAATAAGGACAATTAAAATCATGATAATAATGATAACAACAGCGATAATAATGCTAGTATTATATATAACAATGACAATAATAGAAAATAATAACTATCAGTAATGATAAAATGGTAATAAAAATGATGATAACACAGTAATAACAATGCTATTAAAAATGATAAAAATGATTATTATGATAACAATGATAATTATGATAATAATGATAGCAATAATTGTAAAAATAATAATGATAATCGTAGGGATGATAATAATAAGAGTGATATAACAATGATAATAATATTGATAATAGAGACAACATTAGTAATAAAAATAATGATAATGATGATAGTGATAGTAATGATAGTAATAATAATAATAATGGCAATAATGATTATAACAATAATGCTGATAACAATTATAAAATAATGGTAGTAATAGAAATAGTAATGAACAATAATGGTAAATACAATTCTAATTATGATAGTAGGAAAAGTAATAATGATGATAGTAATGATAAGAAGAATGCTAGTGATAGCATGATGATTATGATAATAATAATAATGATGATGATGAAAAAATAAATATCAGTAACAGTATCGGTAATGGTGATTATACTAATGATTATTATGATTATGATGATAACGATAACAATAAAAATGTTAATAACAATGAAAGTAATAATAATGATAATAATAATAATAATAATAATAATAATGATAATGATAATAATAATAACAATAATGATAATAATAATAATAATAATAATAATGATAATAGTAGAAGTAATAATGATGATAATGAAAATAATAATAATAATAACAATACTACTGATAATAATAATAATGACATTGATAATAATAATAATGATAAAAATAACAATAACAATAATGATGATAATAACAATAATAATAGTAACTAATAATAATGGTAATGATAACAATAATAATAATAATAATAATAATAATAATAATAATAATAATGATAATAATGATAATTGTAATGAT
>NW_020870959.1:479062-490101 GCF_003789085.1 Penaeus vannamei
TCGTAAATAACTCAACTTTTGAGTGTATACAGACTGTATACACTTTTCTGTGCTTGCATCATAATAGTTGCATTTTTTTGTGTGTAGTTTGGTTCCTGTATTTGATGCTACATGCTGCTGTGGACTGAGAAACCTAAAGTAATGTTGGCACCAAATTGTGAAGTGCGCTAGTTGTGACAAGGTTGTACTTTTCTTTCAAATTCAGCTTAATTTGGAAATAGGCCCTGGAATTGAGCAATAAGCACTGTATTTAACCAATACCAAATTAGAATTTAATAGAAATTTACCCATTTACACTTACCAACACCCTCTTCAGTGTTTCTGATACCAAATCTTGGTTGTTCAAGGTGAAGAATATGATTGTCAACTACATACAGATTTGTGTCCAAATCTGTTTAAGTAACTATTATGTACTTGCACAAAGTGTAGGCCTATACGGTCTGTCTACACTCGTAAGTAATAAATACACTACTGGCCAAAATTAACTGGTCACCTTAACAATTTTCGTCAAATCCTATTTTATTTTCCAATAACTTGGTTAGTACTGAATCAAGCCAGATAATATCGATGAAATATTGTCAACAATTCATTATCAAGTGAATTTTAAATGTATCAAGCTCATTTCTAACAGGTTTTGTATTTCCTTCGATTTTTTTGTTGTTTTGACTCCAAAAGATACAATTGAGTACAGAAAATTTTGGTCAACATGAGGAGGAAAAACTCGGTAGAATACAGAAAACTTTGGTCAACGTGAGGAGGAAAAACTCGCCAGAAAGCCTCTTTTGTATGAAGCCTCGCTTTCATTGAGATTCCTGTTGCCTGGATACATCTGATTACTTATGTTCCAGCAATTTCCATCTATTTTATGTCAGATTTATTGCATTTTTTCCTGGATTTTTCTGATAAGTACTGATTTTCATCAATAGCTTTATGCTTTTTGTTCTTTGAAGATACACTTTGCTTTAAATTGATCGACTTATTACCTAAAAACAGTTTTTGTCTGTCTAGGCCTTTTTAATATGGACTCATGGTTGTTTTAGAGCATGGCTCTTGTACCTAGATTGAGTATGGAAGACAGGGTGAGAGTTGTTGTACTTCATGGAGAGGGAAACAGCTGCAACAAAATAGTTCAAAAAATGAAAGTTGCAAGATCTGCTGTGCAGGCAATAGTGAAGAAACACAGAGAAACTGGTACAGTAAAGGACAGGGAAGGCAGAGGAAGGAAACAAAGAACAACAGACAGAGAAGACAGTCATCATTAAAGAGGCTTTGAGAAACAGAAGACAAACATCAAATTCACTGTCAAATAAGCTCAGAGAAACTTTCAATGTTGAAGTAAGTGCAAGGACAGTCAGAAGAAGACTTCTGGAAAGTGGTCTGAAGTGCTACAAAGCCAAGAAAAAACCACTGTTGACTGACAAGGCAAGGAAAAAATGGTTAGAATGGGCAGTTGAGCACAGGGATTATGACTCGGACAAAGTTGGTTTCAGTGATGAAAGCAGATTTTGTTAATTTAGTGACAGGCCTGTTTTGGTTAGAAGGAGGAAAGTAGAAGAATACCTTCCTGAATGCCTAAACCCCACAGTAAAACGGAGGTGTTGACATAATGGTGTGGGACATCATTACAAGAAAAGGTGTTGGTCGTATCTTTAAGGTTGATGGGACTTCCAATGAGGATTATTACTTAAATATCCTTAAATACTGTGCAGTACCATCTCTTCACCATCATTTCAATCAGGGAGAAGCAATCTTTCAACAGGATAATGCTCCCTGACACAAACTGTAGCTTCAAAGAACAAAAAGCATAAAGCTATTGATGAAAATCTACATATCAGAAAAATCCAGGAAAAAATACAATAAATCCAACAAAAAATAGATGGAAATTGCTGGAACGTAAGTAATCAGATGTATCCAGGCAACAGGAATCCCACTGAAAGCGAGGCTTCATACAAAAGAGGCTTTCTGGCGAGTTTTTTCTCCTCAAGTTGACCAAAATTTAGAAATAAGCTTGATACATTTAAAATTCACTTGATGATGAATTGTTGATAATACTTCTTCCATATTGTCTGGCTTGATTCAGTACTAACTGAGTTATTGGAAAAATAGATAGGATGTGATGAAAATTGTTAAGGTGGCCGGTTAATTTTGGCCAGTAGTGTAGAAACTAGGAAAGGTTAGGATTTGGGTTTGCATGATACCTTGGCTTTGGTATTTTTGTCTCTGGAGAGTGTGTTGCTCTCAGATACAATTGTGATTTATAGCACAGTATGTTTATTTATTTTCTATTTTGTACATTTCGATAAATTTCGAGTTTCAACCAGCCTAGGACTTTCGAAACAATTTTTAGTATTTCTTTTCAATCACAGTGACACTTGTGGTGGAAGGAAGTAGAAGATAAATTTAGTAGATTTATTCACTCAGTCATTTGCAAATATTATTCACTGTATAAAAGATGATTGATTGAGACTTAACTGTTAATTACATTTCTTTGTGCCAAGCTCAGCCCAGATTTGTATTTGGCAACAGCCGATTTGGTAAAGTTTCTGGTGCAAGAACTTTTGTTTTAAAACACTGGCAAGATGTAGGGTACAATTGCTTATATGATTTGATATGAAGTTTAGTGGCACTATGATTTTTTTTTTTATGCTTCTAGGGATTTTGACTATCATTTTTACCACAAATCATTAGTTTAATGTTTATACCCCCTACCATTTACTCCCAGTAGTACTGGTTATTGAGTTATTGAGGGGGAATAACAGAAGAGACCATTATGGTGAACAGTACCTTGAGGGCTTTGCACCCTAAAATACTTTTTATTATTGATCTATGACAAGACTTTCACAAGCAAGATTCATAATTTCTCATGTAGCCTGATGTGATTAGAGTGACTACAATATTCTTTTTCATCCAGCAGGATTGGGTAGGGAGTATGCAGGTCATACCAAATGGAGTTAATTTCTGTATAATGTAAAATATAGTCTTTTTACAGTATACTCACACACAAAACATAGTATGTGTACATTGATTGTTTTTCCTGTTCCTAAACTTAGGTGTATTGTTGTTAGTGTGCGTACTGGAGCCAACACAAATGCACACAAATCTTCACAATATGGCAACCAGTTCCAGACTGTGTTGAGGAATAGAAATCACAAAGCTATTGACAATAAGCAATGTGAAACTGTTCTTGCTTATGCTTAACTTGTTCATTTAAGTGTAGTTTTCATTATTTCTCCTCTGTAGGTGAATCAAACGTCCTGTAATTTCTTTTTTTATTTGATTTACGCATTGTCTTCAATTAACCCTACACTGACAGTGCCAGAATTTTCTCTGTAGCACTCTTTCCAATGACTACTGGCAATCATCTAGCCTTTCCGGTGTAGCAGCATTACCTTGCAACCTGCAGCTCAGTTTGGTCACACAGGTCCACAGCCTTGTCTTCACACCTCACCATCAGCCGCTTCTCGATGACTCAGTGCTGAGACCTAATTGGATAATAGGGACACCTAACAGCTTGCTCATTGAACCGCAGGCTCCCCTTGTCCCCAGACAGCTAGCAAAGCTTAAGAGTACTTAAGCTCCAGCATCCGGGCTGAGATCTGCATCCCTCGATTAAGTAATTATTCATCTAAACACGACAACAGCAGCAACAACACAAGGCCTGCCCAGACCTTCACCAATGGGAAGCCTCACTGGCTTCCCCATAGATCTCTATTCACCTTTAGCATCCAGCCATACCTCTAGGAACTCACACCCACACCAATCATTCCCTTAAGAGATAGTGACCAGTCAAATGGTAAATGCAACCATCTGCTATACCGGAAGAAAGTTTTCGGTGTACCACTGGCCTTTCCCGCTCACTCGCCAGAGTGAATCATGAGTATATACACATGCATGTCATGAAGGATATGATTGCTATGATGGCTATATTTGTGCCTGTTAGCTGGAAGTTATGTGCACATCAGCTAAGACAAAAGTGCATTAATTGACTGCCAATCATTAAAGGATGGATGACAGTTGTAGTAGCAGCTACAATGACTGTAATAACTTCTTAGCATTTATCATAAAATCTGGGATATACATGTTTGTGCATGTGTGCATGTTTGTGTATTGGGTGGGTTATTTGTTTGCGAGTGAATTTTTAAATGTTTTTGTGGACGTTGTACATGCATATGCGTATGTGTGTGGATTTGTAATTATGGATAGAATTTACTTCAAAATAGTATAATAAGTACAAATAGTAGTAAATTATTCACTGATTGTGCAATTATATATATATATATATATATATATATATATATATATATATATATATATATATATATATATATATTATATATATATTATATTGCTCTCTAGTTACAAAGGCTGTATTATTGGTGCACATATTCCAGCATCAAAACATCTTATCTCTTACACATACTTGCCAAATGCATAGTAAATAGCCTATTTTGGAGGTGATGGAATTTCCATTTTACTCAAGTAATTCATGAATCTTGACATGGATAGTACTGCTTAGAAAGCATCTTCTAATGGTTGCTGGGCATATTTATGACTTGTAAAGCAATATTAATTTTACTATTTTTTTTACAAATGTTTCATGCCATGTGTCTATCCAGAAAAGTGATCAGTAGTTCAACATATTTTTCTGCAAGATCTGACATGTTCCTCTTTTAGGTGCCCTGAGAACATGACCAAGGAGGTTCTTGTGTTTTATGTTTTTCTTATCAACTTCATTATAAATGTAAAGAATAGACTGGCATTGCAAGGAAGGGTGTTGTGTGAAAATGGTTGATAAGTGTAAAACTATTTTTGTGTACTTTTTCAGCTAGTTTTCTACAATTTATGCAGAAGTAGGATTGTTTTTTTGTTGTTATGTTTTTCCACTCTTACTAGATAGTAACCACAAAGAGTGAATCTGTAGAATTTGAAAGAGTGTGCATATAATGAGGTTTAGTAAATGGAAATGCACTTTGTGGTTTTGGAGTTTAAAAAATGATAAGAACCGTCAGCCAGACATAAGCTTAAAGTCTCAAGCAGTTATGCTAATTGAAGGATCAGCATCATACTTTGTATTTTGCATATTTAATTGGTTGCCACAGGTAGATTTGGATTGGTTTTTAATTTTTTTTTTTCAAATGCCATGTTGCAGACCAGGTAACATGTTACAGATCAGGTATAACTCTTAACTACTTTAAGAATGTGTGAGGTATGTAATAACCTTAAGAATGTTTAGCTATTCAAAAGAGTGGTGAATATTGTAGCCTCCTTTTTTTGACGAGAAGGATGAATGGTTAGGATAAATGGCCTATTTATCCTAGTGATGATTGATGGCATTTTTATATGCTATAGCAAGGGTAATACGAAATTCAAGACAGTACCTGTATCTCCCATGACAATGGAGGCTGTTTACTGTTCTGTTTAGGATACAGACAAAATGTTGACTACAATACAGATAGTTTGGAAGCAACAGCCTTCCAAAGTTGGCCTGAACCCTTGTTTTGGTAATGAGGCTTTTTGCCTTCTTACAAGGGGCTGTTCCTCAACAACAACACATGAGATGAAGATCTCATCCCAGTGTAAGGGGGTAGTCTGCTATGATGTGATAGGACATCATCCCATACTGAATGAGGTAAGAGGTAGTGGAGAATTGAAGAGATTTGATAATGATTAAAGCAATTAAAACTTTTCAAAATTTGTAAAAGGGTTATATAGGGATATATGTTTTGCCAGTGACTTATATTCTATGTAAAAAGGATATGTATATATTTTTCTTCTGTGTTTGTATTTTATACACCATATGCAACTTACTAAGAAAATTATTTTGAAAAAGTCTATAGAAAAAAAAGTTTAAGGATGGTTTTATCAATTTTCTTTCATAGGACAGTATAATTGTGAATTTCTCCTGAAATACTCTAATGCAACATATATAATTGATGGTGACACAGTGCTCATATAGGTATGCCATTAAGTTGAGCATCCTTAATCTAAACAAAAAATCTGCACTGGAAATGATGTCATAATATGGAACTTGAACACTATGTAGAAATGTTCACCTCTAGCCCAGTATACCTGTGTGGCTGTATTAGGCTAAGTCAGTGTGTGTTCATTGTGTTGTTAATTTCTGTTAAAGTCAGATCTGTACACATTGTTTGGATCTAGTTAGGGATTTTAACTCAGGTTTCATTACCAAAAAAGCTTATTCATCTTAAAGCCAAATGAATAAAAATTAATAATAATTTGATCATTATGTCCATGAAAATTGCCAGAAAATTAATGTAGACTTGAAGAGTTTTCATGTTTCATTTATCTCTTGTTTATTTATTTTGTTTATTGATCTTTCTTACTCATATTTTGAATTTCAGAGACATTGGTAATGAAAAGATATACCTCTCCAGATACAAGGAGTTAACCCTTTTGATGTGGTTTTTCTTTCACAGCAATATAAAAAAATATAGCAAGCAAAACCATCCAGGATGACAGATGACAATGAAACAATCAGCAGTCTAAAGCTGGAGTCAGAACTTGGAGGAAGTGCAGGAGGGGGATGCATCAGTTGTCCCATCTTGCGGAAGGTACAGTCATGATACCAATTGGAAAAAATTTGTTATGCCTGAATATTGCCAAGTTGGAATTGCTCTTAATGATATTCCCATTGTCCTTTTATTGTCCTAACTTTGGGATTGCCCTGAATTACCTCTCATCACATTCAGAGACTCCAGACATGCCGCGAGTGGGTGAAGTTTTACCATGTAAAGCTTGAACAGCAAGAGTAAGTGCTTACTTAATTTACTGGTTGAGCTGTTATGTTTGATAATTATTGTCCTTTTTTAAAGTACTAGGTGTCTTTTTCTTCTACTCTTTATATGATGGTATATGTTTATCAGATGGCTTTCAAGAATGGATATAACTTATAATATTTGCATTTCTGGACTACCGTTGATCATAATATTTAAATATATATTTTTTTTCTCTGTCAGCAAACTCCTTCGCATTGCGGCAGATTACGATAGAGTAAAACAGCAAAATGTGGAGCTGCAACTGGCCTATGACCAAAGAACTCGAGAGGCTTCTTATATGCGTGAACAGATGGCAAACTTGTTACTTGAAATCCAGCCACTAAGGTCAGTTAAAGTCAGTCGTTTAGTTTTTTTGTTTTGTTTTTCTATCTCTTGTTGATTTTTGTGTGTACCTGTTTGTTTTATATACTTCTTTTGAAGATTCATATATTTAATTTATACTTTTTAAAATTATCTTTGAAATAACATTTGAGAGTGCAGGGTGAATGTCATCAGATTCAAAACATTTGTATTGCTATACTGTTCTATTAACCCTTTTGTAATAATGAATTCCGAAGTCTATTGGGTTGTGATTTAAGAAATATAGATATTTGCTATAGCAGGCAGAAGTAATGTTGAAGATGAGTGTTATTGATCTTCCCTTAATAACAGGAAAAAGATTAGCACTTTAGAAAATGACTTAGAAGATGAGAAGAAATTGACAGAGGCTGCAGAAAACCAAGTGCTTAGTTTGAGACACACACAGGATCAGCAAAAGCACCAGATAGATGCCTTGAAAGCTAAAGTTGACTTAAATCTCATTGAAGTCCTGGAAAGGAAACTGAACACAGCTCGCAGTGAGATTAAACGTTTGAGATGCTCCCTGGATGACAAGTCTTGTGAGTACAACTTTTGAGTCACTTATTTTGTTATTTCAAAATTGCAATTCACCTTTGCAGCATAGATAGTAATTTTTAAAAAGAATATGTTGCTTTTTGGTTTTCTATTGTGAATTTTTGGTGGCAGTGACTGTTGATTTATGCCTGAAGTAGAAATGTCAGACTTTGATCTATTTAATCATCTGCCTGTTTTTATTTAACTTATTGACATAGGCTTTAGTTTCTAGACTTATATTACTACTAGCTGTGTTTAAAAGCAGGTTTTGCTGGAATGAGCATGTATAGATCATTTAATACTTTATTTCACTACATAATGACTGCTCTAAGGTATACATTCCTATAAATATATAATATACATTTTAATTATTCATTCTTGCTCATCAAAATTACTGTCAAAACTGTCATTGTCTTGGTCATCGACAAGAGGGATGTGGAGAACTGTCATCGGTTTTACGTCCAGCGTTTTGTCCGTGATAGCCACATAGTCCCCATGGTTTTGCCGAGCTAGATAGATGCTGCCAGCAGTGAGGAGAAGGACCAATCCCACTGCAAGGGACCCAGTGATGGCAAGGTCTATTGTGTAGTCTCTCAACCACACAGTGACACGAGAACTCAGCTCATGGTTCATTACGTGCTCCTGGTCACTTTGAGGACAGCATGTTATTTGCACCTGTAAGAGAACACACTGTGGTTGATGATAGAGATTGAGAAGGCTGTGTCATGAATTAAGCAAAGAAAAATTAAGTGTAGGAAATGATATTGGTGTATTTTGTGTTGCAGCAATGATGTTAACCTGTGGTGTGATTGTCTGATTTGTGGTAAGCTCTGAACTTGTATTGGTAGCCTTTTCTGAATGTCTTCCTATGAATATTAATCACTGCTAAGTAATCTGGATATTTTACTTGAGAATTTTACTTTTACCTTAATCATTTTAGAATCTTGTTATTATAACACAGCAGACTTGGCAATACAAGAGGTTGATCTAGTTAAAGAATTGCAAAATTCATGTAGTGCAATATACTTCCATTAGAATATAAAATATTGGTATTTACAAGATTTACTTGATATATGTGAATGTTTTAAAGCTGATTCAGTAAAAAGACATGGATTCTGTAAAAGTGATTATTATCGATATTGGAAGTATACAGTGATGATTAGGATCAACTGTAATGGTTAATTGTGCTACCCTAATGAGATAGTTTTGATGCATTAATGATAGAAATATTGGGTTTATAACAAATTTTTGTTACAATATTATATCATAATAAAAAAAAAAGTGAAGTGCTTGTGGCATAACTGTAATTACTAACCTGACACATGTACTGGCCACTGTAGTTTGCTTGCAGGTTGCCCACACCAATGGTATCCTTGATTAAGGTGGCATTTCTGTCATTAATGTGTGAGATAGTCTGGAAGCCCTGGCATGCAGGAATGAAATCCTTTGGAGTGAGGGCACACTGTCCCTTGGCTATATCATCAGATTGGTAGAGCCACACTACACTTTCCATGACGACTGGAGGAGCCAGTGGGACTTCACACTGCAGTGTCAGCTCTGACCCTTGCCTCAGTGTAAGGCTGGTATGAGGATGGAGGCGGATTGCATCAAGGGCGGCCAGGCATTCCTGATGGCACAATGAGGGTGGTGCGGGTGTAACTGTACTCAGAGAGGGGTTTGTGGAAGACGGAAGTGTTGTGGGCTTTTCTGGAGTCCAGGTTGGAAGCTCTGTGGGTAACATAGAAGCTGTTGTAGTTCCCACTTCTGGGCTAGATTCTGTAGGTTTCTGTGTGGACTGATGACCTCCTGTAGCAGCATCTGGACTTGATCCTCTGGCATCCTCTGTCTGTGTCTCTTGTTGCACAGACCTTTTTCCACTTGGGAGTGTGGTTATACTTGCTTGGGTAACTTCCTCATCTTGTGTACTGTCAGACACTTCCTCCTTGTGCATGAGACTTAATTGTGGGGCAGCAATTGGCATCTCTGGGTCTATATGATCATGAAGAGGCAGCAGGAGATGAGGTTTGCTGGTGCCACCATCTGCAAGCTTCAGCACAACAATATCTTGTTGGCACAATGAAGTTTTAGGGGAGAAAAGGGTGAGGAAGAGAAACAAGATGATAGAGGAGAGGAGGGCAGACGACATAGTGGACAATGGGTAGTGGATGCCAGTTTATAATAACAAGTAGGAGGATGTTTCCAATTATTCTTGTGATGTCTGTGATTTGCTAAACTACATCTTTCCTGGCACATAATGTGTGATTGTTATTGAAACCCTACATTATCCTTGGAAGATGATATTCCTGGGAATTCAGGGGATTTTTCAGATGCTTGGTGAGTACTAGGTATTCTTTGGGAACTTTTCAGGTATTTCACAAAATATTCTTTGGCAGTTTGTGCAGGTAAAGTATTCCTAAAGTGCCATATACAATTCAAGTAACAGGCACATAGTACGTAAATGGCACTCAAATGCTAGATATTCCTAAGTGTCCTTTGGGTGTTGGTCGTTCCTTGGCAGGTAAGTTCTCCAAAGGGCTTCCTCTGGTGCTCGATGCTCCGTGGTGCTTCTCAACAGTCAGAGAGTTCCCAGTTTTGTAGGTGCTTTTTGATCCTCAGGTGATTGGGTGGGAGAAGGTGACGGGTGCTTCAGGAGTGCTGCTTTTGCTCCTCGCGGTCGTGGAGAGATATAAAAAGCAGAGCGGAGGTAGGGAGGGGGAGGGAGAGAATGGAGGGAGCTCGGGTGGAAGATCTTGAGGCTGGAGGTTGTGGTGCCGATGGTCGTACGGGGGAAAGGGTGGGTGGCGTGACGGCAGCGTTTGGCGGAAAGGGCAGCAGCGGCGTGGTGCTGTGGAGGAGCCGACGGGCGGTGGTGTGTGGCGGCGGCTGCACCAGGCTGGCTGGGCGGCCAGGTGAAGAGAGAGCCAGAAAGAGAGGTAGTGAAGAGCAGAGCAGGGCAGAGAGAGAGAGAGAGAGAGAGAGAGAGAGAGAGCCGAGGAGAGACGTCTCACCGGCCTGGTATTGACTGTGGCCCCGCGCAACCCCGCGCCGCCCGGCCCCTCGCAGCTGCCGGACTGATAACGTGTTGATACGGCGATAACACGGGTGGCGATAACGCGCCCTTGTCGGGACATACACCGCTTATCGTGGCTATCGCGCCTTTGTCTCGGGGTTATCTGTTATATGAATACTTATGGCATGATCTGGTTACATCCTCTGTCCCACCCGCGGCTTTGCAATCAAACTCATTTTCCTTCTTTTTCATGGCCTTGTTTTTCTTCCGGTTTTCCATCCCGCCCTCTCCGATTCAGCTACTACACCCACACAAGCTCGTTGCCGTCGTCGCTAGAATTTTTTTTTTTCTCTCTCTCT
>NW_020870959.1:495201-502701 GCF_003789085.1 Penaeus vannamei
AAAGAAGAAAAAGGAGTAGAAGAAGAAAAAGGAAAGAAGAAGAAAAAGGAGTAGAAGAAGAAAAAGGAGTAGAAGAAGAAAAAGGAGTAGAAGAAGAAAAAGGAGTAGAAGAAGAAAAAGGAGTAGAAGAAGAAGAAGAAGAAGAAGAAGAAGAAGAAGAAAAAGGAGTAGAAGAAGAAAAAGGAGTAGAAGAAGAAAAAGGAGTAGAAGAAGAAGAAGAGAGAAAAGAAGAGAAGTAGAAGAAGAAGAAAGTAGAAGAAGAAAAAGAGGAGTAGAAGAAGAAGAAGAAGAAGAAGAAGAGAAGTAGAAGAAGAAAAAAGGAGTAGAAGAAGAAGGAAGAAGAAGAAGAAGAAAAGAAATCACGGTAGTATGTGAGGGTTGTTTGTTTGTTTGTTTCTTGTCTGGTAGTCTTTGTAGACATCTCATTATTTAACCGCATTTTTTTTCTTCTCTCTCTCTCTCTCTCTCTCTCTCTCTCTCTCTCTCTCTCTCTCTCTCTCTATATATATATATATATATATATATATATACATATATATATATACATATATATATATATATATATATATACATATTATATATATATATACATATATATTATATATATACACTTACATGTACATATTCCAAACAACGACAATAACAATAACAACAAAAACAGCAACAACAAAAACAAGGTAACCACTGGTCTACGACGATTGACCAACAAACAAACAAACAAAAAACAAAACAAACAAAACAAACAAAAACAAAACACACAGGTGCAATACATACAAGATTTAAAGATTTAAACTTTATCCATAATTCTTCTCGGTGTTCGGTAACAAAGTTTCAGAATCTCTTTCCGCGAGTGTCTTGGAGGGTTCTTTAGTGTTCGATCGCCTCTGAGTTCTATAGATTACGGGAGAAAGCACTTTGGGATTCATTATGGAGTGTCGAGGAGCGAGGAGTGGCCGAGTCAACGATATATATATTTTTTTCTCTTCTTCTTCTTCTTCTCCCTTTGTTGAGCTCTTTCTTTGGAGTTCTTTTTCTTTCTCTATCGCTCTGTCTGTCTGTCTGTCTCTTTCTCTTTCTCTCTCTCTATCTATTTGTCTGTCTGTCTCTTTCTCTTTCTCTTTCTCTCTCTCTATCTATCTGTCTATCTGTCTCTCTCTCTCTCTTTTTTTCTCTCTCTGTCTCTCTATCACACACACACACACACACACACGTAAAACTAAAACTACACATCATACAAAGACTTAAACATACACACACACATATATATAATATACACACACACAACCACACACAACAATCCGTTTTTTACTTAGAATTAACACCCATCAACATCTATCCAGAGAGCAGATGAAATTCGCAACCCGTTTTTAAACCTCTTTTTAACCTACTCTGGCGATAAGGTCGTAATCTCTAAAGTTGTTGATCAGATTGAAAGCGAGAACGACCAGAGACGAATATTTAGGTCAGGTTGGAAGTCCGATTCACAATGGGAAGAAAACGAAAGGAAAAGAAAAGAAAAAACATCTAGAGTTATGGTATTCCTCTCAAGGTGTCAAACCAAGACACCAAAACCAAGTGAGGGTTTTTTTACGTAAGCTTAAACCTACATTATAGAATAGGAAGATGAAACCTATTAACAGGTCATCAAACCTATCGAGGTGAAGTGAGTGTCTATACTACAAATAAAAGACAAAAAGTATTTCAAAGGCAAGTTACATAACGTTGGATTTTTCAAGTGGAATACGTGTAAAATTGCCAGTGTCATGTTCATGTGACCTACATTAAGCACAAGCCCGCATATTGAGATATTGCTTCACTAAGCATAATGAGAGGTTGCTCGTGCGTCACATACTCCCCCCCCCCCCTCCTCTCTCTCTCTATTTCTCTCTTCTCTCTCTCTTTCTTTTTCTCTTTTTCTCTTTCTCTCTTTCTTTCTTTTTTCTCTTTCTCTCTCTCTCTTCTCTCTTCTCTCTCTTTCTCTCTTTCTCTTTCTCTCTCTCTTTCTCTCTTCTTTCTCTTTCTTTCTTTCTCTCTCTCTCTCTCTCTCTCCTTCTCCCTTTTTCTTTCTTTATCTCTCTCTCTCTCTCTCTCTCTCTCTCTCAAACTTTCCTCCACTTGTGTATATATGCGCATGTGTGTACGTGTCTTTATATGTGCATATGAACGTGTATGAGCATGTGTGTGTGTGCGTGTGCGTAGGAACGTAGAAGAGATAAGGATAAGGCGCTTCCTCCTAAACGCAGGTCATTACGCCCACGGCTGATCCTGATCCATCACACATCAGACGTGACGCCCACATGACGCCCAGGCACCAGGCACCGGTGGGCGTCTTCGGCGGCAGAAGGACTCTTTCGCGTCCCTGACCTTGCAGTCTGTCCCGTGGATTTGCATGTGGATTTCTGTGTGTGTGTCTCTGTATATATATTGTTATGTGTGTGTGTGTGTGGTGTGTGTGTGTGTGTGTGTGTGTGTGTGTGTGTGTGTGTGTGTGTGTGTGTGTGTGTGTGTGTGTGTATGCATGCATACACACATACACACACAATCACACACACACACACACATATATATGTATATATATACATATATATATATGTATATATATATATATATATATATAGTATATATATATATATATATATATATATATATATATATATACATATATATATATAATACATATTATATACATATATATATTACATATATATATATATATATATAATATATATACATATATATATAATATATATATAATACATATATATATACATATATATATATACATATACATACATATATACACACACACATTATCCACCCATTCCCCCCCACCCCCTCCCCTCCCTCCCTCCCTCCCCCCCCCCCCCGAAACGCGTGAAGGAGAGCGATGAGAAGCCCCCGTGTGGTTACGTCATCGTCGGGGCTAA
Organism: Penaeus vannamei; assembly: GCF_003789085.1. Taxonomy (NCBI): domain Eukaryota; kingdom Metazoa; phylum Arthropoda; class Malacostraca; order Decapoda; family Penaeidae; genus Penaeus; species Penaeus vannamei. The sequence goes on from NW_020870959.1 coordinate 498,129, forward strand.
TGGCGTGTGAACAAGGCCTCGGCACTTCCTTTCTTCGCCGTCGTCTCGAAAAAGAAGCGAGGAAAAACACTTTCTTAGATATATATGTATGTATAATATAATATATGTATGTATATATATATATATATATGTGTGTGTGTGTGTGTGTTGTGTGTGGTGTGTGTGGTGTGGTGTGTGTGTGTGTGTGTGTGTGTGTGGTGTGTGTCTGGAGTGGTGTATTTGTGTGTGTGTGTGTGTTTGAGGAGAGAGAGAGAGAAGAGAGAGAGAGAGAGAGAGAGAGAAACGGAGAGAGAGAGAGAGAATGAGAGAGAGAGAGAGAGGAGAGAGGAGAAGAGGAGAGAGAGAGAGAGTAGAGAGAGAGAGAAGAGAGAGATAAATCCACGCACATGCAATGCGCGGAACAGACTGCATGGTCAGGGACGCGAGAACGAGACTTCGTGCGCCGAAGAAGCCCAACGGTGCCTGGTGCCTGGGCGTCATGTGGGCGTCACGTCTGATTGTGTGAGGGATCAGGGATCAGCCGTGGGCGTAATGACCGTGCGTTTAGGAAGAAGCGCCTTACCTTATCTCTTCTAGCGTTCCTACGCACAGCAGCAGCGAAGGCACACATGCCTCATACACGTCATATGCACGTACAAACATCTCACGTACACACTATGAGCATGTATACACAAAGGAGAAAGTTTGAGAGAGAGAGAGAGAGAAAGAGAGAGAGAGAGAGAAAGAGAGAGAGAGAGAGGAGAGAAGAAGAGAGAGAGAGAGAGAGAGAGAGAGAGAGAGAGAGAGAGAGAGAGAGAGAGAAGAGAGAGAGAGAGAGAGATGATGCGGGGCGAGAAGGAGAGGGAAATAAGGGAAACAGAGAGAAAGGGGGAAGAGGAAGTGAAAGGCAAAGAGTGGGATAGGAGGAAAAATAAAGAGAAAGCGAAAGGTAAGACACAAAAGGCTTGATAGAAAAGCAGAGAGAGACAACGAAACAGGGAGACAGAGAAAGCGAGAAAGAGCGCGGGTGCGAGAGAGCGAGAGATGGCACGGAGAGAACGACACAAAAAAAAGAGACTCAGATATTCGAAGGAAGATAACAAAAAATTGATAAATAAAACAGAAAAAACAACAACAACAAAACAGATCCATCTCCTTCCCTCCAGCGGTGCTACTATTCCCCAGCACCCCTCCCCCCTCCTCCTCCCCCTCCTCCCCCCTCCTCCCACCCATCAACCACACCCCTTCGACTCCAAACCTCATCATAGTTCTCAGCTGATACTTGAAGGAAGGACAATATCGGAGAAGCAGAGGGTGGGGGGAGGGAGGGGAGGGGAATGGGGAATACGGGAAGGGAGAGGAAGAGAGGGAGGGTAGGGGGTAGGAGGGGAGAGGAAGGGGATAGGGAGGGAGAGGGGTAGGAGGAGGAGGAGGGCAGGGGACAGAATTGATACAAGAGGGGAGGGGGTGGACGAGGAGGGGAGGAAGAGGGGGAGGAGAAGGGGATACGGGAAGGATAAGGGGGATAGGACGAGGAGGAAGGGGAAGGGAGGGAGAGGGCTAGGAGGAGAGGGGGAGGAGGGCCAGTGGGACAGATGACAAAGAGGGGGCTAGGGGATCTCGGGAGGGATAGGGGTAAGAGCGCCGGCGCCCGAGAGGGGAGGAGGGGAAGGGAGGGGAGGGCGAATGGATAGGGAGGGATGGCGGTAGGAGGAAAAGGGGATAGGGAGGGATAGGGGTACAGAAGAGGAAAGGGAAGGGTGATAGGAGGGGGGGAATTGGATAGGGAGGGGATATCAGGGGGTGTAGGATAGGAGGCGGGGGTGGCTAGGGCAGGAGGACGGGTAGTGGATAGGGAGGATAGGGGGTAGGAGGAGGATGGGAGGGAAAGGGGACAGAGTGCATAAAGAGGGGGAGGGAATAGGGAGGGTGGAGAGGAAGAGGGGGAAGGAGGGTAGGGAGGGGGGCAGGGAGGATTAGGGAGAAAGGGTAAGGAGCAGAAGGGATAGGAAGGGGAGTTAGATTCAGGGTAAAGTAAGTGGTCGAAAGAAAGAGGGAAGACGGAGGAGGGTAGGAGAGAATAGAGGGAGCGAACAAGCGGAAGAGCGGAAGTAAGAGATGGAGGGAAGAAAGGAGGCGAGGAGAGAGGTTGCAATGATGAAGTCGAAGATGTTCCGTCGACTGGGGTGGTATGAAAGATAGACGGAAAAGAGGGGAGGGTAGTACAAAGGGAGAGGAAAGGGGCGGGAGGAAGAGAAAGTTGAGGAGCGGGAGGGAGAAGAGCAAATTAAGGGCGAGACGGAGAGGAAGACCGGAGGCGGACAGAAGAGGAAATTGAGGAATGTGGATGGGAAGAGGAAGGGGGAGGGGAACGAGAAATTGAGGAGGGAAAGGGAGGAAAGGAGGAGAAAGGGAAAGGGAGGAACGAGAAATTGACGGAGAGGAGGAGGAGGGGAGGAGAGAAAAGGAAATTGAGAAGGAGAGAGGTAGGGGAGGAGGGAGTGAAAGTAAACTAGAGACGGGACTTCTCGGCTTAGTATTCATGAAAGCCCATGGTAACATCAACAACTGGTCTATTCCCCTCTACCCACACCCAACCACCCCATGCCTGTACCCTCCTTCCCTCCTTTACTGCTGTACAAGTTTATCGGTTTCCTCAGTGCAACATTCGCTGATGCAAAGAGAGAGGTTTCCAAGCGAATGTTTATAAGGCAGACAAACAGATGAATGGTCAGTAATGTGCACTCATATACCTTACACACACACACACACACACACACACACACACACACACACACACCACACACACACACACACACACCCAAATATATATATATATATATATATATATATATATATATATATACTTTGTCTAATAATCTTGCTGGTCTGCGTTCGAGCGGCGCGCGCTCCAGTGATGTAACCGCACCGCGGTCATTCCTAGCAAACACACACACACCACACACTAGGCCGGGTGCCACACCATATAGTGTGTGTGTGTGTGTGTAAGCATACACATGATGTAAGATACACTCAGACATATAACACAGCATACCGTATACATAATACAACATATACTCACATACGTATATACAGCTCTGTTAAAAGTATTGTCCACAATTCAATAGTACATATATACGAGTAAAAGGTTTACCACATGTTCACTGTAACTTGCGCCAATCTCTTGAAACGAAATAAACACAAACTACCACATCGCCAATATATAACCCGGATGAGGCCTTCTGAAGCCTTGTCCCTATCTCAACCCTTTTTTTTCACCCCACGAACAAAAGGAATCAAAACTCCCTTTTCTATACACTGTATGCGTCTCGAGTACTTTCATCTTTTGAATACCCGCAAAGGCCTTGGCAACGGCTTGGCTTTTATTACTCTAATGCCCAATTCTTTATCACTCTCCTTATTGAAAGAGTTTTTTTTTTCTAGGACGCTATACAGATGACTTTTTTTCTTTTCTTTTTTTGATTTCGCTGTAAGGGAGTCCTAGGTCTATAGAAGTAGGCCTTCTCCCTTGGAAGGTCTTCTTTCGGATTTTTTATGGCTTTGGTTTGTCATTCCTTCTCCAAGTTTCGTTCCTTTTCTTTTTTTTTCCTTTTCCTTTTTTTTCTTTCTCTCTTTTCTTCCGTATTTTTTCTTTCCTTTTCATTCCTTTCTCTTTCTTTTTTTTTTCTTCCTTCTTCTTGTTATTATTATAATGATTCTTCTCCCTCTTTGTACCTCCTCTTTATTTTCTTTCTTCCCTCCGTAACCCCTTCCCCCTCTTCTTTATTCCTTTTCTTTATTCTTTCTTACATTCTAATCTTTCTCTTCCTTCTTCTTGTTCTCTTATTATCACTATCATTCCTCCCCTCTTCCTAACTTCTTCTTCCCTTCCCCTTTGCTTACTTTTCCCTCTTTCTTCTGATCTTTTTTCTCCTTGTTCTACCTTCTTATGATCCTATTTGGTTCACTGTCATCAAAACAAAAATGATTCAAAACCCGCATATCTTTCGTTGGGCGAAATGGAAGGAAAACTAACAGAGAGAGAGAAGAGAAGAAGAGAAGAGAGAGAGAGAGAGAGAGAAGAGAGAGAGAGAGAGAGAGAGAGAGAGAGAGAGAGAGACAGAGAGAGAGAGAAGAGAGATGAGAGGAGATACACTGGATTACAGAGAGACAGATTAGTGAATGAGTTCGTGTGTGGTGTGTGTGTGTCGTGTGTGATGTGTGTGGTGGTGTCGTGTGTGTGTGTTTGTGTGTGTGGTGTGTGTGGTCGTGTGTGTGGTGTGTGTCATGAAGAGACGAAAGAGACAGAGACAGAGACAGAGACCGAGACCGGAAGAAGAGAGATAGAACGAGACAGCACGTCACAAGACTACAGACAGGAGAAAGCAAAGAGCGCATTCCAACAGAACAGACCGGAGGAAGCAAAGAGCGAGCCACGGACCATTACAGACCGAACTGGCAGGAGACAAAACGGCTCGTTATCTACTCAAGGCCTTGTTAGTATCGAAACTACCACTCCCGTTCTCCATTTATGTAAACACGACCACTTAGAGCGACTCCAACGGCCATAGTTACAGCCAAATCCCCTGTAATT
>NW_020870960.1:12500-15000 GCF_003789085.1 Penaeus vannamei
TGTGTGTGTGTGTGTGTGTGTGTGTGTGTGTGTGTGGTGTGTGTGTGTGTGTGTGTGTGTGGTGTGTGTGGTGTGTTGTGTGTGTGTGTGTGTGTCTGTCTGTATGTCTGTCTGTGCGCGGCGCTTGTAGGCCTATAGAATTCTCTCACAGGCAATATTTCGGGTGCTTTGTAGGCTTATAGGCGGCTTGGTTGTAGGCTCCATTTTTGAAAAATCATTCACGTAGTGTGTTTTGCGAGCACTTTAAAAAACATATATATATATATATATTATATATATATAATATATAATATATATTATATATATATATATATATATATTTTTTTTTTTTTTTTTTTTTTTTTTTAAAGAGTAGAAAACAAGCAAGAGTTTGTGTTGCTTTGGTGCCAAACGGATAGATTTGTTATGCCCCGCCCACTGTCTGCGTATTGTCCATTGTTCAGCTGCTGCTCTGTGCTTTGTTCAGCCACCGCTTTATGTGTACTAACATATTTTTTCCAATATATATGTATATTTTTATGTACGATGATTTTTATTTATCAATTTTTTGTATGTTATTTACGCTCAGGTTAAGCTCAGACCTCGATCGGGTACATCCCTTTGTGCAAATAGAATTAGTAATTTTTTTTTCTTGCAGTGTTGCCAAGTCTATTGTAGTCCATTGTGCACTGTTTAATCTCGTTATTTATTATGATGATGTAGTCATGATTACATGTGCAAGTTTTTTTTTTTGTTTTTGTTTTTTGTCTGTTTGTTAAGCTGATCCAAAGTCTTTAGGTTGCCAATGAGGGAATATGTGTCTGCTTTTTATACAGGTACGTGTACTGTGTATTGTATTTTGATGATTATTTATTATATATTTGTTTGTTTGTTTGTTTCTTTCTTTCTGTCTGTCTGTCTGCCTGTCTTCTTGGTCATGATCCGTTTTTCTTTCTTCTCTTTTCCTCTCTCTTTTCTGTCTTGTCTACTTTCATAACCTCTTCTCTCCTTGTGTCTATTCTCTTCCTTCGTCTCGTCTCGCCTCTCTCCTCTCTTCTCCTCACCTTACCTCTCCTTTCCTCTCGTCTCCGTTACTCTTCTCGCGTCGCCTCTTCTGATCTTCTTCTTTTTCTTCTCTCTAGCCCTCCCTCCCTCCCTCCCTCCTTCTCTTCTTTTCTCCGTCTCTCTCCCTCCCTCTTGATCTCAATTTCTTTTTCATTTTTTTCTTTCCTTCTCCTTCTCTCTTCCTCTTTCTCTCTCCATTCTCCTCTCCTCCCTATCCCTTCTCCTCTCTTTCTCTCTTCTCCTTCTCCCTTCCCCTGTCATTCTCCCTTTCCCTTCCACTTTCTTTCGCTCTCTTCCCCCTTTTTTCTCCTCTTCCTTTCCTTATTCCTCTTTCGTACGTTGAAATCCCCCATTCTATTTGCCGTCAAGAGCAAATCTTTTCAAGATTCAAGACGATGGTTGGAGCGAGTGAGAGTAAGAGTGAAAGTGAGAGTGAGAGTGAGAGTGAAAGTGAGAGTTAAAAGTGAAAGTGGGAGAGTGGGCTGAAGTTGGTGAGTGGGAGTGGAGTGGGAGGAGTGAGAGAGGGAGTAGTGGGAGTGGGAGTGGGGTGGGAGTGGGAGTGGGGAGTGGGAGTGGGAGTGGCGTGGGAGTGGGAGTGGGAGTAGGGAGTGGGAGTGGGAGTGGGAGTGGGAGTGGGAGTGGGAGTGGGAGTGGGAGTGGGAGTGGGAGTGGGAGTGGGAGTGGGAGTGGAGTGGAGTGAGAGTGTGAGAGTGAGAAGTGAGAGTGAGAAGTGGAGAGTGAGAGTGAGAGTGAGAGTGAGAGTGAGAGTGAGAGTGAGAGTGAGAGTGAGAGTGAGAGTGAGAGTGATGAGTGAGAGTGAGAGAGAGTGAGAGTGAAGTGAGATGAAGAGATGGTTTTGAGTTTGAGTTTGAGTTTGAGTTTTGAGTTTGTTTGAGTTTGAGTTTGAGTTTGAGTTTGAGTTTGAGTTTGATGTTTGAGTTTGAGTTTGAGTTTGAGTTTTGAGTTTGAGTTTGAGTTTTGAGTTTGAGTTTGCGTTTTAGTTTGAGTTTGAGTTTGAGTTTTGAGTTTGAGTTTGAGTTGAGAGTTGAGAGTGAGAGTGAGAGTGAGAGTGAGAGTGAGAGTGAGAGTGAGAGTGAGAGTGAGAGAGCGGGGGTATATATTTATACATATACATTCACATACAAACGTACACGTACAACACACACACACACACACACCACACACACACACACACACACACCACACACACAACACACACACACACACACACACACACACACAACACACACACACACACATTCCTCATTACCTCTTCCTCTCGCCGTTTTTTGTCTTCTCGCCCTATTTCCTTCCTTTCCTCCCATTCTTCTTTCTCTATTTCCCGCTTTATCGCATCTTTCTCGTGTTCTCTCTTGTTTCTCCTTTTTCTCTCTCTCTCTCTCCTCTCTCTCTCTCTCTNCCGAAAGGAAAGAAAGAGAAAGAGAGAAGAGAGAGA
>NW_020870960.1:22500-34922 GCF_003789085.1 Penaeus vannamei
AAGTAAACAAAGTAAAAAAAAAAAGAGTAAAAACAAAAAAAAAAAACTAAATAACGTAAAAAAAAGTAAAAAAAAAGAGTAAAAAAAAGTAAACAAAGTAAAAAAAAAGATAAAAAACAAAAAAAGTAAAAAAAAAAAGCTTAAAGGTTATTTCAGACGATGTGCTTAAACTTCCGCTGAGGGCTCGCTAAGGAGGGCGAGGAGGCAAAAGCAACCTCATTTACATATTCGCCTCACTTCTCATTTTCTCCGCTCGTATTTCATTTCGGAATGCTTTTATTACCCGCCAGAGAACTTCATTAGGAATCTTTTATATGTGAGGAGAGCTACTTTCGCCTCCCTTCCGTGTCTGTCTGTCTGTCTGTATGTCTGTCTCTGTTTAGGGTTGTCTGTTGCTTCGTTTTTTTATTATTTATTTTTTTTCTATTTGTTTTGTTGATATTTTTTTTAGGTTATTCATATTTTTTTCTTTCTTTCTTTATTGTGTTTATATTTTTTTTCTTTTACTTAATTTTCATAACTTTTTTAAATCTTTTGTTTTACTTATTAATTAATTTTCTTCTCTCTTTCTTTCTTTTTTTTTTACTTTTTTTTTCTTTTTTCTCTTTTTTTTCTTTTATTTAATTTAGATGAGTTTATAATGGCATTGCCTGAGTTAGCGTGCCAGTGGCTTCTTTTGATGTATGATTTTTTATGTTTATTCGTAATTAGATTAAATCAAAATTTAGCTCTCTCCCTCCCACCCTCTCTCTCGTCTTCTTTCTCTCCCTTTCGCCCTCTCTCTATTCCTCTCTTTCTCTCTTCTCGTCTCTCTCTCTTTCTCCTACTTCCCTGTATCCGCGCCCCCCCTCTCTCTTTCCTCTCTTTCTCTGCTCTCGTCTCTCATCTCTCCTCGTCTTCACATAGTCTCCTCTCTCCTCATTCGTCCGTCTCGTATCTCTCATCTCTCTCTCCTCGTCTGTCCTTCTCTCATCCTCTCTCTCTCTCTCTCTTCACCTTCTTTCTCTCCTTTGCCCCATCTTCGTCTTTCTTTCTTCTTTTCCTCTCTCTCCCATCTCTCTCGTCAGCTCGCACTTCTCGCCCTGCTCTCTCGTCTCCTCTCTCTCTCTCCTAATCCTTTCCCTACCCTTCCTCCCGGTCTCCTCTCTCCGTCCCACCTCCTCTCCCTCTTTATCTCCGCCCTCTCTCTCCCTTCTCTCTCTCTCTCTCCTCGCTCCTCTGCCTCACTCCTCCTTCTCTCTGATTCTAAATGACCTCCAGGAGAGGGGGGAAGTGGAGGTGAAGGGGATGATGGAGGGTGGGGTGGGGTAGAGGAGGGGTGGGTGGGCGTACTTACTCAAAATTTATGCGGAAAAAAGTGTCCCATTTTCTTGAAGGATGCGAGTATTTACTTATGTAGATTGGCAGGTAATTGTGCAGCTACAACCTCTCTCTCCTCAATCTCTATCTCTCTCTCGTTCTCTCTCTCTTCTCTCCTCTCATCTTCCTCTCGTCTCCTCTCTCATCTCCTCATCGTCTCTCTCTCTCTCTTTCAGGGTCTCTCTCCTCATCTCGTCAGACGCTGCTCTCGTTCGATCTCTCTCTCTCTCCTTCTCTCTCATCTCTCTCTCTCTGTCTCTCTCTCTTCTCTCTGCCAACCCTCATTCCTATCTCCCTCCTCGCATCACATCTCCTACTCATTCCATCTCTCGCTCCCTCCTCATTCCCTCCGTCCTTCCTCCCTCTCTCCTCCTCTCTCATTCCCTCAAGTCCCACTCTCTAAGCTCCGTCCGCTCCTCCTCTCCTCTCCTCCCTTCATTCCCTCTCTCCCCCCTCCTCCCATCCCTCTCTCCTCCTCCATTCATTCCTGTCATTCGCCTCTTTCTCTCCCTCCTCCATCCATTCCGTCTTTCTCTCCTCCTTCCTCCCTCCCTCTCTCCCTCTCCTCCCTCTCTCCCTCTCTCTCTCCTCTTTCTCTCCCTCTCTCTTCCCTCTCCTTTCATCCCACATTCCCCTCTCCCCTCCTCTCTCTCCTCTCTCTCCCTCTTTCTCTCCTCTTCATCCCGCTCCCTCTTTCTCTCCCTCTCTCTCCCCTCACCTTGCACGGACATCCTCAGCGTTGTCAAAGGGCCAAATCCAGGGAGGCCCCGCGTGATAGTTACAAGAGATAAAAGACTTGGTGCTTTCACGTTGCCTTTTCAGCGGAAGCCAAATTCGGAGTTATGTAACGTCGGGAAGGTATGAGCGGAAAGTCAGTCAAAAAAAAAAAAAAAAAAAAAAAAAAAAAAAAGGGGGAGGGGGGTGGTGGAGGGGGGTGGGGTGGGGAGGGGAGGGTTGCAGATGATATGCATCTTATCAACTTTTTTTTTTCTTCTCGTCTTGGTCAAAAGTCCTTTAGATGCACTGGGATGGAAGGAAAGGGGGAGGAGAGAAAAATGAGGAGGAGAGGGATGGATGGATGGATAGGGGAAAGGAGGGAAGAAGGGAGGGATAGAACGAGAGAGAGAGGATGGAAAGGGACGGATGGATGGATGAATGGAGGAAAATAGGGAGACAGGGAAGAGAGAGAAGGAAGATGGAGAGAGAGAAAATGAAGAGAGAAAATATTTATAATGAAAGTTAAAAGAGATTAAGAAGGAAGTTAGTGAGAGACTGAGAACAAGAGAGAAAGAAAGAGAAAGATTGAGAGAAAGAGAGAAGAGAAAGAGGAAAGATTGGGAAAGAGAGAAAGAAAGAGAAAGATTGGCGTGGAAAGAGAGAGAAAGAAAAAAGATTTGGGAAAGATTGGGAAAGAGAGAAAGAAAGAAAGATTGGGAAAGAGAGAAAGAAAAGAGAAAGATTGGGAAAGAGAGAAAGAAAGAGAAAGATTGAGAAAGAGAGAAAGAAAGAAAGATTGGGAAAAACAGAAAGAAAGAGAAAGATTGGGAAAGAGAGAAAGAAAGAGAAAGATAGGGAGGAAACAGGAATGGAAGAAAGGGTTGAATGAAGGGAATGAGAGAGATGGAAGAGAGAGAAAGAGAAACAAAAGAAATTAAGAGAAGGACAGAGAAAGTATTGGAGGGAAAGAATGAGGAAGAGCGACAGACAGAGAAGTAAAGAGGGAGATGAGAGAAAGATCAAGCACAAAGAGAAGAGAGTACAAAAGAAAAAGAGAGAGAGAAAGGAAAGTCAAGTTAAACGAAAGAAATTCTTACTTGGAATATCAAATTTGAACATGAAATAACATTCTTGATGAGATATCTTCAAAGTCTTCCAGGTGAGGATCTATTCTTGCACGAAATATATTGCTTGCTGGAGTATACTTGGTATACTTACGTTCTCTGTATCTTTCTCTGGTATATGTTATTTTTTTGTTTTTTGTTTTTGTTTTGTTCATGTTATCGGATCTCTCTTTCTCTCTACTTTCGTGTCTCTTTTTCTTTCTATTTCTGTCTCTCTCTCTATCTATCTATCTATCTCCTCTCTCTCTCTCTCTCTCTCTCTATCTATCTATCTATCTATTTCTACTATCTCCGTGTCTCTCTCTGTCCTGTCTGTCCTGTCTGTCTGTCTGTCCTGGTCCTCTCCTCAGTCTGTCCTCATCCTCTCTCTCTCTCCTCGTCTCTACTCTCTCTCTCTCTCTCTCTTCTCTCTCCTCTCTCTCCTCTCATTCCTCTCTCTCTCTTGCTCCTCCTCCCTCCTTACATCCCTCTCTCAAATGAGTCTCTCTCTCTCTCGTTCATCCTCTCCTCTCTCTCTATCTCTCTTCTCTCTCTCTCTCTCTCTCGGTCTCTCCCCTCCTCCACCTCCTCTCTCCTCTCTTCATCTCTCATCTCTGTCTCTCCCTTGGCCTCCTGCTCCTCTCTCTCACTCTCTTCTTTTCATCCTTCTCCTTGGTCTGCTCTCCCCTCTCTGTTCTCTCTCGCTCTCTCGTGTCCTCTCTCTCCTCAACTCCTCGTCTCTCCTACCTCTCTCTCTCTCTCTTCCTCTCTGTCTCTCTCTCCTCTCTCTCTCGCTCTCTCCCTCTTCTCTCTCTCTCTCTCTCTCTCTCTCTCTCTCTCTCTCTCTCTCTCTCTCGCTCTCGCTCTCCAGCTTGGAACACAATACACGTCACTCAATATCATACAAAAAAAAAAAAAAAAAATCCAAATCAACCATAAATTCACTACCTTATAAAAAAAAAATCACATTCGATTATTTCTTCAAAACATACAGAACAGACAGACAGACAGGACAGACAGGACAGACAGACAGACAGACAGGACAGACAGACAGACAGACACCTTGACAAGCGACGGACGTGTAATCTAGCCTGTCCCAACTGTGTTTTCTCAAGATCCTCAGATTCTCTCCGGCGAAAGGTGATCCTTCCCCGTGTGCCCTTCTTGCTCGGAGGTCGAATGTTTTCGAATTTTTCATTGGTGTTTTTTTGTTCTTTTTTTCTTTCTTTCTTTTTTCTTTTCTTTTTTTTTCGTTTTTTTTTCTTTTTTGTGTGTGGGGGGATGGGGGGTGGGGGATTGGGGATAGGGAGGGGGGGTAATTGATGTAGTTTGCCATCGTCGATCAAATATTTGGGTGATCCCGTGTTTTTTTTTTTTTTTTTTTTTCTTTTTTTTAGTTTTTACATTTTGAATTCATTTTTAGTAAAGGACTCGTATTTTTAGTAAGACGTATTTTCATCTTTAATGAAAATATGAAAATAAATTCCTTTAATCTCATTGCAATTATGTTTATTTTCCCCTCCAGTCCATGTATGTATATACGATAGCACATTAATCACATGAATTTCAAACAAAGCACATCAATACACAACTCAATATAAAGTACATCAATCATCAATTTCATATAAAGCACATCAATTTCATACAAAGCACATCAACCACATCAATTCCATATAAGTTATCAATTTCACAAGAACAAATCACATAAATTTCAATATAAAGGCCACATCAATTTCTTATAAGTGATTAGATTTCAGCAAAGAAACAAACAGCATACGGTACACTTTAATCCCAAGAATTCCCAAGATGTGCGTGAAAAGACAAGAAACCCGCCGAAGAAAAGGCCACGTGCCCCATATATCATTAAGGCCTAAATTTAGCACAAGGATCACACCCATTTCGTCTCTGTGGAGCTGCTAATCCTCCCTCTCCCTTCGCCCCCCCCCCCTGTCTCCTTCTTCCTACAACCCCCCCTCTATTATCCCTTCCTCCGTCTCCTCTCTCCTCTCCCCCTCCCTCTTGTCTCTTGTCTCTTTCTTCCCCCCACCCTCTCTCTCCCCTCCCCCCGTCTCCTTTGCCCCCACCCTCTTCCCTCCCTCCTCCGTCTCTTCTCTCTCCCAACCCCCCCTCTCTCCCCTCCCTCCTTCTCTTTCTCCCCCCTCCCCCCTCTCTCCCCTCCCTCCGTCTCCTTCCCCCAACCCCCTCTCTCCCCCCTCCTCCGTCTCCTTCTTCCCCCTCTATCTCCCTCCTTCTCCCTTCTCCTCTCCCATCCCCCCTCCCTCCCCCTCCCTCCGTCTCCTTCTCCTCCTCCCTGTCTCTATTCTTTCGTTCTTCTATATCCTCTTTGCTCGGCTCCTATTATTTTTCTTTTCTTTTTTCTCTCATTCTCGTCTTCACTTCTCTCTCCTTCTTCTCTTTTCCGCCTCGTCATCTTCTTTCTCTCCCTTCTCCCACTCCCCGTCTCTCCTTCTCTTCCTTTTTTCCCCATCATCCTGATCCACCTCTCCTTCTTCTCTCTCTTCCCTCCTTCGCCCTCCTTGCTTCCTCCTCATTCTTCTCCTACATTCTTTTCACCCCCATCTCCCTCTCATCCCCTACACCCCTACCCTCCTCTCATCCTACCTACCCCCTACCCCTTACCCCACCTAACCCCCCCCCCTCATACCTATCCCCCCTACCCCCCCACCCCCCTCCCTACCCCCTACCCCGTCTCCTTCTCGTCTGCTCCTTCTTCCTCTTTTTTCCATTTTCTTTCGGTTTCCCTGTCCTGTCCAAAGCCATTCTCCACGGTTCTCAGGTAACGCCGTTGTCCAGAGTCCCAGGGAACCGCGAACGCACGTAGGGGATCATGGGTATGTCGGGGGGTGGGGGGAGGGGGGAACGGGGGATGTGGGGGGGGGAGGGGAACGGGGGGTGGGGGAGAGGGAGGTGGGAGGGAGGGAGAGGAATGAGGAAGAGAAGGGAGGGCGGGGAGGGAGAAGGGGATGTGTGCGACGGGGGTATTGGGAAAGGAGGAAGGAGGGAGAGTTGTTAGGAGGAAGAGGGAGGAGGGAGGGAGAGGAGAGATGAGGAAGAGAAGGGGAGTGAGGGAGAAGGGAGTATGTGTGCGACGGGGAGGGGTATTGGGAAAGGAGGAAGGAGGGAGAGTGGGAGGAGAGAGGGAGGAGAAGTGGGATGGAGAGAGGGAGAGAGAGGACGAAAAGAGGGTATGTGGGAGCGGGGAATGGGAATGTATAGGGGGGTTGCGACGGGGTAATTGGAAAAGGAGGGATGAGGGAGAAAGGTAAGGGAGAGGTCTGAAGAGGAGGAAAGGCAATAGAGGAAAGAAGGGAGGAGACATTGGGTCAGACAGGGAGGGAAAGGGAAAACTATATTGATAAGAGGAGGAAAGGAAGGAATGGAGAGAGGGACGGAAGGAGAGAAGAGAGAAAGTGAGTGGAAAGAGAGAGAGAGAGAGAGAGAGACAGACAGACAGACAGAGAGAAGAGAGAGAGAGAGAAGAAGAGAGATGGAGGAGAGAAGAGAGAGGAGGAGAAGAGAAGGAGGAGTAGAGAGAGAGAGACTGGAGAAGAGAGAGAGTTGAGAGAGAGAGAGAGAGAGAGAGAGAGAGAGAGAGAGAGAGAGAGAGAGAGAGAGAGAAGAGAGAATGAGAGAGAGAGAGAGAGACAGAAGAAGATGAGCAGAGAAGAGAGATGAGAGAGATGACAGAGGGATATCAGGGGGTCTGGATAACCCACTGCGGTGTTATAACGAAGGAAATATGGTATATCGGCAAGGGGTCCGTTTCCTATTACAGTCCGAATTCTGAAATCTTGTAGACATTGTTCGAGTTCTGATAAGATACTAAATCGCGATTTCCATATAGATTTGGAGGAGAAACTAAATACAATTATGCATGGAGTAGCTCCACAAGCCACTTCTCTTTCGCGTGATTCAACTCGGAATGGCGTAAGAGGCTAATCGCATCAATCAAAGGGAATATCACACTACATTTCCCCTCCTTAAGTGAAACACCTTTACCTCCACCCTTCTTCTCCCTTTTTTTCTCCCCCTCCCTCTCTCGCTCCAACACATCAAACACGAAATAAAATCATCCGCTTTTTGCGATCCATTTGGGGTACCCCCCTTTTCTCCACCCCTCCCCCTTCCCCTCTTCCTCCCCTCCCCCTCCTTCCCCTCCTCTACCCCTCCCCCTCCTCTCCTTCCCTCTTCTCCTCCCCTCCTCCTCCCCCTTCCCTTCCCCTCCTCCCTCCTCCTTCCCTCCTTCCCCTCCTCCTCCCCCTCCCCCCTCCCTATTGCGCGAGGATCCCCTCCGAAAAAGGACATACAAGAGGGGTTAAAAGGATCTTTCCCGAAGGCAAAGGAAGGGACAAGGGACCTCCTCCTTCCTCACTCCCTTTTACCTGCCCTTCGTTTGTAAGCCGCTGTCAAGTGTCCACAACCTGTCTTTGTGCCCGTGAGAGGGTACATGTGCCCGCCTCTGTCACGGGGAAAAGGCGAATGATCCCTGGCTGAAGGGAGGGTCTGGTGAGGGGGGTCTGGAGGTCTGGTGGGGAAGGTCTGGGTGGTCTGGTCGGGTCTGAGGTCGGTGGTCTGGGGGCTGGGGGGGTCTGGAGGCTTGGGTGGGGGTCTGAGGTCTGAGTGGGGGTCTGGGTAGGGATGTAGGGGTTAAGTTAGGGGTAAGGAGGGCGGTTTTGGAGGTCTGGTTGGGGCTAGGAGGCGTGCTTAGGACTCGTTGGGGCTAAGGGGACGCATGTGGGGCTAGTTGGGGGTCAAGAGGATTCCAGGTCTGGTTGGGGGTTAAAGAAGCAGCGTTCAAGTTGGGGAAAAGTAGGGCGATAGAGGTCCGTTGGGGATAGAGGAAAGAACTATGGATGGGAGGGAGCTGGAGGATGGGCGTGTGGGGGGTTACCAGGGTAGTGGAAGATAGGTAGTGGAAGGGGGGGGATGGGGTTTAATGGTGGGGGGAAGTGAATTGAGAATCATTCTATTATCGCCTTTTGTGAGTGGCGAGGCAGGTGTGCCATTTTGTTAACACTCGTGGGATCTCGACACTGTATTGAAAATCCTTTTTTTTAATGCTCACATTTGTTCATATATATATATATATATATATATAATTATATATATATATATATATATATATATATATATATATATATATATATATAGTATATATATATATATATATATATATATAATATTATTATATATATATTATATATTATATATATTATGATATAATATATTATATATAGTATATATTATATATATATATATATATAATATATAATATTATATGTATAGTGTGTGCGTGATGTGTGTGTGTGTGTGTGTGCTGTGTGTGTGTGTGTGTGTGTGTTGTGTGTGTTGTTGGTGTGTGTGTGTGTGTGTGTGTGTGTGTGTGTGTGTGTGTGTGTGTGTGTGTATGTGTGGTGTTGTGTGTGGTATGTAGTGTGTTTGTATATATGCACCCACATAATAAAATAAAAGTGTATCATATTTTTAAAGAAAAAAAAAATAATAATCATGTCGCACCGAACATATCTCCTATTAATAATAATCAAAAGAAACGCAAATCCGACCCAATTATTCAAATTATTAGACACGGGAATATTTTACTTTGAAACCACATCAAAAGCAGCTTTGTCGCCGCATCGTTCGAACCGCGATAATTCTTACGAAAATAATAAAAAAAAAAAAAAAAAAAATGAAAGGATATTACACATATTAATCGAGTCAAGTAATGGAAATAATTAGAAGGAAAAAGAAAATAATGGGAGTGATGCTTTTGTTGTTAATGAAGCTAATGATTTTGGATAAACTGATTGACGAAGAATAGGCTTTAATAACCAACCCTGTGAAAAGCGTTGAGAATTATATATTATAGTGTATGTATTTTTTCTTTCTTTTGATGATGATCATGTTGATAAAAATTATGGATAAAATGATGATGATGCTGGGCGATGATTGATGATGCTGACGATGCTGACGATTGATTGACGATGATGATGATGATGATTGATGATGATGATGATGATGATTGATGATGTGATGATGATGATGATGATGATGATGATGATGATGATGATGATGATGATGATGATAATGATAAAAATGATGATGGTGATGATGATGGAGATGATGCTGCTAATGATAATGCTAATGATATGATGTAATACCAACAATTACAATAATGATGACAAAAATGATAATCATTAACACACAACAACAATAATGGTAATGATAATAGTTATATAAATGAAATTAATAATAATGATGATGATGATAACAATGATTTTGATGACAGTAATATTCATGATAATAATAATGACTAATAATATTGATAATATAAATGATAATGATAATGGCAATGATATGAAATAATAATAGCAATATATCATTATTGTTATTGTTATTATTATCATTATTGTTTTTATCATCATTATTGTATTATTTTATTATTTATTATTATTATATATTATATCATCATTATTGTCATTATTATTATTATCATTTTATTATCATTGTTATTATTATCATTGTTATTATTATCATCATTATTATTACTATTATTGTTATCATTATTAGTATTGATATTATAATTATCATTACTATTACTATCATTATTAAATTGTTAAAAATTACTATTATTATTATTGTATATTATTATTATATTATTATTATTATTATCTATATTGATTATCATCATTAATTATCAATTATTATTATCATCGATAACATAATCATTATCATTTTCATTAATGCGTATTGACTTAATATCACACATTTTTTCTTTAATCCAAATGATAACATATAACAACACTAGTAAAAATGATGATAATAATTTCCCTATAGCATCTTTATCACTATTTTCTCTCTCATGCTCTTTCATCCCTCTATCCATTTCTAATCATTGATCTCTTAATCGCTTTTCTCTTCTCCCTTCCTTTATCGCTTATTGCCGCTTGTGAAATTTGCAGATAATTCAGCAATATTGAAAATCCTACGTTGAAAGGCGTTTATTGTAGAGTGAAATATGTTTCATCTCTGGAGGGGATTTGCTCTATGGCTGTGCGTGCGTCGCTGTTTGTGCGTGTGTGTGTTTGTTTGTTTGTTTGTTGTGTTGTTGTTCGTCTCCCTCTCTTCGCCAACGGCATAATTCTATCATAATATTAGATAGAAAATGTTATAAAAAAGATAGATACATGTATCTATCTATCTATCTATATATATATAGATACATTACTACATCCACACTTACGACCATATCACACACACACACACACATACACACACACACACACACACACACACACACACACACACACACACACACACACACACACAGCACACACACACACAACACACACACAACACACACAACACACACACACACACACACACACACACAATACGATATATATATATTATATACATACATATATATCATATCATATATATATATATATATATATATACATATATATATAAGCATATGCATATACATATATTCATGTATATATATATAACCAGGTCACGTCTGGCTTTTTTAACCTTTAGCAGCGCGTCAAACTCCATAAGCACGAATTGATCCAAAATAACTTACGCAGCATTAGCCCAATTTGACAAAGCCTCCTTGAACAAGTCCTTTTGAAAAGTTCCATTGGACGTCGGATTATTTTGCTGTAACATTTCATCCCGGGATTCAATTTTACGATATTTCAGCGCATTGAGGAGCATTTCCTTGAGAGAAATTGGCGTTCTTTGGCGGAGGTTTTTATCTCTCGCTGTTTTTTTTTTTTTTTTTTTTTTTAGCTATGCTGAGCGCCGAGGGAAATATTACGTGTTGTTCGAGAAGGGGCTAGAGTGGGCTGCCTATTGACTATGCTGTCTCTTTCAGCCTCTCTCTCTCTCTCTTTTCTCTCGTTCTCTTTCTGTTGCTCTCTCTCTCTCTCTCTCTCTCTCGTCTCTGGTCTTTCTCTCTCTTCTCTCTCTCTCTCTCTCTCTCTCTCTCTCTCTCTCTCTCTCTCTCTCTCTCTCCTCTCTCCTCTCTTCTCTCTCTCCTCCGTCTCTCTCTCTTCTCTTCTTCTTCGTCTTTCTTCTTGGTATTATGTGTGCTCTGTGTTGAAATTAGGGTCAGGGGCAGGGGAAAATGTTTTTTTATTCACTACTTTTTTTTCGCATTTCCTTTTTGTAATGGTTCTGTGTTGTGCCTATACTTATAGTTCTCTGATTTTTTTCGTATTTTTTTCTATCTATGTATGTATTCACCCTTTTTCTCTCACTCTTATGATTTATAGTTATGATAATAATAGTAACAATGATAGTAATAAAGATGATAATACTGAGATGATAAGTAAATAATGGATAAAGGATAAGGTTCGTTGTGTAGCATTCTTCTTATCATTGTTACTATTATGAAGTTATTGTCTCATTATTACCATTAACATTATCATTATTGTTATCATTTACATTAAATTATTATTAACATTAGTATCATCGTCATCTCATCATTCATTTTGTTAATACATCTCGTCATCAATACCATTGTTGTCACTAGTGTTGCCATTGTTTGTAGAATTATTTTCCTTAATGATGTCAATATATCAAATCCTATTTTTTCTTATCAATATCATCATCATTCTTAGTTTTTATCTTCAGTACCGTCTTTACCCATTCTATCAGTAGTCTAATCTAATCCATCTTTCCAATTATCTCATTTCCTATTGCCTCTTTCTTAGTCTTTTCTATCCCTTTCTTTTCATAGACGTATTGGGCTGCGCCCCCGCCCCCCACGACGCACCCCCGCCCCCCCCGCTGTTTTTCCTTATAGCGTTCCTTCCATTCTTCCTTCCTGATTGAGGGAGTAAACGAGCTACATAGACTAATCGGACACTAAGCTGCTTTAAGATCTCTCTCTTCTTCAAGAACTCTTCTTCTTGACCTCTCTTCTCTCTCTCTTCTTCTCTTCTCTCTCTCTCCTCTTTCTTCTCTCTCTACTCTCTCTCTCTCTGAGTCGATTACTGCTGCTAGCTAGGACCAGAGGGAGGTAGTGTCACATAGTAATTAAAGGAAAGGAAAGAGCATGTACTAGATGGGATGATTAAAGAAAGAGTGTAGAGTAGTGTGTGTGTGTGCTGTGGCCTTACGATCTCTCTCTATCATAATACGAGAGTGGAAAGAAAGAAAGATCAGTCATATTGGGAGAGGTATGTATGAAAAGTTTCATCAATTTTTCGC
>NW_020870961.1:0-2500 GCF_003789085.1 Penaeus vannamei
CGGAGGCACAGTGCCACTCTCGGCCGAACAGGTTTTGTGTAGCTACCTGTGTCGAATAAAGCGCATGGCTTCGGAGTGCTGATTTCAATATGTGTGCATATCGATACAGACAGACGATATATATGTTTTAGATATCTCAGAAGCTTAAATATTAGATATAGATATCTCAGATGTCTCAGACTTAAAAGAGTTAGGCCCGACGTGAATCAAGTGACGGTAACACCTGCACCTGTAACACCGCCAGGCACGGGACACAAACCCACGTGCAAACTCAGCAATACTTACCTGTAGAGCAATCAAGACAGGCGCCGCTTATGCAACAGCGCCCGGCCCAGAAACGTCTCGCTATGCACGAAACTCGATGCAAGATGAACGAGAAACTTGCAGGTTAACATGGCAGCTGCGTTCGAGGCCGTGGCAAGGATAATTCGAAATACAAAAGGATGACGTTGACGCTTACGGGGGGTGGGGGGGAAGGGATGGTTATGCTTACGTGGGGTGAGGCTACGGCGGGTTGTGGGGAGGGGAAGGAGGGGTTAGGCTTACGTGGGGTTTGTGGGGGAGGAAGGGGGGGTGAGGGATGAGGGGTAGGCTTACGTGGGGTTGTGGGGGGGAGGGGAGGGGTGATGCTTACGTGGGGTTTGGGAGGGGGTGAGGCTTACATGGGGTTTGTAGGGGGGGAGGGGGTGATGCTTACGGGGGTTGTGGGGGAGGGGAGGGGTGAGGGCTTACGGGGTTTTGGGGAGAGGGGGGGAGGGGTGATGCTGACATTGGATTATGGAGGAGTTGGGGTTCATGTGCACTGGGAATGGAAGGAAAAGATGTCTTGATGTGCACTGGGAAATGATGTGCACTGAGGAATGAGGAAAAAGAGATGTGTACATGAGAATGGAAGGAAAAGATGTCTTGACGTCCACTGAGGAATAGGAAGAAAAGGTGTTTTGATGTGCTCTGGGAACGACCGGAAGACTTGATGTGTACAGGAGAATGGAGTAGAGAGACGTTTTGATGTACACTGCGGTAGGGGACGGAAAGATGCTTTGATGTGTACATGGGAACGGAAGGAGGAGTTTGATGTGCACGGAGGAATGATAATATTTTTTTCTCTTTTTTTTAAGCGCTGCGAATGAGAGGAAGATATATTAATATGTACTGAGAAAAGGGAAGAGAGGGAAAGAATTCAACAGTACGATGAGAAAAAAAAAAAACGTTTAAGATATAAGAAAAATTATTTTTTAACTGATTTAATTATTACTTTTTTTTTTTTTTTTTTTTTTTTTTGCTGCGCACTGAGAATAGGGGAAGGAAAAATGTCCTGATGTGCAGAATAACAAGAAATCTTTCCTTTAGCCCAGAGAAGCAAGTGGGAAAGACCGCCTAGCATGTACCATTATAGTAACCGTGTATTACGCATCAAACTGTTGGTTTTTTTTTAAGATCACGGTTATAGCGCAACGGCCAGTTTCTCGCCACTCTTCACACACACACACACACACACACACACACACACACACACACACACACACACACATAATATACATATATATATATATATATATATATATATATATATATATATATATATATATATAAGCCCCCAATACATGACGAAACCAAGAGAAACTCTATCACGTGCCTCTGTGTGACACGTCGGTTAAGCAAGAGGCAACCCCTTTAACGGACAGGTAAGCATAATCAGAAACTGCAACATGACGATCAGCTGACAGCGAGAAAGGCACCGCAGAAAGCGTTAAACGACACACAGCAGCGCGGGGATGGACACACACACTCTACGGCGTCGAGAGACAATCAGGTGACCAAGGACTTACGTAACACAGGGCAAGGTGCTGTCGCGTTGCCTTCAAGTTCGTAGAACAACTTAGCTTTAAGTCTTGGGGAGAGCGGTCTCGCGGGGCCAAGCTTCGACAGGTGAACCTCATAAACACTCGCTATGTAAATAAGGGTGTGGTGGGGTCGTCCTGGGTGTTGCAGGGTCGTGGTGGTAAGGGGGTCGTCCTGGGGAGGTGGGGTCGTCCTGGGTGTTGCAGGGTCGTGGTGGGAGGGTGGGGTCTTCCTTGGGGAGGTGGGTCGTTTTGGATGTTGCAGGGTCGTGGTGGGTAAGGTGGGTTCTTTGAGGATTGTGGAGGTTCTAGGCGGGTGGTCTTCCTGGAGAGGTGGGTCTTCTGGGTGTTGCAAGGTCGTAGTGGATATGGGTGGGTTCTTTTAGAGGCTCGTGGGGTCGTTCGTGATGGATAAAACTTGGTCTTTTTGGGTGTGGTTAGGTCGTTCTGGATATGTTGAGGTCGTGATAAGTAGCGCTTGGGTCGTTTCAGGTATGGTACGGTCTGTTCCGGTCGTTTAACGTGTGAAGTCGTCTTCTACATAGTAAACCGTTTAGGACTTGGTGAGGTCGTACAAGGAAGCTTGTGTGAAGTGTGTGTGTGTGTGTGATGTGTGTGTGTGTGTGTGTGTGTGTGTGTGTGTGTGTGTGTGTGTGCAC
>NW_020870961.1:7500-12500 GCF_003789085.1 Penaeus vannamei
CCTCATCCCACTCCCTCTCTACTCCCCTCCTCCCCTCCTCTACCCCCCAGCCTATCTGTATTGCCCGCGGGAACTCTTGTCTTTATTGCAACATCCCAGTATTCTTTTTTTTTCTTTCTTTTCTTTCTTTTTTTCCCCCGTCTGCAGTATTATATCGTCGCGCCTGGTGTCACTGCGAATAACCGCGCGAATCCTGCAACAGACTCACTCCTGCAGGCGGTTTCGCTCCGAGGATGCGCGGGGTCGCCCTGGCCTCGCGATTCCTCACCTATCCTAACATATCCTCACGCCTCACACCCCCGGTTACTCATATTTACGTCCCTGATTACGCTACTTTCGCGAAATAAAGGGTTTTATGTTTTGCAACAGCGAGGTCGTTCTCGTAGATTGCATACGAGGTACGGACTCCCAAAGCCTTGCTCACGAATGTACACAACGCATAAATGCTTCCTTTCATTCTTACGAAGCACCTTTATGCACAGATGTGTGTGTGTGTGTGTGTGTGTGTGTGTGTGTGTGTGTGTGTGTGTGTGTGTGGTGTGTGTGTGTGTGTGTGTGTGTTCCGTATATGCATACATCTTTCTCTCTATCTATCTATATCTATATATCTATCTATAAATCTATCAGTCTATCAACCTACCTATCTATATCGATCTATCTATATATCTATCAGTCTATCAACCTACCTATCTATATCGATCTATCTATATATCTATCAGTCTATCAACCTATCTATCTATATCGATCTATCTATATATCTATCTATCTATCAATCTATCTATCTATCTATACACATTTGTATACATCTACATACACACACCTATATACAAACACAAGTGAAAGGACAAGCATGAATTCCAAGAGTCATCAAGCATTGGCAGGTCCGCTCCTGATGCTGACGAACACAGCATTGGGCGCCTAGCATTTATCGCTGAGGTTCTGTTGAGGGGAGATGGTGTTGGCGCTTCTACTCTCTTTTCTTTCGTTCTGCCGCTCTCTCTCTCTCTCTTTCTCTCTCTCTCTCTTTTTCCCTCTCTCTCTCTTTCTCTCTCTCCTTCTCTCTCTCTTTCCTCTATTTATCTCTCTCCTTTTTTTCTCTCTCTTCCTCTTCCCCCTTCCCCCTCTCTTTTCTCGCTTCCCCTCTCTCTCTTTCTTTCTATTTATCTCTCTCTCTTTCCCTCTATATTTATCTCTCTCTCTATCTCTCTCCTTTCCCCCCCCCCCTCTCTCTCTCCCAAATGAAAAACACACACGGACACGTATTGAATTTCTTTCCCCTTCTAAAACGGTCTTCCGCGAAACCTGGCCACACCGCGCGGGCTTTGTGAGGTTCCGCGAAAAACCGCTAATTTCCTTTTTAATTCGCAAGTCCGAGAAGAGGAGGAACCAGACACGAGCGTTCCTCAAAACCGCCATTCGTGTGGTATTTCTTCTTCTTCTCCGGACGCTGGGGGGGGGGGGGTACCATCACCCGTTTTCTATAGCCTACAGGTGTCCCCGTTGCTTGGGTAGAGGAAGGGGGGACTGAGGGAGAATTGAATTTTAGAAAAAAAGAATATCGATATTAAAATCTTGGAAATATTACCATTACTAGAATCTTGGGAATATTATCATTACTGGACTCGTAGAAATATTATAATTATTAGAATCCTAGAAATATTACAATTACTGGAATCTTTGAAATATCATCATTATTAGAATCAGAAATATCAAATTATTATCATTACCAGTATCATCATAAGAATCTTATAATCCTTATCATTATCAAAATCAATAGAATTTTAGAATAATTATTACCATAATCATCATCGTAATCTTTTGAATCTAAGAATCATTATCACCACCATTACTAGAATCATAGAATTACCATCACAATCTTATATCACTGGAGAGCAACCAGCCACCATACGGGACTTCGACGACGCCAAGAGCCACTCACAGAGGGCCAAGTACCCACTGTGGCGAATGCGTACCCAACACTCCCTCGGTGAATGCCACGTTGGACCGAGTGCCACGCGAGGACCCCCTTATCGCACTTGTCGGGGGGGGGGGGGGGGGGGGCGGGGCACTCTCGCTGCACTTACCAAGCTGTACCGCCTCAATTTGTAGTACAGGATTGTATTATTTATTTTTTTTTTATCGTGTGTTCCTTTTCAATTTTCCTTCGTGCTCTCTCTCTCTCTCTCTCTCCTTCTCCCTCTCCCCCTTCCCCACCTCTCTCCCTCTCTCTCTCCCTCATCTCACCTCTCTCTCTCTCTCTCTCTCTCTCTCTCTCACACACACACACACACACACACACACATATATATATATACAATATATATATACATATACATATATACATATATACTAATACAAAACCCGGCAAGAGCGCGCAAAACAAAGGCAAGAAATCAGCGCGGGCGGCGCCTCCTCCCAACAACAGGCGGGACAATCAGCCGCCCCGGGGAAGGGAATGGCGCAGTGGGCGGCGCGCGAAGGCATTCTCGCGCTGTCGTTATGGGCGGCCCGGTGATGGAGTGAGGCGGGAGGGAGGGGCGGGGTGAGGGGAGGGGCGTCAGTGGGCGGGGTGGAGGGGAGGGCGTCAGTGGGCGGGGTGAGGGAGGGCGACAGTGGGCGGGGTGAGGGGGAAGGCGGCAGTGGGGCGGGGTGAGGGGAGGGCGCAGGCGGGTGAGGGGAGGGCGGCAGGCGGGGTGAGGCGTCAGTGGCGGGTGAGGGAGGGCGTCAGTGGGCGGGGTGAGGGGAGGGCGTCAGTGGGCGGGGTGAGGGGAGGGCGTCAGTGGCGGGGTGAGGGGAGGGCGTCAGTGGGCGGGTGAGGGGAGGCGTCAGTGGGCGGGGTGAGGGGAGGCGTCAGTGGGAAGGGCGGGTGGGCGGGGTGAGGGGAGGGCGTCAGTGGGCGGGTGGGGGAGGGCGTCAGTGGGGCGGGGTGAGGGGAGGGTGGGAGGCGTCAGGTGAGGGGAGGGCGTCAGTGGGCGGGTGAGGGGAGGGCGGGTAGGGCGGGGTGAGGGGAGGGCGTCAGTGGGCGGGTGCGGAGTGGCGGGGTGAGGGGAGGGCGTCAATGGGCGTAAGAAGATGTGAAATGTTTCTGTGATGGAGTGCGTTGAGGGAGGTTTGATGGGCGAGGGTAAGGATGTGAAGGATGGAGGAGGAGGAATTGAAGGTCGAGGTGGAGGGTGGGGGGGGAGGGAGGGAGGAGGGGTGAGGTGGGGGAGAGAAGGTGGAGAGGTGGAGGGGGAAGAGGAAGGTGGAGGGTGAGGGGGGGGGGGGAGGAGTGGGGGAGGGGGGGGGGGGAATGAAGAGGTGGGAGGGGTGGAGGGGAAAATGAGGGGGTTGCTGGAAGGACGAGCGGTTTCGAGTCGAGAGTCAAAGGCAAGGAGGAGTGGAGTCGGAGTGGAAAACCTCAAGTGGAGAGAGATGAAACAGAAAGGAGCAAGAAAGAGTGAAGAGAAAGGGGAAAAAAAGAGTGTCAGTATGTGGAGAGAAAAGGGGGACGAGAGAGGGGAGGGGGGAGGGGAGGGAGGGGGAGGGAGGAGAGGGAGGGGAGAGGGAGAGGAGAGAGGGAAGAGGGAGAAGGGAGAGGAGGAGGGAGGGAGAGAGGGAGAGAGGGAGAGAAAGAGAGAGAGAGAGAGAGAGAGAGAGAGAGAAGAGAGAGAAGAGAGAGAGAAGAGAGAAGAGAGAGAAAAAGACAAAGAGAAGAGAAAAAAGAGAGAGAAGGAGAGAGAGAGAAGAGAAGAAGAAGAAAGAGAGAAGAGAGAAGAAAGAGACCGGAGAAGAGAGAGCGAGAGAGAAAAAGGAGGCGATGAGAGGAGAGAAGAGAGAGAAAAGACAGAAGAGAGAGAGGGAGGGAGAGAGAGAGAGAGACAAAAGACACAGAAGAGAGAGTTCGCTAAAGAGAGAGAGCAATGCCCGATTGAAACAAAAGTGAAAAAAAACAACAACACGGAAAAGCTGCATAAACTCGCGGGTTTCCGTGTTAAGTTTCGTGTGACTTTCCCTCATCACGTTACCTCAGCGTCTCTCGACACTCCTAAACCCTAAGGTAAGAAAAGAAAGAAAAACAGTGATCTCGCGCACTCAGAACTGCCCCGGCGATGCTAACACGTGGCGAGCAAGTCCTCTCCCACAGGTAGTGACAGCCAGGCAGGAGTCAGGGAAAGCAGAGGACGTTAGTATCATAGTTTCGTGTCTTCGGGGTAGGAGAGAGTCCTGGGCAAGGGTTCTGTCTTTGTGAGAAGTGGCAGAGGTCTCCAGGCAAGAGATGAACAAGTGGCAGATGCATCATAGTGACAAGTGGCAGATGGCAAATTTATCATAGTGAACAAGTGGCAGACGGTATTACAGTACCGTTCTGTGGGCGAGGAGTTGGCAGAGGACCACGAGCAAGAAATTGTAATTCAAGTCTGTAAGGAAGTGACAGAGGGCAGCAGGAAAGGAATCCTAACCCTGTTTTTATTAAGTGGCAGACAAAGATCCCCAAGTCGATGGATCATAACCCCGTTTTGCAAGGAAGTTGAAGAGAAACACGAGCAAAAAAAATCACAAATCAGTCCAGTGAGGAAATGGCAGAGGGCGGCAGACAAGGAATCCTAACCCTGTTTTTATCAGGTGACAGACATAGATCCCAATTCGACATATCATAAATACATCTTGCGAATAAGTGGCAGAGGACAACATACAAGAAATCAGAGTCCAACCCTGTGAGGAAGTGGCAGAGGGTCGCAGGCAAGGGCCCATAATTCCGATTTGTAAGCAAGTGGAAGACAGAGACCCTAAGTCGATGAATCCTAATGCCATCTTCCGAAAAAGTGGCAGAGGACCACCACGAACAGGAAAAAACAGCCCAACCCTGTGAGGAAGCGGCAGAGGGCAGCAGGCAAGGGCCCATGATTCCGACCTGTAAGCAAGCGGAAGACAGAGACCCTGTGAGAAAGGCGAAAAAGGCAGAGAGGGAAGCAGGCAAGGGCCCATAATTCCGCCCCCGTGGAGAAGCGGCAGACGCC
>NW_020870961.1:17500-20597 GCF_003789085.1 Penaeus vannamei
TGACAACACGGAACTATAAATTAAATAACACGGAACTATAAATGAAATAACACGGGAATATAATGAAATAACACGGAACTATAAACGAAATAACACGAAAACACAAACAAAACAACACGAAAACACAAACAAAACAACACGAAACTCTATTATGGTATCGAAGTGAGCGCCGATAAACCCACGAAACGTATCACAGCGATAGACAAGCGATAGACGTGGCGGTGCGAATCCGGTTGCAATGTTGCGGGGACTGTGGCGCGGCGGAGAGGCGTGGTCCCGGAGGTAGTAGCGGTGGCGTGGTTAGCATTTGCAAGTCCCGACGGTCCTTTCTCGGGGCAAGCAAGGCAACGAGGTCCCTTTACTATATCCCTTTTTTGGACCTCACCCTAACCCTAACCTATCCTATCCTTATCCTATCCTAGCCTAGCCTAACCTACCTAACCTAGCGAGGACACTTCACGAGTATTACGAAAACCGGTTATATCAACGAATAATGGGAGAAAAAAAGGAGAAAAGGGAAAAAGGGACAGTGAAGGGAAAGGAGGGAGGCAGGTAGGACGAGAGGGGAGAGAGAGAGAGGGAGAGGGGAGAGGGAGGAGAGAAAGAGGGAGGAGGGGAGAAGGGAGGGGAGAGAGACGAAGAGAGAAGGAGACAGAGAGGAGAGAGAGAGAAGGAAGAGAGAGAGAGCAAGAGAGAGAGAGACGAAGAGAGAGAGAGAGAGAGAGATGAGAGAGAGGGGGAGGGGGAGAAGGACACGGGCAAACGCATTCGAACAAATAAACAAAGCGACATTGTGGCAGATCTTCATCACGGAGAGAGAACTTTTGAGTGGAGAACTTGTAAACAATATTTTTTGACGGACCTCTTCTGCCCCTCTACGCTCCTCTCTCTCTTTTCTTTCTCTCTCGAGTTTTCGCTTTTCTTTTTTTCTCTTTCTGTAAAGTTTGTCTCTTTCTCTCTCTCTCTCCTTCCCTCCCTCTCCCTCTCCTACTCTTATTTCTCTTCCTCCCGTTTTTTTTCCATCTCTCTCTCTCTCTCCCCCTCTTTCTTGTCTATCCTTCCCCCCCTCCCTCTCTCTCTAATCCTCCCCCCCCACCCCACCACTCTCTCTCTCTCTCTCTCTCCCTCTCTCTTGTTCTCTCTATCACCCCCCCCACACACACATTCTCTCTCCTCTCTCTCCCTCTCTTTCTCTCTATCACCCCTTCCCCCCACACACAACACTTACATTCTTCTCTGTCTGTCTGTCTCTGTCTCTTCTCTCTCTCTCTCTCTCTCTCTTTCGGGAACCAGAGTCCACACGAACCCCGAAAGTCCTCCGGCCCGACCCAAGTCTTCAGCGGAAACCCTTATCCACATCAAAACCTACAAGACAAAGAAAGGAATAAAAAAAAGAAAGAAAAAAAAAAAAATGGACTGGAGGAAAGACGGTCCCTCTCTTTTTTTCTCCTTCTCTTCTCCCTTCCCTCCCCTCGCCCTCCATATCTCTCCTCTTTTCTTTTTCCCCTTTCCCCTCCCCTCCCCCTCCCCTTCCTCCCCTTAGTCCCCGCTCCTTTCTCCCTTTCCCCCTTTCCTCCTCACCTCCCTAACCCCTCCATAACCTCTCTCTTTTTACTCTCCCCCTTTCCTCTCCCTTCTCTTATCACTCCCCTCCATCTCCTCTCCCTTCCCCATCACTTTCTTCCCTCTTCCTTTCCATCCCTCCTCTCTCTTCTCCTCCCTTCACCCCCTTCTTCTCCTTCACCCCCTCTCCATTTTCAATACACTCTCCCTTTCCCCTCTCCTTTCGCACCCCCATCACTCCCTCCCCCCCCTCCCCTCCATACCTCACCTCCCCCTCCCTCTTTCCTCTCTCCCTACCCCTCCCCTTTAAACCTCACCTCCTCCCCCTCCCCATCCTTCTCTCTCTCTCGCTCCATGCCTCTCCCCTTCCTCCTCCCTCTCTCACCCCTCTTTCTCATCCCCTCTCCCTCCCTCTCCTCCCCTCCCCTCTTTCTCATCCCCTCCTCCTCCCTCTCTCCTCTAACCCCTCCCTCTCACCTCCCCTCTCCCTTCCCCCTCGAAGGTCGTAGGCGAAGACGACCCGAGTAAACAAACGACAGAGCATTGCAAGAGTCATCCAGACCTCGTTTTTTTTTTTTTTTTTTTTTTTTTTTTTTTTTTTTTTTTTACTGTTTGCTTATGACTACAATATAAACCTTCGCGTTCTTGAAGGATGCTCGTGGCAGACTTTCTTTTTTTTCGTTATTTTCTTCCTAGTACTTTTTTTTGTATTCATTTATATTTTATCTTTTCCATTTTTTTATTTGTTATATTTCATATTTCTCTGCATGTTTTTTTATTGTTACAATCGTTTTTATCACCATCATCATCATCATCACCTTTTTATTTGTTATATTTCATATTTCCTTGTATGCTTTTTATTGTTACTATCGTTTTTATCACCATCTTCATTATCATCACCATCATTATTCATCATCATCCCACCACCATTCACCATTCTCTACCTCATTCATTCAATATCCATTTTCTCACAACACCTTATCACTCCAACCATACCACAACCCTATGCCCCTATTCTTTATCTTTTTCCTCCATATCCACCTTATCGTTTGTTATGATATTTGCCTCTAGTTTTCCAACCTGCCAAAATGGTTGATGCCTCATGTGATAGACTTTTTTTTTTAATCGATATTTCCCGACGTAGAATCACTTAATTAGAATTCCGATGGACTTCCAGAAAAGGTAGAGTGGCTGGCCCGGCCTTCACCCGGAAACGCCCGCTCCGGAGTTCCGGGACTAGAGCGTGGGAATTGTGCTCAAGATGGTGGTGATGGGTGATTGGCCATGGATGATTGTTGATGATATGCGAGGTGGTGAAGATTGGATGATGGGTGGTGGTGGTTGATGATGATGATGATGGTTTGGGGTGTGTGATGTGATGATGGAAAAGATGGGATGGGGTGATTTGATGATGATGATGATGGAGGGGTGAGATGATAGATGATGATCGAAGTGATGATAGATGGTATAGCCGGATGGTGTGGATGATTGAAGATGAGGGGTGATGATGATGATGATGATTGAGGTTATGAAT
>NW_020870961.1:24656-27156 GCF_003789085.1 Penaeus vannamei
GAGTCCGCGTAACGTATCTCCGTGTTGAGTTTACGGTCGCTGGACCATGATGTTTATGCGAGGGAAGCTGTTGTGTATTTGAGAGCGAGGGAGAATGGATGTAGAGGCGAGGAGGAGCGAGTAAAGGGAGTGGAAAGTGAATAGGAATGGTAGGAATAAAGGAAAAAAAGGAAAAGAAATAAGAGATTAATGCGATAACAGGATTGTGTTTTTTGGTTTTGTTTGTATGTTTTAGGGAATTTGGGAATTGCACTTGCTGCCGCGTTTATTTCGGGGCTGGCAGCGAAGCCGTGTCAAGCGCCGAACCCATTTTCTCTTTTACGTTTCTCTCTTCGTCTTTGTCTGTTTACTTCTCTCTATCTCTGTCTGTCTGTCTGTCGAGACTTTCTCTCTCTCTCTCACTCTCTCTCTTCTCTCTCTCTCTCTCTCTCTCTCGCTCTCTCTCTCTCTCTCTCTCTCTCTCTCTCTCTCTCTCTCTCTCTCTCTCTCTCTCTCTCTCTCTCTCTCTTCTCCCCCCGCCCCTCCCCCCCTCTCTCTCTTCTCTCTCTCTCTCTCTCTCTCTCTCCTCTCTTCTCTCTCTCTCTCTCTCTCTTCTCTCTCTCTCTCTCCCTCTCTCTCTCCTCTCTCTCTCCCTCTCTCTCTCCCTCTCTCTCCCTCTCTCTCTCCCTCTCTCCCTCCCTCTCTCTCTCCCTCTCCCTTCTCTCTCCCTCTCTCTCTCTTCTCTCTCTCCCTCTCTCCCTCCCTCTCCTCTCTCCCTCTCCCTCTCCCTCTCCACTCCCCCTCCCTCCACTCCCCTCCCTCCTCTCCCTCGTTCCATCCCTTACCTTTCTCTCCTTCCACCTTCCTCTCTCTTTCTCTCTCGATTTCTCCCTCTCTCTTTCTCCTCCCTCCCTCTCCCTTCTTCCATCCCTCTCTCTTTTCTCCCTTCCACCCTCCTCTCCTTCTCTCTTTCCACCCTCCTCTCTCTTTCTCTCGATTTTTCCCTCTCTCTTTCTCTCTCTCTCCCTCCCTCTTCTCGCTTACTTTCTTTGTTTCTCTCCCTCCCTCACTTTCTATTTCTTTTTTTACTCTCCCTCCCTCCCTCCTTCTCTATCTCTCTCTCTCCCTCTCCCTCTGTCCTCTGTCCCTCTCCTTTCGCTCCTCTATCTTACTCTTGATCTCTCCTTCTCTTCCACCTATCTCCCTCCATCAATCCCTCTCCCTCTCTCTTTGGTCCCCTACTTAATTAACACCAGCCTTGTACTAACCGGACCTTTGGCTCTTCCTGGCACTCACTGGCACTGGGGAAGGCCTCGGGTGGCACCAAAAGCACCTTTGAATCTGAGCGCTTTTGCTTTGCGATTGGTTACTTTTGCTAAGATGAGTTGTTGATAACTAATATTTATGTGATTTAATAGTGGCGTGTGGGCGTGAGTGGGCTTGTGTGTGTGGTGTGTGAGCTGAGAGACGAGAGAGAAGAGAGACTGAGACGAGAGAAGAGAGAGAGAGACGAGAAGAGAGATGAGGGAGATGAGGGAGAGAGAGAAGAGAGAGAGAAGAGAGAAGATAGAGAAGAGAGAGAAGGAGAGGAGAGAGAGAAGAGATGAGAGACGAGGAGAGAGAGAGAGAGTGAGTTTTGTGTGTTGGTGTGTTTCTGTGTGTGTGTGTGTGTCTACACACATGCACGCACGTCATCAATTCATTCGTTGTTATCAAAAATCGTCTTATTTCACCTCATTTTACCCCAAATTGCGAATAAGTTTAGTGTGAAAGCACGTAATTTCTCTTGGTAATTCGCAGGGAACAACTCATTTATTTTTATAGAAATGAGCAAAATGAGAGGCGGCTACATGGAAGCTTGCAGTTCTGCCTCAGAAAGCTTGTTGCGCGCGCGCGCGAGCGCGTGTGTGTGCGTATATGTATTTGTGTACACAAATTGTTATTATATATATGATCGCTTAACCTAATAATGATAACAATGAAAACAGTTATGATAATGATAGTAATACTAGTAATGATAATTCTCATAATTATGATAATAATGATAATAACAATTACAATAATGATGATAATAATAACAATAATATTAGTAATGATAATAATAATACCACTAGTAATGATAACAAATTAGTAATTATAATAACCAGAATGATAGTAATAGTGATAACGAAATGATAATAACAATAGCAAAAAACATAATAATATTGATCCTAAGATAATGATGATGACAATTAAATAACAACAGCAACAAAAAAAGATAATGACAACAATGATAGTAATAATGAGGAGGAGGATAAGAATGATAACGAGAATGATAATAAAAGTAACAACAATATCAGTGATAACAATAATAGTGATAATATAAACGATGATAGTAATTTCAGTAACTTGGATAAAATTATGTAAATAGGTGATAATGATAATAATGACGATAATAATCATAGCAATAATAAAAAAATAATGATGATAGTGTTAATACTAATGATGATGATAGCGAAAATGATAATAACAATAATTATAA
>NW_020870961.1:42156-52156 GCF_003789085.1 Penaeus vannamei
TCCTGCCGCATTCGGGGAAAAGGGGGGGGGGGACTTGATTATCTAGAGAATGTCTTAAAAGGTTGTATGGAAAGGGGGGGGGGTGTTCGATCGCCCCTACGGCCTATAAAACACGTATCTGTCTATCTGTTTATCTATATCTGTTGGTCTATATATGCATACATATACACATATCTGTGCATTCATCTACCTACTATATGTCTATCTCTCTATTCATTTCTAGCTAAAGCTGTCTATCTATTCTATGTCTACCAATCTATCTATTTTTGTCTCTATATCTCTCAATTATTAGTTTTGCTATTATCCTTATCACTTTTGTTTTTGTTAGTTTTATTACCATTATTATTATCATTGTTACTTTTGTTTTTGTTATTACTATTATCATTATTATTATCATCATTACTTTTGTTTTTATTATCATCATTATTATTATCATTATTATCATTGTTATCATAATCATTATCATCCTCATTATCATTATCATTGTCATTATCATATTTACTATTGTTATTATTGTAATCATCATTATCCTTATTAACATTATCATTAATATCAATTTTATCATTAATATTATTATCATTATCATTATTATTACTATTATAATCATTATCATCATCATCATTACTGTTGATGCTTTTATTATCATGATCATTGTTATTATTATTGCTATTATTATTATTATTGTTACAATTATCATTATCATTATTATCATAATTCCTATCATATTGTTACGATTGTCATTATTACTAGTGCTATTGTTATTATCATCTTTATCATTATCATTGATATTATCATTATCATTATTGTTATTATTAACATCACTATCGCTATTACTGTTGTCATCAAGATAATCATTATTATCATTATGAATATCTTTCTTATCATTATTACCATTGCAGCTGTTGTTGTTGTTGTTACCATCATTATTATATTTCTCATTAAATCATCGTCCTTATTTTTGTTATCATTATCATTATTATCATTGTTATCACCATCATCATCATTGGCATTAATAACATCCTCATTATTGGATGTTTAAGACTTCAACGGAGAGTTACCTGTTCAAGGTATTTTTGCATGTTCAATAGAATGCAATGTTTCAGAGATATTTTTCCGTATTTAAGGGAAAGTTCTACATGTTCAGTGGAATGTGTTCAAGGTATCATTACGTACTGAAGGGGCTTTAGTGTTTTACATGTTCAAGAGAAAGTTACATGTTCAATATACTGTTACATGTTCTGTCTTTTTCTTGATAAAATCTCCCTTTTTTCTAATGCCACCCTCTTCCCTCTTCTCTTCAGAAATCTTTTATCTTCGTCCACTTTATCTCCTCTATACGTGACGCCAAACGCTCGTATATTCCTCTTCCTTTCCCCTTTTATTCTACATTATGGCTTTTCCTCGTCTTCTTTATTCTTCGCATTCTCTTTGTTCTTCCTTTCCTCCTTTCGCTGGGTTCAGTCAAGTGATCGGAACCCAATTTTGGATTCTGAAAAATAGTTTTATTCATTTCATGCGTTTGTTTTGTCATCATTGTTATCATTATCGATATTATTATTCCTTACCTTGTTTCTATTATCATTGTCATCATTATCCTCCTCATAATCATCATATTCATCGACATCATCATCATCATATTCATCGACATTATCATCATCATTATCATCGGTATTATTATCCGTAGTAGTAGAACTAATAATAACAATTGTATATGTAGTGATATCAACATTTGCATTGTTTGTAGTATTAGTATTTTTATTGTTTTCACTAGCATTATTATTCTCTTTATTAGTACTGTTATCATTTTTTATTATCATGGTTTATTTTCATTATTTCATCAGTTATTATCACCAATATCATTATTATGACTACCATTACTACCATTGTTATTATCAGTATTATCGTATTAGTAGTATCCCTATTACATTTATCACTGCTATCGTTATCATTATCATTATCACCCGCACTATGATCCTCATTATAATTACCATCATCACTATCATCTTTATCATTATCATCATCACTATGACCCTCATTTTCATTGACATCATCACTACCATCATTACCATGTACCAATGAATATAGAGATCTCTCCCCCTCGCCCTCTCGCCGCAACCGAGAAGGGGACGCGTCGGCAAGGCCCTGGGAAGCGGTTTCTTTCCCCGTGGCATTGACTGGCCCTGTGCCGGCGAGGGGAGTGCCACACATCTCAGCAAAAAGCTTCCGCAAAAATGCCACGAACTCAAGACGGGTTTCCTATGCGGGGAGCGCCACAGAAGCCGGCCAAAAGTAATCATTATAAAATCGCGTGGGTTAAGGATAGGTCTGAGAAAACGTTCCGCGGCAGTGATACGATTCCGAGAAGTGTGGGAAGCGCCCACAAGGAGAGGGAGGTACAGATTACAGCGGGTTCGAAAGTTCAAATGTTCTTCAGGTGTTCAAGCAAATGTTAAACGTTCTAAGTATTGGTATACGTTCAAGGGATTGTTACACATTCAAGCGACTGTTATGGGTTCAAATGATTGTTACCTTTCAAATATTACAGGTTCAGGGTATTGTTACGTTTTTAAGGAAATTGTATCTGTTCAAGGAAATGTGTCCTAAGGTAGTGTGCCTGTTCAATGAATCTGTGCGTGTTCAGGGGAACGTTATGTGCCCCGGAGTGCTACGCCTCAAAGGGTGACATAAATGTTTAAGGAATAATGTGTCCAAGTAAGGAGTTGCTACTTTTTCAAGCTATGTGAAACATGCTGAAGGAAACATCTATTCAAGGATATACCGCGTTCTGAACGGAATGCTAAGTGGCAGGTGGAATGACATGGAGCAATTCGATCTACTTCTTAAAGATAATCCTACACATTAAAGAGAATAATGCATGGCATACCAAAAGTCACGTGTTAACTAAACGTTCCTCGCAAAACGATCTTGACACGCTCTTCGTAAATGTTTCACGCAAAAGGTTTTTGGTTAAGCTTATAAGACTCCAGACGATTATGTGCGTTACGAATGACCGCATTTCCCGAACTCCTAACCCTCAGTCCTCTAAAAGTATAATCTTAACACTAGCCTTACTGATCTCTCTCTCTCTCTCACCTATTCTCACTCTCATTTTCCTTAATTCTCTCTCCCTCTCTCTCTCTCATCCATTCTCACTTTCATTCTCCTTAATTCTCTATCTATCTCTCTCTCGTCTCTCCATCTTCCTCTTTCTTTATCTCTCTCTCTCCCAGTCTCACTCCCATTCTCCTCCATTCTCTCTCTCTCTCGTCTTTCCATCTTCCTCTCTCTTTATCCCCCCCCCCTTCTCACTTTCATTCTCCTCAATTCTCTCTCTCCCTTTCCCTCTCTCTTTATCTCTCTCGTCTCTCCATCTTCCTCTTTCTGTATCTCTATCTCTCCCATTCTCTTCCAGTCTCTCTCTCTCTTTCTCTCTCTCTCCTTCCCTCTCTCCCTCTCTCTCTCTCTCGCGCGCGCGCTCGTTCGCTCCTATTCTTACTCTCCTCCATTCTCTCTCTATCTCTCTCTCTCTCCCTCTCTCTATTTGTATACATGTATATGTGTGTGTGTACATGTACATATACATATGTGTTTATGTGTGTGTGTGTATGTGTGCTCCTAGATTTTTTTACTGATGTGTTCGGTTTGATAGAGCAGCCTTCAAATTCTTTGGTTGTCATTTGGAATTTTAACCATGTTCTGCTAACTACCTATGAATATACATTGGGTTTTATCTGGATTTATTTAAGGGCATTAGAGTTAAGATATATTTCTTTGTTTGTGTAGCAGTATTTTGGGTGTTTCTTATTGATAGATTGAAGTTCTTTACTGCCATTATGAAAAAAGAATCACTGGCGTACTGGACTGAAAGGCAGTCAAGGGCTATGGTTGATAACTCATTTATGAAAATTGTAAATAGGATTGGACCTAAACTAAATCCTTGCTGAACACCAAAATATATTGGTTGTTTTGATATAATTTTATTGATTCATACCCATTGGGTTCTTGTATATAAATAACTGCTATACCAAAAGTTATCACATTTATGACTTACTAATTTCTTAAGAATTCAATGGCTGACTGGTCAGAAGCTTTAGAAAGGTCGCACAATGTGAGCAAATTTATCTGATTTTCTAAATTTCATCAGTAATCTGTATTAAAGCTGTTTCATTAGATAACTTATTTCTAAAACCATGTTGCGCTTTAGATACTAGACAACTGGCCTCTAGGAAACTCATAAGTTTATTTCTTACAATTTTTTTCAAGATTTTTGGATAACATTGGGAATTTAGTAACAGGGCGATAGTTATCCACATCGTCTCTATCCCCCGACTTGGAGATTTGTGTTACAATACCATGTTCCCAAAGCGACGGAGAGGCACAGTGACCAGAGACGTATTAATAATGACCGTCAAATAATGTGCAGTTGCGGATAAACTATCTCTGATAAAGCGCAAAGCAATACCGTCTGCTCCTACAGCATTAGTTTCTCGGTGTTTAATTACTAGGAGGATAGTTTCTACGTCCTCTGGTTGTCGTGGGCCCGATCTGTGTTTTGTTTTAATGTAGAAGCAGTTGTTTGTCCTTGTTATTTCTCCAATTTTGAAAATAAGGTTAAAATTCTCAGTGCGTTGTGTAGGATCCGCATAATCACTGGTGCGGTGTTTGTTGATAGTCACTACTTTTTAAACAAATTTCCATGATTCTTATCAGAGGGCTTATATTATGTGAATTTATTTCTGAAATAATGTCTTTTTTGCACATTGAATTAGCGATTTAATTTTTTTCTTTTTTACTTTATAATCTTTACAAAAAGAGAGATAGAGAGAAGAGAAGACAGAAAGACAGGTAGATACTCCAATAGATTGATGTGTGTGTGTGTGTGTGTGTGTGTACATGCATGCATATATATATATATATATATATATATATATATATATATATATATATATATATATATATATATATATATATATATATATATATATATATAGCGATATATCTATCTCTTTGACTTTCTCTTTCTGTCACTCTTTCACTTACTCGCATTCTCTCTTTCCCTCTCTTTCTCTCTCTCTCTCTCTCTCTCTCTCTCTCTCTCTCTCTCTCTCTCTCTCTCTCTCTCTCTCTCTCTCTCTCTCTCTCTCTCTCTCTCTCTCTCTCCCTCTCTCTCCCTCTCTCTCCTCTCTCTCTCTCTCTCTCTCTCTCTCTCTCTCTCTCTCTCTCTCTCTCTCTCTCTATATATATATATATATATATATATATATATATATATATATATATATATATATATATATATATATATAAATACATACATACATATATATATATATATATATATATATATATATATATATATATATAATACATACATACATATATACATATATATATATATATATATATATATATATATATATATATATATATATATATATATATATATATATATATATATATAATACATAATACAAATACTCTTTCACAGTAAATCTCCGTCGCTTGGGTCCCTCCGCGTTTTTCCTCCCGCTGTCGCTTTTTAGTTTATTCCATCTTTATTTCCCGCTGCTCTTTGCCATGCAGCCGCCGCCCTCCCTTGCTTCCTATTCGCTACGCTGAAGACACGTAACCGCTCACCTTGGCTATGATTCTCCAGTCAGCTGATGGATAATTCGATAAGCCTTTCTCGCTCAACCGAAGCATGTCTAATGCAGCCACCCGAATTTTCGCTGGGAAAGACAGCGCGTTGTCGCTCTCTCTCTCTTTCTCTCTCGTTCTCGCTCTGTTGTTATTTCGCTCTCGGTCTGCTCTCTCTCTCTCTCTTCTTCTCCTCTCTCTCTCTCTCTCTCTCTCTCTCTCTCTCTCTCTCTCTCTCTCTCTCTCTCTCTCTCTCTCTCTCTCTCTCTCTCTCTCTCTCTCTCTCTCTCTCTCTCTCTCTCTCTCCTTCTCTCTTCCTCTCTCTTTCTATCTATTTATCTGTCTCAATCTATCTATCTCTTTCTCTCTTGCGTAATTATTTCTTTACCATTATTATTTTTTATACATCAATAATGCTTACTGATCAATGCAGGGATAATTACAGGTCTTTTTTACATCTTATAGTATAAGTATATACAGATGGCTAATGTACAATGACATAGATATGTTGGATTCCAAAACGAACAAGCAAGATAAGAGAAAGGGCGAGCATCTAAGTGAAAGTTATACGAAGCCCAATACATGTTTTAACCATTGCCTTGGTGCTGAATGAGCCGCCGGTGCGCTGCCACTTTCACGGCGTGGCTGCATCCGAGAGCTGACACATCAGCGTGCGCGGCTCCCGAGCTCTTGCTCCACATCACAGGGCGGCAATGTGGGGCAAGGGCGAGCGTTGGCGGAGGGACTTCCTCGAGCGGTTGCTGTCCGCCGTCTGCCTGTGGTTTCCCCGGTGATCCTGCCCCTGGTGCCGGTCGCTACTCTTCAAACCGGGGTTGTTATTATTACTATTATCATTATCATTATTATTATTATTATTATTATTATTATTATTATTATTATTATCATCATCATTATTGTTATTATTATTACCATTAATACTACTACTCCTGCTGTTATCATCATCACTATCATTACTGAAGTTTTATAGTTGCTGTTTTTGCTGTTATCGTCATTATCATCAACGTTATCACCGTTATTATTTCATTCATGTGCTCACACGCACACAGACTTACACATAAAACTCGCCCAGTCATACCACGTCTGTTTCCTCCCTCAGTGTTATGATAGGTCAAATTGCCGTCTTCTGTGCTGTGACCTCTGCGTGTGTCCTTGAGGTCAAGTGGCTGTCGAAATTTTCGTTCCCGATATTTCTGTCTCGGGAGTTTCTTCGATCTGAATATCCCAGCGAGATAAAATGCTGTTCACGTCTGTTGGAGTCGTGAGATATTACCTTCATCTGTGTCTCCTCTGGTGCGGAGCCGACTTGCCTGAAGCGACCTCAGACTGCAGTGTCGGATAGCTAGTCTTGTTCTCGCGTTTCTCTTTCGTCGTAGTCTTCTCTGCTGTACGGGGGGGGGGGGGGGCTGCGTTATCTTTTACTTAAAGGATATGATGCAGTTATGAGGTCATTCGATGCAACATCCCGCATTCTGTCTCTCGTGCAGACCTTTGTGCAGATTTCGTCGAATTGCATGCTCCAGTGCCACCATAGAGGCGAACTGACTGACTGTGATCTAGGACAGAGAGCTTTGGCGTTTTTTGAGAGCGAACCACTTTTGTCAACACGATCACTGAGAGAGCCACACAAATCCGCAACTCACAGCTGGCATTTTTATTTCTTTTCTCCTTTATCTCTTATGGTTGTTGCTGTTTTTATGTTTTTATTTTCTTATTTAGTATCTTTATCTTTGCGTTAATGTCTGTTTTGATTTTTCCTTTTCTCCGTACAACATGAACTTTGAACATGAGTTCTTTCCCAGGGAGTTGCCCACTTTTCCTGGGGCGAACCCGCCAGAGCAAAGTGGAGGAAGCTGCCAGCTGCTTTGGTAGTGTCCTGTTCCCTCAGAATCACCTAACTGTACTTTTTGCACACCTCATGTGGAACAGGAGGGAGGTGGTTCCTGCATTTTATTAGTAAAGTGTTTAGCTGCCTGGAGGGAAGGCAGAATGGAGTCGTCCTCAGCGAGCCCCTTCTGTCACTGACTAACGACCCGCACCATTTCCTGTCAATCCCGTTTTGTAGTTTTCGACATCCTCCAGCCATCGATCTAAAGCTCCGTTGCTTGTTCGTACAGACGCAGGTAAATGTTGTGTTCTCCATATTGTGTAATTTGTAGTGTGTTCTTTTGTATTCATGTTTTAATGCTCCCCCATACTGTATCGAGACTGTATTTTTGTATTCTTTATCTAAGGCTACTCGACCGTCGAAGCTGGATCAAGGCTGATCAGTATCAATGATGCTGCAAGGCCGAGAGGATACATGCGATCTTTGCAGCTTAAGGATCCAATCTGTAAAGGATTGAGTCCGTTCATGAAGGTCCCCTGATAGGATCCTGTTACCTGTAAACCGGTCCATATATTAAACCTGTCTTGCTATAACGGAAGAGAAGACCTTGGATCTGTGCGATTGCGTCATTTAAGAAAGTCTCCACCGTTGTTGCAATATACAGGCGTTCTTTATTGAGGGGCAAAATCTCCAATGTCGGTGTGAAATCCCTGGATGTACAAAATATAGCTTTACACTTATTCTGGTCGGTTCAGCCAATCTCTCTCCCTCCCACTCTCTCTCTCTCTCTCTTCTCTTCTCTCTCTCTCTCTCTCTCTCTTTCTTTCTTTCTTTCTCTCTCTCTCTCTCTCTCTCTCTCTCTCTCTCTCTCTCTCTCTCCTCTCTCTCTCTCTCTCTCTCTCTCTCTCTCTTCTCTTCTCTTTCTTTCCTCTCTCTCTCTCTCTCTCTCTCTCTCTCTCTCTCTCTCTCTCTCTCTCTCTCTCTCTCTCTCTCTTCTCTTTCTTTCTTTCTTTCTCTCTCTCTCTCTCTCTCTCTCTCTCTCTCTCTCTCTCTCTCTCTCTCTCTCTCTCTCTCTCTCTCTCCTCCTTCCCCTTCCCTTTTCCCTCCACTTCTATCAAAGCTCCTGAAACCATATTTTTTCCCAAAAATCTTACACATTTTCTCGAGAGGATAATATGGAATGAGATAGATCAAGAAAAGTGCAGAAGGAGAAATGGAAAAATAATATTTTGGTAGTGTGAAGAGTGAGTGCATAAGAGAGAGGGATAAACATTGGGATTGGATGTTTGAGAAGAAACAAAAGGTACTACGAAGAATAGGGGGTGGGGTAACGCGAGAGAAAAGAGATACATATAAAGAACATTGGTAATACATATAGATATATTGAAGATACATACATGAAATCTGTAAGAATATGTAAGGTACATGTGACTTGAAATACATGTAATATACATGAAGATACTTGAAAAACATTACATTTACATATAAAATACATAAAACAATACATAAAGACATGTCAGTGCCTTAGATAAAACACATATGAAATACACTGCAAAAATACATTGACATGGAATACAGTGGAAAGGAACGATAGAAAAGTATAGAAAGGAAGAACACAAACGCGATAAACTAGGACATGAAGCAGAAAAATCGGAAGAGAGGAAAGAGAAACTCCGAAAGAAAAATAAATGATTTGAGGAAGAAAACTGTAAGAAAAAAAAAAAGACAGAAAGGATTTGAAAAAGACAAAAGAATTTGAGGATAAATGGATTGGAACATTGTTTTGAAAAATGGTAAAATACTGAAGAACAAAAAGACATGATGAAGATAGAACGAATGTATTGATACAAAGTGATACAAAGAGTGCGAGAGTCGAGCAGAAAAATGGCAATGAAAATAAGAATGAAAAGAGAGAAAGAATAAGCGAAACATTGAAATCAGAACAAACAAACAAACAAAAAGGCTAACAAAAGAGCCAAAAGAAAAGACAAAACCCTGCTTTGCCAACCCCTTCCCCTTCCCCCACCCCCGCCCCCCTCCCTCCCTCTCCCTCAAAAGAAGGGACCCGGCAGTAGACACGAAGCCGGGAAGGTCTCTCGGGGGAGACATCTTGGAGAGAAATGCGCCGAATGCTAAGCGGAAACCGGGAACTTGTCTCGCTCAGTCGGCCGGGAGAGGAGGGGAAGGGGGGGGGAGGGAGAGGAGGGGGAGGGGAGGAGGGGGAGGGGAGGGAAGGGGAGGCGAGGGGAGAGGAGGAGGGAAGGAGTAGGGGAAAGAGGAGGTACGGGGGGAGATGAGAGGAAGGAGGGGAGGAGGAGAGGGAGAGGGTGGATGGGAAGGAGGAGGGAGGAGGAGAAGGGGACAAAAGGAGGGGAAGGAGTGGGGAAGAGGGGAGGGTACGGGGGAAGGAGGGAAGGAGGACGAGAGGGAGGAGGGAAGAGGGGGAAGGAGGAGAGAAAGGTAGAGGAGAGGTAGAAAGGAGGAAGATTGGAAAGGGTGGATGGGAAGGAGGGAAAGAAG